>OX637408.1:2780000-3380000 GCA_951799425.1 Ilex aquifolium | reverse complement strand
TTTTGCTTGCATAGTAAATCACATAGGGTTTCTTATCTTTTCTCTGTCCCAACATAGCACCTACAACATAATCACTTGCATCACACATTAACTCAAATGGAAGAGTTCAGTCAGGTGGTTGCATTATTGGAGCAAAAATTAACATGCCTTTAAGCTTATCAAAAGCTTTCTGACATGCTTCACTCCACACAAAAATTACGTCCTGACTCAGAAGATGACACATGGGTTTAACTATGGTACTAAAATCTTTTATGAATCTCCTGTAAAACCCTGCATGTCCTAGGAATAATCGGACATCCTTTACAGTCTTGGGGGCAGACAGATTTCCAATCAGATCTATTTTTGCCTTTTCAACTTTCATGCCCTCAGACGACACAATGTGACCTAAGACAATACCTTGTCTTACCATGAAATGACATTTTTCTCAATTGAGCACTAGATTGGCTTCTTTACACCTTATCAACATCTTTTCTAGATTGGCTAGACATAAATCAAATGAGTCACCATAGACAGAGAAGTCATCCATGAATACTTCCAAAAAATTTTCAACCATATCACTGAACAAGCTTATCATGCATCTTTGGAATGTTGTAAGAGCGTTGTAAAGTCCAAATGACATCATTTTGAATGCAAAGGTGTCAAAGGGGCATGTGAATGTGATTTTCTCTTGATCATTTAATGCTATCTCAATTTGATTGTACCCGAAATATCCATCCAGGAAACAGTAGAATTCATGGCCTGCAATTCTCTCTAGAACCTGATCAAGAAAGGGAAGAGGGAAATGGTCTTTCCTAGTCACCAAGTTGAGTTTTCGATAGTCAATACACATTTTGCATCCTGTGACGACTCGAGTTGGAACTAGTTCGTTTGTATCATTTTTGACCACTGTGACCCCAAACTTTTAGGGCACAACTTGGATTGGACTAACCCATTTGCTATGGGAGATGAGAAAGATTATCCCTGCATCTAATAGCTTGAGTACCTCCGTTCTCACAACTTCCTTCATGTGAGGGTTCAGTCGTCGCTGCATTTGACGAGAGGGTTTTCAATCATCTTCAAGGTATATAGCATGATTACAGATTAACGGGCTTATACCTTTCAAGTCAGCGATGGTCCACCCAATAGTGTTTTTATGGCTTTTAAGAACTTCAATCAGTTTAGACTCTTGTAAGTCTGTGAGCTTAGATGAAATTACCACTGGGTATGACTCTTCCTCTCCTAAGAATGCATATTTGAGGTCAGATGAGAGAGGTTTCAATTCAGGCTTTGGTGGCCTGACACTTGATGAGAGTGGCTTTGTGCCACTTGGTGAAATCTCTTCGAATTTGGGGGTCCATGTCCCAACAGTATGAGTGGGGCACGTCTTTGAGTTTGGGTCATCATCTGTTGTCTCAGATGAGATAGACTCTAGCACAGAAGATTCAGTAGGATTCACACAGAATGTGTTATTCAGATATTCTTGTATTAAAGATTCAATGGAGTTTATTTCCCATTCTTCTTTATCCTCTCCCGGGTGCTTAGCAATATTGAAAATGTTCAGCTCGAGAGTCATATTCCCAAAAGTTAATTTCATGACTCAATTCCTACAATTGATTAGTGCATTGCAAGTTGCTAGGAAGGGTCGACCAAGAATGACGGAAATTTGGTTCTCCGAATGTATTGCTGGCTGAGTATCCAGAACAATGAAGTCAATAGGGAAGACAAAGTTGTCCACTTGGACAAGTACATCTTCAACAATGTCCATAGGGATTTAGACAGATCTGTCGGCCAACTAGAGTGTGACACAAGTGGGTTTGAGTTCACCCAGACCCAATTGCTGGTATATAGAGTAAGGTAGCAAATTAACACTGGCTCCACGGTCTAACAGTGCTTGTTCTATTCTGAAGTTTCCAATGACACATGACACAGTCGGACACCCCGGATCCTTGTATTTTGGAGGGGTTTTGTGTTGGAGCAGGGCACTAGCTTGTTCTGTCAGGAAGGCTCTTTTTTGGACATTCTGGCTTCTCTTGACTGTGCATAAGTCTTTTAGAAACTTGGCATAAGACGGAACTTATTTGATTGCATCCAGAAGTATGATGTTGATCTTTACTTGCTTAAAAAGCTCGTAAATTTCAGACTGATTTTTCAACTTTTGTATGATTTTGAGTCTATGAGAAAAAGGAGCAGGAATGGAACATGAATGTTCTTTTTCCTCAGAAGGTTCTGGCTCTTGTTCAATCATAGGCTCAGGTTCTTTTTCAAGTTCAGGTTCAATTGGTGAGTTGACTGGGATTGACTCAGATTTTCGCTTTGGAATTAACATATCTCTGATGGTCTTGTCAATCACCTTGTCACTTCTCAGTGTAGTGACAAATTGGGTTGGTCTTGTGGGTTTCCCATGATCGAAGGATTGCCCACATGAAATTGGCCTTGTGGAGGTTTTGGTTGGGCAGGGAACTTGCCCTTCTCATGTGTGGTCATGGATTGAGTCAACTTTTGGATATGGCTTTTAAGATCCTCGAAAGATTGAGTGGTCTGGGTTTTGAAATCAGTGAAAGCCTGTGTAAAATTATTGTTGTAGTTCATTTGGCTTAGCATGAACTGATTCAGTGTGTCCTCAAGGCTCTTTTTTTGTGGTGGTTGGTATGGTTGATATGCGAGAGGTCCTTGAGTTGGTGGGTGTGAACCTTGTTGTTGGTTCATGGGAGTCGGTTTTGTGTTCCTTCAACTGAAGTTCGGGTGGTTCCACCACCTTGAATTGTATGTTTCAGAGTATGGGTTGGAGTAAGGCTTGTTGAGGTTGGAAACTGCATTTGTTTGTTCCAACAAGACCTCCTTGAATGCTGGGATGGTAGGACACTCCCCAATAGGGTGTCCTATTAGCACACAGATTCTGCACACTTGTTCTGTGGAAGGGCTAACATCAACTTGATGGACCTTTTTCATCTCTAAAGCTTCAAGCTTTCGAGACAAAGTAGACATTTTTGCTCTCAGGTCATCATCATCTCTCAAGACATACTTACCTCCTTGGGAAGTAGATGGTTTGGCTTCTACAGTGGTAGGAGAGGCTGAGTCCCACATATGAGAACTATTAGAGATGGTGTCAAAAAAATTGAATGCCTCATCCGGACTTTTTTCCATAAACTCTCCTTGGGCCATCATTTCGACAAACTGACGTAGTCTAGTGGGGAAGGAGTCATAGAAAAATTCTACCAAAGTCCAATTCTCAAAAGCATGGTGTGGGCAGGATTGGAGAAGATCTTTGAATCTCTCCCAACTTCTGTAAAAAATTTCTCATTTTTTAACCGAAAAATTCATGATTTGCCTTTTAAGTGCATTCGTGCGGTGTAAAGGAAAAAACTTTTTGAAAAATTCATTTTGTAATGCCTGTCAGTTAGGTATTGAAAGAGTTTTTAAAGAATTTAGCTATTGTTTAGCTTTGTCCCTTAAAGAGAAAAGAAAAAAAGTTTCAACTTGACTAGTTCAGAATTGTCTTGAAATGTCTTGAATTTTCTGCATCCAATCCATGAAAAACAGGTAATAGCTGCACTGTCTCCGGCTTTATAGTAAAGAGGGGAGCATTTTCAGGGAATACAAAACAAGAGGGGACACTATTTCTTGTGGGATTTAAGTAATCCCGCAAAATTCTAATGTTAGGCACTTTCCCCTCTCTCATAGGGACTTCTCCGTTTATCTCATTATTGGTCATATTACTCTCACAAGAGTCGGCTACTAATCTAGGTGAATTTGGTTCAGGCTGATTCACAGACTCACAAGATTCTACCAGCAAATTTTGATAGTGAGGAGTGCCCTCAGACATAAAAATACAGAAAATAAAACAAAACAAAATTATTCACAGTAAACCAAAGAATATATACAAAAATAAATGTCTTTTTAGCTTTTACCTTAAAACACATTTTAGGGTTCCCCGGCAACGGCGCCAAAAACTTGACTTGATCCGAAATGTGTACACCCATGTGCAGGTGGTCAAGCTGCAGTAATAATCCGGTTTGAGTCCGGAGTCGAATCCACATGGAACTCTTGTTGGTGTTTTGAGGTAAGCAATGGTGGAGACCAAGTGATTGTAACCCTTGAGATTTGAAGTTGTGTGATGTATGAGATATCCTAAACAGAATATAAGATTCTTTCCAAGAAGGTTTTCTAGACAGAATATAAGATAAGAACAAATGTAAAAAAGTCACTCTTTAGTTCGAGGATCTGGACATGTAGTTAATCATCCGGTTTAGTATATTTGTGCTGGATAACTCAATTAACTCTCGTGTCAACAACAAGTTAATCGGAAGATAAATGTGGATTGTGAGAATTAAGAATATGATTTCGATGTCTTTCTAGAAGTTTACAAGAATTGTCTGTGCCGAGACCCAACTCGTCTACAAACAAGCAAGTGTTTCTGCAAGACATCCAATCATGACATTAATGTTCCATTTTCATTCTTTAATTGAAGCACAATAATGGTGAAGATTGAAGGGTAGTCATGAAGATCTAGCCGCCGTACTTGCCTTGAACTGATGAGTCTTTCTATGCAAGAGTTATCTATGTTATAAAAAAAAATTCTGGTTATACAAAGTACCTTAGCTTTGCTAGATGTAATCAATCATTCAATAAGTAAGGGAAATATAAAGCATTTAAGCATAAATGAAATGTACAAATATAACTTCCGGATAATTTATACATGCCCTTCACCTCTTACTGAAGAGTGAATGAGAAACTACTCACTCTTCATGGGTTTGGTAAAACTAGAAAAATGAGTGATGCTCATCCCTCCAAGTAGAGGAGTTACAAAGTGAAAACACACTAAACACGGAGCCGATCTTCAACGAAGAATGAGTGAATCACGTTCCACCATTCACGTCTTTGGTAAAGCTCTAGAAAAGTGGAAGATTTTCACTCCTCTAAGAAAGAAGGAGGCTCAAGCAATGGAAGTGAAAGAAATAACGAAAGTAGAAGAAAGATAGTCACTTGTGGAGGGTTTCCTCCTCAACCAAAAGATGAACTATCTCCCTTGATACAAGTAAATATAAGACAATTCTATAACTATATGAGTGGGAGTCTAAGCCTCCATCAAGCTCTCTACAAGTCCCCTTTTACTCTCCCAAAATGGGAGTATTTATAGGCAAGGAGGAGAAGACAAGATTGGTTTTCTGTGAAGTTCATTTCCACACTCCATGCAGCATCATGGTCCTCAAATAATTCCAGGGGACGTTTGAACATTGATTGGCGTTCGCACATGGTACTCAAGTACCTCAGGGTCTTCCTTCTTGGCTGCAACACGCCATGTCTCAGCAGCCTGATCTTCACATGATTGAAGGTAACATTCGGACGTTAATTGGTGTTCGAACGTTCTTGCCTTGGTCCAAACTTTTTCAATTTTGGTCCAGAATATGCTGGTGTTGCATGAAAGTCTGATATCCATCGCCTTTGGTCCCTTGTATAATTTATGTCTTGAAATGTCATCATTTAAACTCCATCAAAGTATAATTAGTCTTAAAAAGGCATAGTAATATGCTAATTTTAACTACTAATCAGTGCAGGCGCGCAGGGCAACCTGTTAGGCGAGCAGATCAGGGAGCCCACCGCGCTGGGCGAGCTGCCGTTGGGCGCCGCTACTGCCCAGGCGCTGGGCGCCTTTGCTGGTTACGTAGTGGGCAAACAGGCACTGGGCACCGCTGCCGCTTGCGCGTGGGCTGACTTAGTGGAAAGGGCAAGCCTTCAAGCTGGGCATGCAGGGAAAGCAGTCCAGACGGTGGGAGCTTTTGGTGACGATCCGGTTCCTTCTCGTGTAGCTTATCAAAATCAGACTCCTTAGGGCCTCTCTAGTGGTGGCTCAAGTAACTCTTCATGCCCTCGCAACAAGAAACACCAAGGAAAGGTAACCTTGATGATGATGGATCAAAAGTGAGCACTATTTCTAGTACTTTAAATTCAGACACTGATATTTTGCGGATTGTCGCCGCCTGCCACATTCCTCCGACTGTGCTGTGCCGTCGGGCTGAGATGGGTGAGTTCGTATCTGATGATTCCTCTGGTGACATTGTCATCTCTGAGGAGATGCTTGAGGCTTGGCTCGGGTTCCCCATGTCTCATTCTATTTGTCGCATTCTCAATTATTTATCACTCATGCCGGGGCGATTGTCGCCCAACGGTTGGAGGGTTTTGCTGTGCTTTCTGGTGTTGTGGAGGAAGGTGCACCATGAGGATGCCTCTCCTGTCGAGTTTTATGGAGCTTATACTTTGAGTGAGGCCCCTGCTCCCAATCGGGGCTGGTATTATTTTACCACCAGAGACAAACTGATTATCGGACTGTGCTCCAACTGTCATAGTTGGAAGTCTCGTTTCATATTCGTCGGTGGAGAGTGGGCTTCGGATGCTGATAAGGCATTGGTACCAACATGATGGGGTGCTCCAAAGAAAGTTGGTACGCCCTATATTCTTACCCTTCTCTTACCACATTCCTTGTAAGCAGTGTACTCGCTACATTCCTTGCAGGTTCTCTTGTGCTCTCCTCCTCTACTTGGTGTTTTTTTTATTTAAATAACACTTTATTTCCATTGCAGCTGTAGATAGAAAGGTGATTGAGTCTCGACTCTCTGGTAGTAGCCCTCCTCCTCCCAAGGTGGCGAGGATGGGCGATGTCTCCCAAGAGACCTCTCCAATGGTGTCGCCCGAGGCGGCCTCGTCAGGCGACCCCTCCAGTGATGCCTCCTCGAGTGACGACTCCTTCAGCTGCACCCGTTACTCCAGAGTTCCCCTCGTTGGCCACACCTGTGATGCCCTAAAAATCGGGGTCCTTTATTACCCGTTGATCACCCATCAACCCGCGAAAATACCTGTGATTATCGCACAACCTGACATCATGTTAATAGCATCCCCTTAACCGGGATCACAAAACCCAAAATTTGGATAGTCTCCCTTGTACCGGGAACTCCCAATGCATAACCTATGTACACGGCGTTCACGTGACCCATCCGAGATCCAATATACAACAATTTATCCTCATTTAATGTCCATTTATATCATTGGAACAAAAGGGCTCAAGGCCTGGAAGCATAGAAAATCATTCTTAAAATATCAGATTTTTGGAAAACCTTCCGGAAGGTTTTGCCTACTGGAAGAGTTCTTCTGGAAGGTTTTCATCGACCTTCCAGAAGGTTTTACCTGCTGAAAGAGTTCTTCCATAAGGTTTTCATCGACCTTCCGGAAGGTTTTGCCTGTTTTCCTACGATTCCTTCCTTTTTCAATTCCAATTCATTCCCAACTTATGCAACATCAACCCAACTCACATAGCAAGTATTTATACACCAAACATAGTTACTAAAAGTTCGATTACAATCCATTTCATACAATTACTTGTCCAAAATAAATTTGCATGAAGTTTTACAAAAATAAGATTTAAAAGTCACATGTCGGCTTTTCTTCAACCATGGGGGCCCGATTGAGAGCCGTCCGCCGGCGCATATCCCGCACCTGAAATGTTGTCTCATAAACGATGAGTCACGCTCAATAGGGTATCTCCTAAAGAGGCTACTCCCCAACCTAAGTGCATATGAAATGTTCACATACAACATTCAACAAGCAACAACCATCTCAAACAAGAATATGCAATTCAATGCTGGAATTCTACCATGCCATGCCATGAAATGAGATGAGTCTCACTCATGCACTTTAACCCGAGCCCTCTCCGGCTCCCACAACACAATGCATATGCCATGTGTATAAAACTGGGCACTCTAAGTCCCGTATAAAACTGGGCATTCCAAGCCCCCGCCAGTGATGTTGCACATCCAATGACATTTAAAACTCTCCGGGTGTTTCTTGGGGTGGGTATTTATGGGCTTACACCAAGGGTTACCCAACCCACACGGAATTTATGGGCTTACAGAGACCCGTGAGAGGGTCATACTCAGGGAGACTGAGCTTGCGGAGACCCGTGAGGGGGCCATGCTCAGAGAGGCTGCCTGCTTGGCAGAGGTGCAGGAAGCTCAGGAAAGAGTTTCTCGGGCTGAGGTGGATCTGAAAAATGGCCTCGCAGATGCTTTCATTGATGGTTATGAGGAGTTTCGGGGAAAGATTTATGTTTCTTTCCCTGATATTGACTTTTCAGGCTTCGTGCCAACTGAGGTGCCTGATGGTGGTGATGGAGGCTCTAATGATGTTGAGGATGATGATGAGGAGGAGGAGGACGACCCTGAGAGTAGTTAGAGTGCTGGAGACTTTTGATTGATTTTTTTTTTTGTTAGAAAGGCAGTCTGTAGCCTTACTTTTGTAGAAAGTGATTTTTTGCCACTGATACTCCTTTGAAATTTAAATATAAAAGTGCAAAGATCTTTTTTGGAGTACAATGTAGAAAATTTTATTCATTCACTGCTTATGTCAAGCAATATTGGGTAATAACCCCAAAAAAGGTACAAAAAATAAAATCAAGTTTCCCAACTCTACTACTTTGACTCTCTCTTAAAGTGTCATTGGTAGTACCTCTTCAAGTGCTCAGCATTCCATAGATGGGGTAAAACCTTGCCCTCAAAATTATGGATCTTGTAGGTGTCAGGCCTCACCACTTCTGTTATGAGGTAGGGTCCCTCTCAATTTGGTTCTAGCTTTCCTTCGCGTGAGTCCTTTGTGGCGAATATCACTTTCTTGAGGACCAAGTCTCCTAGTTGGAAGGAACGAGGCTTCACCCTCGAGTTGTATTACTTCGCCATGCAGCGTTTGTATTCCGCGTTGCGGATCACGTCCATCTCCCTTACCTCCTCTATCAAGTTGAGGTTAATGCGGAGTCCTTCCTCGTTGGTCATGGGGTCATGGTGTTGGACCCTTAGAGAGTGTACCCTGATCTCCACAGGGATGACCGCCTCAGTTCCAAAGGCGAGGGAGAATGGGGTTTCCCCAGCAGGAGTTCTTGGCGTGGTTCGATAGGCCCACAATACGCCTGGGAGTTTGTCGACCCAAAGACCCTTCGCTCTTTCGAGCCTTGTCTTTAGGTTGCATAGCACCGTTCTCACCATGAAATCTGCCTACCTGTTCGCCTGCGGGTGCACTGGACTGGAATGAGACTGTTTTATCTGAAGGTCGGAGCAGAAGGAGTTCAGGAGCTTGTTGTCGAACTGCTTAGCATTGTCGATGACAATGGCGTGGGGTATCCCGAAGCGGCATACCAAGTTCTTCAAGATAAAATCTTTGATCTTTGCGTCCGTTATCTTTGCTAGGGGTTCGGCCTCGGCCCATTTGGTGAAGTAGTTAACCGCTATCACCACGAACTTGCACTGTCATCTGCTGAGTGGTAGGGGGCCTAGGATGTCGATGCCCCATTTGGAGAAGGGTCATAGACTTGTGATGACCGTGAGTTCTTCTGGCGGTTGTTTAGGCACAATGACGAAGTGTTGACACTTGTCACATTTCTTGGTGAACTCCTGAGTGTCCTTCATCATGTTAGGCCAGAAGTAGCCCTATCTGAGTGCCTTGTGGGAGAGGGAGCGTCCTCTAGAGTGGTTTCCACAAACTCCTTCATGGATCTCCCGCAGGGTATAGTCAGTTTCTTCGGGTGCAAGGCACCGCAGTAATGGCAAGGAGTAGCCTTTTTTGTACAGGGTGTCTTGTAAAATGGTAAACTTGGAGACTTTCATCTTGAGCTTCCTGGCCTCGAGGGGGTCATCTGATAATACGCCCTCCTGGAGGTATGCCCTTATTGGGGTCATCTAGTTTGATTCAACAGATGCACAGTTGACGCTTGTGGCTTCCACGTCTAACGTGATTGATTCTAACTGGTGACCAATGAATGCTGGTCCTGGTGGGGCTTCTGAGAATGAGGCGAGCCTGGCTAGTGCATCCGCAGCCATGTTCTCCTCCCTCAGGATGTGGCTGATTTAGAAATTTTGGAACTTTACGACCAAGGTTTTTACCATAGCAAGGTACTCCTGCATTCTCGTTCCTTTTACTTCGAACTCGGCATTCACTTGATTGACTATCAGCTGAGAGTCACTGTGGGTGATGAGGTGTTAGACTTCCATTTCAATTGCCAACCTTAGGCCAGAGAGGAGGGCCTCATATTATGCCTCATTGTTAGAGGCAATGAAGTGGAGCTTCACAACATACTTGATGGGAGTGCCATCGGGGCTGATCAGGATTAGGCCAGCTAAACCTCCTTCACTAGTCGAGGAGCCATCCACATAGAGCTTCCAGGGTGGCGGAGAGGAGAATTCGAAGAGAACTGCGGGAGTCGGGGTGCCAGGTTGGGGTGGCAGGGCGCCAGGCTGGGCGCCAGCGGTGCCTCGGTGCTTGGTCTCCTGGGATATCCTGGGCGTCTGGTCTGGATGCCTAGGTATACTCGCCGGGTGTCTGGGTGTCCTCGTCGGGCGTTTGATTGCTTTGTGTGTCCAGGCTTGATGTCTGAAGTGTGGAATGCTCATTGATCTCCTTTGCGGGCGTAAGCTCAGCAATAAAATCTGCCAAGGCTTGTGCTTTGATGGCCGCCCTTGGTTGGTACTGGATATCGAACTCGCCTAATTTCACTGCCCAGTTAAGGAGTCTCCCAGATACATTTGATTTTTTCAAGACTCTCTTTAGAGACTGATCTGTGATCACAACAACGATGTGACTCTAAAACTAATGTCGTAGGCACCTTACTGCTGAGATAAGGGTGAGCACTAGTTTTTCTAGCCCTGAATATCTGATTTCTGCTCCTCGATATGCTCTGCTCACATAATAGATTGGCTTTTGCACTCCATCATTGTTCCTGACGAGGACGGAGCTTACTGCCGATGAGGAAGCAGAAAGGTACAGATATAAAGTTTTACCAGATGCAACGTGTGAAAGGAGATGAGGTGTAGCCAAGTAGGTTTTAAGCTTTTGGAAGGCTTCCTCTGCATCAGGTCCCCACTCGAAAGCTTTTCGAAGAATCTTGAAGAAAGGCAGACATTTGTCTACAGACCTGGAAACAAACCTATTGAGTGCTGCAATTCTCCCATTGAGGCGCTGGAGCTCCTTGGTTGAGGCGGGTGACTTCATATCGAGGATGGCCTTGATCTTATCGGGGTTCACCTCAATTCCCCTCTGGTTGACCATAAAGCCTAGGAACTTTCCCGACCCTACGCCAAAGGCACACTTCTCAGGGTTCAGCTTCATGTGATATGACCTGAGAACATTGAAAGTTTCTTGGAGGTGGTCATTGTGGTCTGCTGTGGCGAGACTTTTCACCAGCATGTCATCCACATATACCTCCATTGTTTTCCCGATCTGCGACTGAAACATCTTATTCATCAGCCGTTGATAGGTTGCTCCTGCGTTTTTCAGCCCGAAAGACATGACTCTATAGCAGTAGGTCCCCTTTGGAGTTATGAATGATGTATTTTCTTGGTCTTGGGGGTGCATGCTGATATGATTTTATCCAAAATATGCATCCAGGAAGATTATCAATTCATGCCTTGCGGTGGCGTCGATGAGGAGGTCAATTCGTGGTAGTGGGTAGCTGTCTTTTGGGCACGCCTTGTTGAGCTCAATAAAATCGACACAGAGGCGTCACTTCCCATTAGCTTTAGTCACCATCACCACATTTGAGAGCCACTCAGGATATGCCACTTCTCTAACCGCCCTATTTTCTACCAACTTTCCCACCTCCTTGTTTATCGCTTGGGCCCTTTTAGTGGAGGCACCCCTTAGCTTTTGGCGAACAGGCTTGTGATGGGGGTCGACATTAAGGCGGTGTGTGGCGACCTTCAGGTCGATGCCCTCAAGGTCTGCATGCGACCATGCAAAAACATCCATGTTGCGCCTCAGAAAGTCTATTAGCTGGTGGACTAGATCTTCAAAAAAGGAAGAGCAAATGTACACTATTCTGTTTGGGTGTTCCTCATCTAAGACCACTTGGGTGAACTCTTCGACTGGTTCTCCTCTTTCTAAGGTGGTGTCATCCCTTGGGTCGAGGACCTCCACTTGTAGGGCCTCTTGTGGTTTCCTTGTCTTCATGGAGGAGACGTAGCACTCTCTTGCAGCTACTTGGTATCCTCGGACCTCTCCGACTCCGTTCGGGGTTCGAAAGCGGAGAATGAGATGGTAGGTAGAGGGCACCGCTATTAGAGTGTTAAGAGTAGGTCGCCCTAGAATGATGTTGTACGCTGACGGATAGTTTATCACCAGGAAGTTAACTATGTCTGTGGAGCTTCCGGGTGCTGCGCCGGCAGTGACTGGCAAGGTGATGGACCCTAGGGGATACACCTTCTCCCATGAGAACCCAATTAGGGTCGACCTGATAGGCTGCAATCTTTCTCTGCCCAAGTTGAGCTTGTCATAAGCCTCTGCGAACAAGATATCTGCAGAGCTGCTGCTGTCCACGAGAATTCTTCGCACCTGGAAGTTGGCGACGGTCATGGTGAGCACCAGAGGGTCGTCATGAGGGTGTTGGATTCCTTCCAAGTCCTTTTCTCATAAGGATATGACCTCGCTATCTCCGTGCTTGGGTGCCTTGGATGGGCCCAAATCGTCTATATGCCTCACTTTTCTGGTGTGAGCTTTCATGGTAGAGAGGGATTCTCCTCCTCTTGCTAGCCCTTCGGAGATGGTGTGAATATCTCCAATGGGTTGTTGGTCTTCCTGATTATGAGGTGGTGGCGGAGCCTGTCCCCTACCGGCAACATATTTGCGTAGGTGACCCCGTTGGATGAGTTCCTCAATTTGTCTCTTGAGGTCATAGTAATCATCAGTGTCATGGCCATGCTCGCAATGGAAGCGATAATATTTGTTCGGGTTCCTGCGGGTTGAGGGAGACTTTATCCTCCCTGGCCACTTTACTGAGGGGTCGTCCTGGATCTGTAATAGGATGTGTCCGACAGCGGCATTGAGGGGGTGAAGGCTTGTCGATCTCTCTGGGGAGCAGGACAGAGCCGGTCTTTGGCAGGTATCCTCCTATCCTGCTGCACTTGTTACTACTCTCCTTCTTGTCGTCCCTGTCTCTTTCCTTTCTTTTCTCCTCAGTTGAGACTCACCTCGTCTGACCCTTGTTTTGTCCTCAACATTCATGTATTTCTGAGTCTTCGCTAGTAACTCAGACAAGCTCTTCGGTGGGTGCTTCATTATTGAGAAGTGGAAGCTTGATGACCGGAGGCCTCCCAGGTAGGCGGTCATGCTAACCTTTTCATCGGGCTCCTCGACCTGAATGACCTCCTCGTTAAAACGTGTAAGGTAGCTCCTCAGGCTCTTGTCTCGATCCTGCTTTATGCTGAGTAGGTAGGTGACAGGCTTTTGGTGGCGGTGTCCTCCAATAAAATGCGACACAAAGGACCTCCTCAGCTCAGCAAATGAGCCAATGAAGGCTGGGGGAAGCTTGGCGAACCATTGTCGAACGGATCCCTTCAAGGTGGTTGGGAACGCTCTGTACACGATTTCGTCGGGGACGTAGTGCAACTGCATCAAGGTCTTAAAATTTTTGAGGTGGTCCAGTGGATCCTTCGTACCATCAAAGGTCTCGACGGATGGTATCTTGAATTTCTGAGAAAATGGATAGTTCGCTACGTCAGGTTTGAAAGATGTGTCGGTTCGCATTACGAGGTAGTTCACTCTCTCGGGTCCCTATGCCTTCATGGCGTTGAAGACGTCACCCAATTGATTTTACACCTCCTTAATTTTTTCGTCCAAGTGATTAGGAGGACCTCTGGAATTATCATGGAAATGGCTCCCATGCTCCATGCTTTGGTTTTCACCCTCATCCTCTTGGAAATAAGGGTCTCCACCATGGGGAGCAGGAGCTGGAGGAGGAGGTGGAGGTCCCTCATAGTGGGCCCCTCTGTGTGGGGCGCCCAAGGGGCCGCCCAAATGGGGAGCTCCTTGATGACCAAGGTGTGGAGCTCCTCTGATTTGGGGTCCAGGTTGTGCTCCTCCTTGTTGTCCAAGCATCAACTGCAGAATCTGCTGGTTCTGGGTTATAAGCTGCTGCATGGTGTCCAACATCTGTTGTGCATTTGGGACTGGATTGGCAAGTGGAGGAGGAACAACCTCTTCTTCTCGTGCTTGATTGTCTTCAGGGTGATTCATGGATCTGGTGATGATCGCCTTTGGTTCAACAAAGAAAGTGTTTATATGAGAATGTTGTCGTTTTCCACAAACGGCGTCAAACTGATGATGCACAAATTGGGTTTGTACACCACCTGTCAATTGAACAGTAAAAATATGTAGTAAACAAGACTAGATTTATAGTGGTTCGGTCAATGTGACATACGTCCACTTTGAATGGCTAGAGTCGCCGGGTGCTTTATTACTTCAAGTGAGTAGGGAGAGCAGAGAGTTACAAGCTTTGAGAGCTAGGAGAGAGTTGTGCTATATTGAGTGTGATGCCCCCCAAGTGCTGGTAGGGCTTACATTATAGTCACCTCATAACGGATAGTAATTGAATAGTTAATCTGACGGACATAACGGATTGGGGCAACTTAATAGTCATAACGGATTTGAGCGACTTAATAGTAATTAAATAGCTTGGCGACCTCTCCTCAACAGGCGAGGAGTTAAGGTGCTCTCCGTAGGACTTGATCAAAGGATGAGAGAAGGGTTGACTCCATTCTAGGCGGCGAGGATGAGGCTCCTGGATGCTCCCTTGGTGATGTAGCTCCCTTATGAGGTTGACTAGGCTTGGACCACATTGGGCCTGCTGGGTCTTTATAAGCTCGGGCTCCTAGTTAAGTTTGGGCCTTCAACATGGATTGGGCCATTTGAGCCTGGCCCATCAAATATAGCATTTATTTCTTAAGGCTTTAATGATCGACATGGGGTATCTAATCACCATTAAATACAAAACCCTTGAAAATATAAAAAGTCTATCCTTTGCAAGTTTTAAGTTTTCATCTCAAGCCATTTTTAATTTCCCACTCAATAAATTCCCACTTACTGTCGCATTTCTCATGCTCTTTTTCCTTCTCGCTTTTTTCAGCCTTTTGGGGTGAATGATCCAACATTTAGTTTAGCGTCTTACAAATTCTAGCCATTAGTTTTCTTCCCCATCGATAGGCTTTCCCTCCTCTATCTGAGTCGATCACAACTAGTGGCTTCACACTTTCTATATCAACAATGTGTTAGAAAGATTATTATCAAATCGAGCTCCTCGTTGACAAATCGGCAAAAATTTAAATCCAAAATTGGAAACAAATACAACGAGGGAGATTAGTATGTTTGATTCGGTCATTTTGCTTAAAAGTACGATTGGGTCATTTGAAGTTTCAACATGTGCATTCTTGTTGCTGTCATTTGAGTTCATCTCTTTCTCTTGCTATATATGCATACATATTTTTATACGAGTGTGTATATATATGGATGTTGAAATGATCAAACTACCTAAGCAATTTAGACGAATAATAACCAGTGATAGAGAGAAGCAAAGTGAGAACGCATTTGGTCGTACTACCTAAGCAATTTTATTGCCTTTTAACCATTTTTTCTATATTTTATGGCCATAACATATTTCATTCTTTGTTTAGAAGTAAAATTCTTACTGCTAAAAGGGACGGCAATGGAGCTTTGACGATTAGCATAGTTATATTATATTTGGTGAACTCTCTGAGCTGCTAACTTGTACAAAATATTAGTATTACACCTATACAAAAATGCAATACATTGGTGAATTTTATAATTTGCGATGTCTTGGGTTAATTTCCTAAAAAAAATTCAACTAATACAGTTCAGAAAGCTGATCAGAATTTTAATGTCCATGAAAAATGTTAGAGTAGTTATATTATGGGTAGTTTAGGCATTTTATATTATTTTTTTGCCCTAATATATAAGGGCCTACATTGTGTATTCTTCATTAAGGTTGTATTATTGATTTGATTAGTCTTAATAATATTAACATGGTATCAGAGCCACCGTTGAGGAGGAGTCACCTGGCGTGGTGATATCGTTCTTCACCGACAGAGCCACCGTTGAGGTGAAGTCACTTGGCGAGGTGATATCGCCCTTCACCGACAGGTATTGTTGTAGCTTGAATGTTATCGTCGAGGTTGAATCGTTGCTCATCGACCACCGTCGTTCGTCGTTGAATTGTTGATGGAATAAATCGATCGTTCTCTGTGGAGTAGCTGTTGAGTTATTGCTGTGGATGATCGAATAGGTTGTTGCAGATCTGAATTGAACTTTCGTATCTGGCTTGGGGGTTTCACTAAATCCAGAGGTTGAAGAAGAGACTTTTCGTTTGGTAGGGTGTTTGTACAGAGGTTAAAGACGAAGGGAGTTCGTCTGGCTTGGGGGTTTCGTCTGGTAGGGTGTTCGTCCAGAGGTTGAAGACGAAGGGTCCAAATTTCGTCGGGTCCTCTCTTTCGGGCTCGGGTCTTTATCTCCTGCAGTCCACACAGCTCTGGGTCTGGGTCCTCTCTTTCGGGTTCGGGTCTTTATCTATTTCGGGTTCAACCCTTACCTAGATAAGCAGTCTCTCCTTTTGTGTTCTGTTTATATCCACGACTTATTGGTTTAGACTGGTTTGTTGGTTTATTTTCTGTTCTTGGTTTGGATCATGTTTTGATTAAATTTTGGCTGTTTTGGACTACTGTTGACCACAAGAACAGGCCCCTGCTGGTTGGTTTTTGTTCTGATTGGTGCATCTGATTGTTATTTTTTGCTTTATTTTGGCTATTATTTTGTTGTGAGCATTGACCCTTTTTGTTAACATTATGGCAAGTGAACATTTTGATTCTCTTCAGGCTGTTAGTGTCAGATTAAATGGTGAAAATTATGTATATTGGTCTTATGTTATGAAGAATTTCTTATTGGGGAAAGAGATGAGGAGTTATGTTAGTGGTGTTTTGCAAGCTCCAACAGATCCGAAGGAAGAGAAATATGCTGACTTAAAGAATACCTGGGAAATCAATAATGCTAAAATCATCACTTAGATTAACAACTCAGTTGATCAGACCATTGGTGTGCATTTGGCTAAGTTTAACATAGTCAAGGAGATTTGAGATTATTTAACTACATTGTTTGTTCAGTCCAATTTTACAAAGAGATATCAACTTGAGCATGAAATTCGAGCTGCACGTCAGGATGATAAGACCATACAGGAGTTCTACTCGGTTATGACTAAGTTTTTGGGATCAGTTAGCACTTGCTGAACCTGCTGAACTGAGTACTCATATGGTATATCGTTCTTTTAGGGAGGAGCAGCGATTGGTGCAGTTTTTGATGGCCTTTAGAGATGACTTTGAGGGACTTCGTGGTTCTATTCTCCATCATCTCCCACTTCCAACAGTTGATGCAGTAGTGAATGAGTTTCTGGATGAAGAAGTTCGTCTTAAGACTCTTTCTGGAAAGGGTCTTCTTCCATTGCATAATTAGATTGTACTGGTTGTACCAGCCAGAGGGACTTCTTATTCACAAACTAAATATCGGGGTCGATCTGCTTCAGATGAGTGTAGTTTTTGTCGTGAGAAGGGTCACTAGAAGGCTCAATGTCCTAAATTGGTGAACAAAAATGCCAAGGGGCCCTTACATCATCCATTTAAGCCCAAAGATCGTCATACAACAGCAGCTGCTTCACCAGTGAATTAGTCACTCCCATCAGCTCCCAGCATGACTATGATAGCTGATCAATTGCATAAGCTTCTTTCCCTTCATCAACCAGGTGCCCTATCAGTTTCTCCCTCCACAAGTTCATTCACTACAGGTCCGTCAGGTATATCTCAAACTAGCTGGGTCTTTGACTTAGGAGCCACCATCATATGACTAGTAATTCTTCCTTATTTTTTTCTATTGTTTCTCCTCCATCTATATCTGTCCTTGCAGCCAATGACACCCAAATGTCTTTGGCTGGTGTTGGAACTATCGTGTATTTCCAGCTTACACTTCCTGATGTCTCAACTTACTTTAAATTTAATCTCTGTTAGTCAGTTGTTTGATTCGGGATTTTTAGTTCACTTTTCTTCTACTGGTTGTGTTGTGCAGGATCCACAGTCCAAGAAGCTGATTGGGACATGCCATAGAAATGGAGGGCTATATGTGTTGGACGAGCTTCATGTCCCTGAAGTTGTTGCATCTACTGTTGATTTATCTTCTTTTTAATTGAGTCCAAAATCATCTAGTTTTTATTTATGGCATTCTCGTTTAGGTCATCTTTCTCATTCTTGTTTAAAAAGTTTTAGCTTCTACTGGTAGTTTGAGTAGTTTAGAGTGTCATGATATTTCAGATTGTAGTGGCTGCAAGTTGGTTAAATTTACTGCATTACCTTTCAATAAAAGTAATTCTCGTTCTCTTGCACTTTTTGATCTTGTACATTCTGATACTTGAAGACCAGCTCATATTGCTACTAAAGTGGGGTCTAAATATTATGTCTATTTTATTAATGATCATACCAGATATTGTTGGGTGTATCTGATGACACGTAGGTCTAAGTTCTTTTTCATTTTCACTACCTTTCGTGTTATGGTGCGTACTCAATATTCTTCTATTATCAAATGCTTCCGCTGTGATCAAGGTGGAGAATATTCTTTTAGTTCTTTTCGTGCTTTGTTGAAATCTGATGGTACTATTTATCAGTCTTCTTGTATCGACACACCTGCTCAGAATGGAGTGGCTGAACGGAAATATCCTCACATTATTGAGACAGCTCGTTCTTTGTTATTGTCATCCAGTGTCCCTAGCTCTTTTTGGGGAGAAGCAGTCCTTACAACAGTTCACCTGATTAATTGTATTCCTATATTCCTTAATTTTGGTATCTCACCTTTTAAAAAATTATGTGGTAAGACACCTGACTATTTCTCCTTACGTGTGTTTGGATGTACATGTTTTGTTCTGCTACCCAGTGTTAATCGTACCAAACTCTCGGCTCGCTCAGCCTTATGTGTTTTTCTTAGATACGGCAAGGGACAAAAGGGATTTTGGTGTTATGATCCTAGTACACAAAAACTCTATATTTCTCGTCATGTTGTTCTTATGGAGCATATTCCTTTTTTCTCTATTTCATCTAGTTCTTCGTCTCTGCATGAATCTGATCTTATCTATCTTGATCTCTTTCCCTCTAATGTTTCCCCTGACTCATATGTTGGTGATATGACTATGGCGGATCTTCCATCCTCTTTGCCTGATTTGTCTGTTACCCGCTCCCCGATTGTGCATACTTATGTTCGCAAGACTCCCACTATCTCCTCCACAGATGTTGTGTCTTCATCTGAACCTCTTGGCTCCCAATCAAATTCTGACACTGTGGATCACACTCCCCGTTACCCTCAGCGCACTCGGAAGTGTCCTGACAGGTTTAATTGGTCCAACTCTTGTTACTCTTCTGATTTTTGTTCTTTCCTGACTTCTATACATTCTCTGTCTAAACCAACCTCCTATAAGGATGCTATACTTGATCCTCTTTGGCAACAGGCTATGGATGAGGAGCTTTCTGCGTTACATAAGACTCGAGCTTGAGAGTTGGTGCCTTTACCTCCTGGTAAACGTCTCATTGGTTGTAAGCGGGTTTATAAAATCAAAACTCAATCTGATGGTTATGTGGAAAAGTACAAGGCTATATTAGTGGCCACGGGATTTGCTCAAGAGTATGGGATTGACTACGATGAGATCTTTGCTCTAGTGGCTAAGATGACCACGATTCGCACAGTAATTGCTGTGGCAGCTGTTCGTCAGTGGAGCTTCTCTCAGATGGATGTGAAAAACGTTTTTTCTTCATGGTGATTTATCTAAAGAGGTCTATATGACTCCTCCTCTTGGGTTGGCTTGTAGTCTTGGTCATGTGTGCAAACTTCACAAGACTTTATATGGTCTTAAACAGGCATCGAGGGGATGGTTTGCAAAAAAAAATTAAGTCATATGTGACTTAGGCTTCTGTGCTAGTGATCATGATTCTGCTCTCTTTCTTCGATCCACTTCTTCTGGTTTTATTCTTCTATTACTTTATGTGGATGACATGATTATTATAGGTGATGACAATACTGTAATTCAGCTGTTGAAAACTTAGTTATAGGATTATTTTGAGATGAAAGATTTGGGTTCACTTCGATATTTCTTAGGGATTGAGGTTGTTTTCTCTCCCAAGGGTTATCTTCTTTCTCAGTCAAAATATGCCTCAAATTTTATTCAACAAGCTTGCTTATCGGATACTTGAACGGTTGACACACCCTTAGAACTCAACGTTCGTTATACTTCCTCTGATGGTTCTCTTCTACCTGATCCTACCTTATATCATACTATTGTTGGGAGTTTGGTGTATCTTGCTATTACTCGTCCAGATATTGCTTATGCGGTTCATGTGGTTAGTCAGTTTGTTGTTATCCCTACTACACTTCACTGGTCTGCCATTCTTCGAATTTTTCGATATCTGTGAGGTACGTTGCATCAGAGTTTATTATTTTCTTCTTCATCGTCTTTGGAGCTTCGTGCTTACTTTGATGCAGACTGGGCTGGTGACTCTATGGATTGCAAGTCCACTACTAGTTTCTATCTCTTTCTTGGTAATTATCTTATTTCGTGGAAAAGTAAGAAACCAACAGTTGTGGCTCGATCCTCTTCTGAAGTTGAGTATCATGCTATGGCCACCACAACAGCAGAGATCGTTTGGTTGTGTTGGCTACTTGCTGATCTTGGCATTTCCTTGTCTACTTCTACTCCTATATATTGTGATAACACTAGTGTCATTTAGATTGCCCATAACTCGGTGTTTCATGAGCGCACAAAACATATTGAGATTGATTGTCACTTTGTGGGCCACCATCTTCAGTTGGGCACGATATCTCTCCCCTTTCTTTCTTCTACTATGCAGTTGGCAGATTTCTTTACGAAATCTCACACCACCGCGCGCTTCCGTTTCCTTCTTGACAAACTCTTGATGTTTGATGCTACCACATCATGAGTTTGAGGGGAGATGTTAGAGTAGTTATATTATGAGTAGTTTAGGCATTTTATATTATTTTGTTGCCCTAATATATAAGGGTCTACATTGTGTATTCTTCGTTAAGATTGTATTATTGATTTGATTAGTCAATTATTAACAAAAACAACAAAGGCTTTGATTTGATTCCCTGAATTTATTTATGTTCTAGAAAAGATGTTTCGAATGTGATCAATATGCTTCTTGCTCATAGAAATGGCCAAGATCTCTGAGCCTGCAGTTTGGTTGGAGACTAATTTTTCGGTCAAACTTATAGATATATACATCAGTTATCATAAACTCCTCATTGTGTCAATTAATGTTGTTTGGGATTGAATTTGTGATGCATTTGTGTCACGAAGTCCACTCGAAAGACTGTTCCACTGCCTTCAGCAATCTGGATTCTCTCCTTCTTCGATCATGCCTCATCGGAAGCATACAAAATTTTGCATACCCCATTTAATTCCTTTCTATTTCAGCACTACTCCACTGTTTTGTGATGTTTAAATCTAATTGATTTGTTGAGGACTCATTGATTCATAGCTTTCAAACTATTGTGAATTTGTATTGTAATTGAGCCTTTCACTATGTTCGGTTAGAGCTTCACAAGCATGTGGTCAGGGATTGGGATAAGTTGTTTTAGCTTGCCCATGGATTACATCCTCAGGTTTTTCTAACCAACCCTTAAAAATTGCTCTAGTACTTTGACAAAAATTGTTGTTACTTTGACAAAAATTGCATTGCTGAGAAGTTACTTCCTGCATATTGGAGACTAATTATTATAATCATTGTGTTGGTATTGATTTCACATGGATGACTATGTATTTAGAGGAATAACTAATCAAATACTGCAATGTAAAATGTTGGAACAACCATGATACTCATTGCTTCCTAAGTTGTGAAATCTTCAGTTATTAACCTTCCTGGAGGCTTGGTAGATTCAGGTGGGATTACCTGGCCTCCAATTCATGGTCCAACGGTAGGTAATCTAGACAAATCAAGGAAAATTTTCGATCAGAGATAACTTAATCAAATTTTCTATATTCGATCAGAGATATTGTGACACCCCAAATTTCCGGGGGTCCTTTATTAACCGTTGACCATCCGTCAACCCGCGGAAATACTCGTGATAGTCGTATAACCCGACACCACGTCATTCACATGCTTTTAATCGGATTTACCATCCACAAGGTCAATTATACCTCTATTTATGTCCATTTATGTCATAGGAACCAAAGAAAACAAAGCTCAAAAGCATGGCTAAGCATTTTGAAAATTTCAAATTTTTGGAAAAACCTTCCGGAAGGTCGACATACACCTACCGGAAGGTCGCTGAAAGAACAGTTAAATGAAAAGGATCAATTTCAAGAACTTTCGGAAGGTCGACATCAGTAGCAAAAACCTTCCGGAAGGTTCATTCTAGTAGCCGAAACCTTCCGGAAGGTTCATTCCAGAAAACAAAGTCTTCCGGAAGAATTTGGCAGTCAAAAAGAAACCCAAGGCAAAACCTTCCGGAAGGTCCATTCCAGTAGACAAGTCCTTCCGGTAGGTTTTACTCCAGTAGCTAAAATCTTCCGGAAGGTTCATTCCAGTGGGCAAAACCTTCCGGAAGGTATTAGTTGTGAACAAGGCAAGCTGGGGTTTTTAGCAAAACCTTCCGGAAGGCCGACACACACCTTCCGGTAGGTTTTCAGACTGTGAGCATAAAAATAGATTTCTTTCCCCTCCAAACCACCCTTAAAGCTACCCCATACACTCCCAACTCATTCAATACATGTTTAATGAGATTTTCCATATAATACCCAACTCATACAATCTCTATTACAATTCATTCCATAATATATATACATCAAAATGGAATTTTGTTAAAGGTTTTACAAAACTTAAACTAAGGCCACAAGCCGGCCCCCTTCATGCTTGATGCTCTCCAAATGAGCCATCCGCCGGAGCAAAACCCACACCTGAAATGTTTTTCCCATAAAGGGTGAGTCACGCTCAATAGAGTATCTCCTAAAGAGGCTACTCCCCAACCTAAATGCATATGAAATGTCACATGCTATCAATCAACAATCCACAACAAGAATATATTCCATGTTGAAACATGTAGTGCCATGCTATGAAATGAGGTGAGACTCACTCATGCACATCAACCGAGCCCTTCCCGGCTCCTCTACACATGCAAGTGTCAATGTGTACCAATCCGTCATTTATGTTCCACATTAAATGACATTTCATTCTAGGGTCTTTGTAGGGGTGGATGTTCATGGACTCACACCAAAGGTCACCCAACCTACACGGAATTCATGGACTTCCACCAACGGTTCCGCGTACACCGACACACTTTATGGGCTCTTATACCAACGGAGTGCGTATCCAATCACCGGGTCTCTCACCCGAGGGATTTTCTAGCCCTTCTTCCTACCCCAACCCTATCAACATATAAACCATGCTACTCGACTAGGTCATCGACCCATATTTCCCAAGCTCACTCGTCATCCACCATGCGTGGTGAAGACAAACAACCATGCACACACACACCTCCTAAAATGCTATGTTCCCGCGCATATGCAATGTGGTGCTCCATTGCAACACCAATACAATGTTCGATATGATATGAGTGACATATGAACATTCTCAACACATTTCTCATATTCCATGGCAAAATCATATCAAAAGCATATAATTCACATAATACAAATTTCAAGCATGTTATCAACATACTAAAATTTCAAGGCATATATATAGACACATAACACGCCCACAATTTCATATAACACATGAATTCACATTGGGTTCATTTCACATATCCAATCATAGAAATCACATTTAGTAACTTCCAAATATCCATCCAAGCTAGGATTTCTTTTACCCATTTCAATACCCAATTCACCCAATTTCACAACAATAGGCGAGAGATACATAGGTTATCATCCTACCCATTCCATAAAAAACATTATAGGCTTGGAATAAACCTTAGTAGGAAGAAACCCTACCTCTTGAAGCGTGAGGAACGACCGAGGGAAGTTCCAAGACCCGATTCAAGCAAAATCCTCACTTCTCGAAAATCCCGTACCTTAATCTTCGGTAAAACTTGCGCTTTTTGGTATAGCCGTGTAGCCCTCGATGAGTAGAGCGACTTTAATTCTTGGCTTGCGTGGATTCGAGGTCCGTAGCATCGTAGATCGTAGAGAGAAGGTGAGTTTTTCTCTCTTTTCTCCCTTTTTCTCTCTATCGGCTGAAACCGGCTGAACAATGGGGAAAAATCTAATTTTTCCCCCTATTTATATTTTAGAATACTTGGCCCACAATTCGCCACACTACCTATTTAATTTCGGGTCCGTTTTAAACCCGAAACGATTAAATTTCGCTCCGGTTCAAGTTCGAATTATTTTTATTTTAACTTGTGTTTAATATTTTCCCAAACTTGGAAACTTTATAAAAATTTCGTGTACAGGGTCACCCGGGGCCCGTTCGTCTCGTAAAACGCGAAAAATCCGACTATCTCGGAATTCAACGAAATTTGACGTGGTAACTAGATTTCGCGAGATGAATCCAACGGTGAGGTCCGTTTCGTCATCCGAGTTCTAGAAAAATTCAGGTTTACAACCTGTACCGTAGTGGCAATTTACCGTTTTGCCCTTTTTCCAAAAATTTGAAATTTTCTCGGGTTTTACATTCTTCCCCCCTTAAAAGAATTTCGTCCCCGAAATTCACACACTTCTGCACACACAATTACACGCATATGCAACAGTCATATAATACTAAATGACTATAAGAATGTACCTCCATCCTCAAATAAGAAAGGATAATTGGCACGTATGGTGTCCTCACGCTCCCATGTTGCCTCCTCCACTCCTCGGTGCTGCCACAACACCTTCACTAGCCTCACGGTCTTGCCTCGCAAAACCTGCTCTCGGCTATCCATGACACGCACTGGTCCCTCCTCGAAGGTCCCATCCGCATCAACTATGAGCTCGCCCCAATCCACAACATGCGTCGGATCTGGAGTATACTTCCGGAGCATGGAGACATGGAATACAACGTGAACACCCGATAAAGTTGGCGGTAACGCCAATCTGTAAGCCACAGTGCCAACTCTCTCAAGCACCTCAAAGGGCCCAATATACCTCGGCGACAGCTTTCCCCGCTTGCCGAATCTGATCACCCCTCTCTTAGGCATCACCTTCAAGAAGACGTGATCTCCCACCTCAAATTCCAGAGGCCGCCGCCGCCTATCGGCGTAACTCTTCTGCCGGCTCTGAGCCGTGAGAAGACGCTTCCTTATCAGGTTCACCTTCTCCGAGGTGTCTCTAATCAAGTCTGGACCCGTAGAGGGTCTTTCTCCAACTTCAGTCCAACAAACCGGAGAGCGACAAGGCCTCCCATAAAGCGCCTCATAGGGTGCCATCAGTATGCTCGCCTGATAGCTGTTATTATAGGCGAATTCCACTAAGGGTAAATGCTCTTCCCAACTACCCTTGAGGTCTAGGACACATGCTCGTAGCATGTCCTCTAGCGTCTGAATGGTCCTCTCCGACTGACCATCTGTCTGGGGATGAAAGGCTGTGCTCATCCTCAACTGAGTCCCCATGGCTCGCTGGAAACTCTCCCAAAAGTGAGCCGTAAACCTGGGATCCCGATCCGATACTATAGATACGGGTACCACATGCAACCGGACTATCTCCCTTATGTACAACTTGCAGAATTCCTCCAGAGTGAAGGTCATCCGCACCGCCAAAAAGTGTGCCGACTTCGTAAGCCGGTCCACTATCACCCACACCGCATCATGTCCCCGCGATATCCGTGGCAAGTGGGTCACAAAGTCCATTGTGATGTGCTCCCACTTCCACTCAGCCACTTCCAAGGGCTGGAGCAACCCTGCTGGCCTCTGGTGCTCGGCTTCAATCTGCTGACATGTGAGGCATCTACTGACAAAGTCGCCAATTTGCCTCTTCATTCCGCTCCAATAATACTGGCGACGAAGATCATGATACATCTTCGTGCCGCCTGGGTGCACCGCAAAACGAGAGCAATGGAACTCCCTGAGGATCTCCTCTCTCAGCTCCGCCGACTGGGGAACCACTACCCTTCCCCTAAACCGAAGACTGTCATCCGAGTGAATGGCCCAGCCCTCGTCACCAGTACCCGCCTGCACTCGGTCCCTGATGGATGATAACTCTGAGTCCTGTCTCTGTGACTCGATCACTCTGCTCAGTAGGGAAGGCGTAGCCACCAAACTCCCTAAAACACCCTGAGTCCGACCCCGATAATGCAGCCCAAATTGGCCCACGGCCTCAAGCATCCGCCACTCCCGGGAAGCCACACTAGCTAAGACACCCCGTGACTTCCGACTAAGTGCGTCAGCCACCACATTTGCCTTACCAGGGTGGTAATGCAAAGTGAAGTCATAGTCTTCTAGGTACTCCATCCACCTACGCTGCCTCATGTTGAGGTCCCGTTGAGTGAAGATGTACTTCAGACTTTTATGGTCCGAAAACACTTCAAATCGTTCACCATACAAATAGTGGCGCCAAGCCTTCAAGGCAAAGACTATGGCCACCAATTCCATGTCATGCGTGGGGTAATTTTGCTCGTGATTCTTCAACTGTCGAGAACCATAAGCCACCACTCTCCTGGACTGCATCAAGACACAACCCAGTCCGTCTTTGGAGGCATCGCAATATATCGTGTAGTTTTGTCCCCTTTCTGGAACAATCAAGATAGGAGCTGAAGTGAGTCTCCTCTTTAGTTCTTGGAATGCCTTCTCACACGAATCATTCCACTCGAACTTGACCTCCTTTCGGGTCAATCTAGTCATAGGTGCGGCTAGTCGGGAGAAGTCCTCGATGAACCTCCGGTAATACCCTGCCAATCCCAAGAAACTACGTATGTCGAAGACTGACTTTGGCCTTTCCCAGCTCATAACTGCCTCGACTTTCTCCGGATCAACTGATACCCCCGAAGCCAACACCACGTATCCCAAAAATTTCACCTCCGTAAGCCAAAATTCACACTTGCTGAACTTGGCGTACAACTGGTGGTCCCTCAAGGTCTGGAGAACAATCCTTAAGTGACCCTCATGCTCCTCCTCTGTCTTGGAGTAGATCAGGATGTCATCAACAAACACTACGACAAACTGATCTAAATAGGGCTGGAACACCCTATGCATGAGATCCATAAATGCCGCCGGGGCATTCGTCAACCCAAATGGCATCACCGTGAACTCGAAATGCCCGTACCGCGTTCTGAACGCCGTCTTAGGGATATCTGACTCCCTAATCCTCAACTGATGGTAGCCGTGCGGAGATCTATTTTTGAATAGACCCGCGCTCCCCTCAGCTGATCAAACAGATCATCGATCCTCGGCAAAGGGTACCTATTCTTGATGGTGACCCGGTTCAACTGCCGATAGTCTATACACAATCGAAGGGTCTTATCCTTCTTCTTGGCAAACAGCACCGGAGCGCCCCAAGGTGAGGTACTCGGTCTAATAAAGCCCTTGTCCAGTAATTCTTGTAATTGAACCTTGAGTTCTTGCAACTCAGCTGGCGCCATCCTATGTGGAGTCATAGAAATGGGTGAAGTACCCGGATGCAACTCAACGCTAAAGTCCACATCCCTATGGGGAGGTAATCCCGGTAACTCGTCCGGAAAAACGTCTTCATATTCACACACCACCCGAGGTAGACCCAATTCTTGTCTCGCCTCGTCCTCCAGGGTAAGGCTCGCAAGCCAACCCATCAATTGCCCATGCCATCGTGAATCATACACGACTTGAGGTAGAGCATCATGCTTTTCCCCCTGAAACTTGAAACAAACACCGTCCGGTGTATAGGCGGTGACCCTCTTCCTGTCACAATCGATAACGACCCGATACGCCGCCAACCAGTCCATCCCAAGGATGACATCGAATTCCGACATGTCCATAACCCTAAGGTCCACGGTGAGTAGAATCCCCGAGATCTCTAGCTCACAACCCCGACATATCTGATTCACACACACCCTAGCTCCTAGGGGTGAATTCACATATAACGGCTCCTCCAAGGTATCAACCTCTAAGCCCAAATCCCTCACACATGATGCAGAAATGAATGAATGTGATGCACCAGAGTCAAATAACACTTTAGCCCATAGGCGAGAAAGTAGAAATGTACCCTGAATGACTGACTGGTCCACTGGCTCAGCCTGAGGTGTAATGGCGTAGACACGCCCCTGGGTCCCCGAAGTCCCGGCTTGCATGCCCTGTCCTCGGCCTCGACCCATGCCTTGGCCCATCTGGCTCGACTGCGGAGTCCCCGCTCGAAAAGTGGTAGGGGCCTGAGTAGCGCCCTGGAACTGATACTGGTTTCCCTGGCCCGTGGTGGGGTAGGGAGGAACAAGGCGTGTCTGCGACTGTCCCACTGATGACTGGGACTGAGGTGTCCCATAGCTCTGGGATCCTTACCTCTGCGGACAATCCCGCTTCATATGCCCCGGTTGGTGGCAATGGAAACATGTCTTCTGGCCCGCCTGGTAGGTAGTCCTGAAGTTTCTCCCGCCTTGGGAAAGCTGACCTTGGCCTTGGCCTTGATAGCTGCGGCCCTGTCCTTGAGGAGCAGAGGTCCTCTGTTTCTTCCCCGAACTAGAAGAAGAGGATTGGCCCTCCTTCTTCTTATCCTTAGCACCCGCCTCACGGATGCTTCGTGCATCGTTAACCTCCCTCTCAATGGCCATACCTGTCTCGACCATAGAGTCCAAGTCTTGCAAGCGGAGGCCCACAATCTTTCCCCGGATGGATAGCTTCAACCCATCCTCGAACCTTCTTACCTTAGCCATATCCGTGGCCACGTAATCATCAGCAAATCGGGCTAATTCGGTGAACTTAGCCACATACTCCATCACTGTCATTGACCCTTGCTTCAAATCTAGAAACTCTCGGGCCTTTGCATGTCGAACGGCCGTTGGGAAATATTTACCCATGAAGAGCTCCTTGAACTCTCCCCATGTCATGGCCTCCAAATTCTTCGAGGCCGTCACCCAATCCCACCACAATTGGGCTTCTCCCTCCAGCTGGAATGCAGCTAGTCTTATCTTAGCAGCGTCTGAGGTGACCTCCATAGCCCCTAAGATCTTGTTGACTTGCCGGAACCAATGGTCGGCCACCATCGGGTCCGCCCCTCCCATGAAGACTGGAGGTTTGTGTGCTTTAAACTGTTGGAGATTACTCGCACCTCCATGCCCGGCACTTGCACTAGCTTGTGCAACAGTAGCCGCCATCATACCCATGGCTTCCGTAAATGCTTGTTGATCGAAGACCGGTGGTGGTTGGTTATTGTTCCGTCCATCGCCCCGACGTCCTCTCCTTCCACTTGCCATCTACACACACGTCAAATGGCAATGGCACACTAACTTAGTATCCCGAAGTAGGGACCAAAGTTAAGACATTTAAATCTTTCTCATTGTCTCACTACTAGAGCGTATGCCTCCAATAGTGGACCCTTACGCTTTGAACCTTCCCGTTCATTTGCTTTCCCACTCCCAAGGTTAAGTTCTCTAACCCTAGTGTGTCCATTTCCATACACATTTTACCATGCATATAATACACATATCACATATCACATAACATGTAGCAATTTAAGCACATAACATGTAATGTACAATGAATGCAATGGTCTAAACCCATGCCCCATCAAGCCCTAGGTAAATCGCATACCTATGCTCTGATACCAAGCTGTGACACCCCAAATTTCCAGGGGTCCTTTATTAACCGTTGACCATCCGTCAACCCGCGGAAATACTCGTGATAGTCGTATAACCCGACACCACGTCATTCACATGCTTTTAATCGGATTTACCATCCACAAGGTCAATTATACCTTTATTTATGTCCATTTATGTCATAGGAACCAAAGAAAACAAAACTCAAAAGCATGGCTAAGCATTTTGAAAATTTCAATTTTTTTGGAAAAACCTTCCGGAAGGTCGACATACACCTACCGGAAGGTCGCTGAAAGAACAGTTAAATGAAAAGGATCAATTTCAAGAACTTCCGGAAGGTCGACATCAGTAGCAAAAACCTTCCGGAAGGTTCATTCTAGTAGCCGAAACCTTCCGGAAGAATTTGGCAGTCAAAAAGAAACCCAAGGCAAAACCTTCCGGAAGGTCCATTCCAGTAGACAAGTCCTTCCGGTAGGTTTTACTCCAGTAGCTAAAATCTTCCGGAAGGTTCATTCCAGTGGGCAAAACCTTCCGGAAGGTATTAGCTGTGAACAAGGCAAGCTGGGGTTTTTAGCAAAACCTTCCGGAAGGCCGACACACACCTTCCGGTAGGTTTTCAGACTGTGAGCATAAAAATAGATTTCTTTCCCCTCCAAACCACCCTTAAAGCTACCCCATACACTCCCAACTCATTTAATACATGTTTAATGAGATTTTCCATATAATACCCAACTCATACAATCTCTATTACAATTCATTCCATAATATATATACATCAAAATGGAATTTTGTTAAAGGTTTTACAAAACTTAAACTAAGGCCACAAGCCGGCCCCCTTCATGCTTGATGCTCTCCAAATGAGCCATCCGCCGGAGCAAAACCCACACCTGAAATGTTTTTCCCATAAAGGGTGAGCCACGCTCAATAGAGTATCTCCTAAAGAGGCTACTCCCCAACCTAAATGCATATGAAATGTCACATGCTATCAATCAACAATCCACAACAAGAATATATTCCATGTTGAAACATGTAGTGCCATGCTATGAAATGAGGTGAGACTCACTCATGCACATCAACCGAGCCCTTCCCGGCTCCTCTACACATGCAAGTGTCAATGTGTACCAATCCGTCATTTATGTTCCACATTAAATGACATTTCATTCTAGGGTCTTTGTAGGGGTGGATGTTCATGGACTCACACCAAAGGTCACCCAACCTACACGGAATTCATGGACTTCCACCAACGGTTCCGCGTACACCGACACACTTTATGGGCTCTTATACCAACGGAGTGCGTATCCAATCACCGGGTCTCTCACCCGAGGGATTTTCTAGCCCTTCTTGCTACCCCAACCCTATCAACATATAAACCATGCTACTCGACTAGGTCATCGACCCATATTTCCCGAGCTCACTCGTCATCCACCATGCGTGGTGAAGACAAACAACCATGCACACACACCTCCTAAAATGCGATGTTCCCGTGCATATGCAATGTGGTGCTCCATTGCAACACCAATACAATGTTCGATATGATATGAGTGACATATGAACATTCTCAACACATTTCTCATATTCCATGGCAAAATCATATCAAAAGCATATAATTCCCATAATACAAATTTCAAGCATGTTAGCAACATACTAAAATTTCAAGGCATATATATAGACACATAACACGCCCACAATTTCATATAACACATGAATTCACATTGGGTTCATTTCACATATCCAATCATAGAAATCACATTTAGTAACTTCCAAATATCCATCCAAGCTAGGATTTCTTTTACCCATTTCAATACCCAATTCACCCAATTTCACAACAATAGGCGAGAGATACATAGGTTATCATCCTACCCATTCCATAAAAACATTATAGGCTTGGAATAAACCTTAGTAGGAAGAAACTCTACCTCTTGAAGCGTGAGGAACGACCGAGGGAAGTTCCAAGACCCGATTCAAGCAAAATCCTCACTTCTCGAAAATCCCGTACCTTAATCTTCGGTAAAACTTGCGCTTTTTGGTATAGCCGCGTAGCCCTCGATGAGTAGAGCGACTTTAATTCTTGGCTTGCGTGGATTCGAGGTCCGTAGCACCGTAGATCGTAGAGAGAAGGTGAGTTTTTCTCTCTTTTCTCCCTCTTTCTCTCTATCGGCTGAAACCGGCTGAACAATGGGGAAAAATCTAATTTTTCCCCCTATTTATATTTTAGAATACTTGGCCCACAATTCGCCACACGTCCTATTTAATTTCGGGTCCGTTTTAAACCCGAAACGATTAAATTTCGCTCCGGTTCAAGTTCGAATTATTTTTATTTTAACTTGTGTTTAATATTTCCCCAAACTTGGAAACTTTATAAAAATTTCGTGTACAGGGTCACCCGGGGCCCGTTCGTCTCGTAAAACGCGAAAAATCCGACTATCTCGGAATTCAACGAAATTTGACGTGGTAACTAGATTTCGCGAGACGAATCCAACGGTGAGGTCCGTTTCGTCATCCGAGTTCTAGAAAAATTCAGGTTTACAACCTGTACCGTAGTGGCAATTTACCGTTTTGCCCTTTTTCCAAAAATTTGAAATTTTCTCGGGTTTTACAGATATTTGTTGTATCTATTTATAACTTGGATAAGTTCAATTTACCCATTCTTGTGGGAATCAGTGTTATGAAAAAACTTCCTAAGAAACAACAAATATCCTACATTCTAGAGGCTATGAAACATCCTACCTTTGATCTTTCTACATTAGTCTGATACATGTAGTTTATATGTGAACTTTTCATTTTTCAGTAATTCTTGCCAAGTATGATTATAATTAAATGGCTGTGTAGGACACCCTACTATAATTATATTCTTGTATGTAGTTTCTAATTTGTCAAAGAACATCAGTGGACTCTGAAGCTAGACTTGTTTCACCTGTACCTAAGCAACACAAGTTTTGGAGGAGATTTATGAGTGGTAGAGTGGTCTTGATATTTATTTTTCTATTAGCATTGTAAATGAAGAAAAGAGTTGTTCCAATTTATATATTACTTGCATTCATCCAACTTGGGGTAATGTTTTTTGAAGGAAATATTGGATGACATGATTGTTCTACCATTTGAAGGTTAATAGAAACATCAATCATCAATATTCACCACTACTATTGTATCACAAATAATATTAATTTAAAAATAATTAATTTCATGTGACAAGTTCTAAAATTTAAGAATTAATGAAATCATAAAATAAGCCAACCATTCACGTCAATGATGTTGGTCACTTAAAATTAATATAATAATTAGTAGATCCAAATCGAATAAGAGAACCATATAATACATAAATCTCAAGTAATGTATATATTCAAATATTTTAACAAATTGGTTCACGTGCAATGCACATGTGCAACTACTAGTATTAGAAAAAATAACTTATCAAAAATGATATGTTAAAATTATACTGATAATAGATCAAGAATTAACGATCGAAACAATTGCTTTAATCGACAATGGTGCAGATATGAACTGTATAAAAGAAGAATTAATTCCTACTCAATATTTTGAAAAAACTATTCAGACATTAAGCATAGTTGATGGCCCCAAGTTAAAAATTAAATTTAAACTCTCTAATGTTCTCATATGTAATCAGGGAATATGTATTTCTACTACGTTTATGCTTATATCAAATTTAAATCAGTTAGTAATATTAGGAACACCATTATTATCTATGATTAAACACATAGAAAGAATTGATTCCAAATGAATTTTAACTACCTTACAAGATCAAAAAAATTGTTTGAGTTTATAACTCCCCCTCAAATTAAAATGATAAACCAGATAAAAAAATTTAATTTACAAAGAAAATCAAATAAACTTCTTACAACAAGAAGTCAAGATATTAAATATATCTCAAAGAATGGAAACTAATCCTACTACTTTTTGGAGTAGGAAAAAACATGTTGTAGCACTTCCTTATATTAAGGAATTTAATGAAAAGAATATTTCTACAAAGGCAAGACCTACCCAGATGAATAAAGATTATTTATAACTCTATAAAAAATAGATTGATTCATTATTAGAGAAATCATTAATCCAAAAAAATTACTTTCTTGGAGTTGTGCAGTATTCTATTTAAATAACAATGTTGAAAAGGAGCGAGGAGTTCCTAGATTAGTAATTAATTACAAACTTTTAAATAAGGTTTTGCAATGGATCAATTCCTAATGAAAAAGATTTATTATCTCAATTGTATGCTGGTAAACTCTTCTCTAAGTTTGATTTAAAATAAGGTTATTGGCAGATCCAAATAGTTGAGGAAGACATGTATAAAACTGTTTTTACAGTACCATTAGTACATTATATTGAGCAAGGAAATATAGTTCCTATTCAAAGAAGTATTGAATTCGCTTCTAAATTTCCTTATAAAATTAAAGATAAGAAGCAATTACAATGATTTTTGGGAAGCTTAAATTATTTAACATATTTTTATAAAAATTTATCAAAAGATACAGGTATTTTGTATCAAAGGCTTCAAAAGAATCCGTCTCCATGGACAGATCTTCATACAGAAGCAGTTAAAAAGATTAAGCTTAAAACTTAAAAACTTCCATGCTTATCTTTAATTAACCCCGATTGGTATAAAGTCGTAGAAACTGACTCCTTTGATAAAGGTTATGGATATATTTTTAAAAAAAGAAATCTCATTAATAATAAAGAAAACCTTATTAGGTTCACTTCAGGGAAATGGAATAATGCTCAAACAAATTATTCTACAGTTAAAAAAGAAATTTTAGACATAGTAAAGTGCAATAGTAAATTTCAAGATGATTTGTTAAACCAAGAATTTCTATTAAGAATTTATTGTACTTCAACTAAAATAGCAATTGAACAAGATATAAAAAATATTGCCTCTAAACAAATATTTGCAAGATGGCAAGCAATTTTATTTGTATTTGATTTTAGAATTGAATATGTTAAAGGAGAATTACATTCTCTCCTTGATTGTCTAACTAGGGAATTTTTGCAGGATTCCTCATGAACAGAGGACGAGGTAATATCCGTGGCCGAGGTCGCGGAGGAGGAAGATCTAGGGGAAAAACCCAGGTCAATGCCTATTATCCACTATTAAATGAGTCCAAATAGTTTAAAGCTGTAAATTAACAACTTTTTAAAGATGGTCAATTCAATAAAAAGGAAGATGACTAATATACAGTCGTCAAAAGTACAAAAAATCCATAAAAAAGGCCTTAATAGCCAAACCTAAAATGAGCTATACAGAGTTCAAACCTCTACCATTATTTGTTCCAATCATAATATTGGAAAATGAATATATTAACTGGGTTAAAGACAGGGGCGGAGCCAGAAATTTGGGGTAGTGGGGGCAAATTTTTTAGCAAGAACAATACTATATGTACTACATTGGAAAAGCTAATGTATTATTACCGTTGGATTAACAAATAAAATGCATTTAATGTTGATACCCTATGCTAATTCAACAATAATAATGCATTATATTATCAAATTAGGCCTTTCAATTATATGTTAGTAACATTTTTTTAACAAAAGTAAAATTTAAAATTTTGAAGTAATAATAAATTAAACGAGGTGGCCCAACGTGTGACTTCTACTATTGCAAGGTCTGGAGTAAAATATACGTATTCTTATCCCGCATGTGAGAGAGTATTTTTTTTTTGCGACTTGAATCTTTGACATTCAAATCATAAAGGAGCAACGTATACCTTATCTTTACCATCTTATTGACCAATTTTTATATTATAAAAATATTACATAATAATATTATCATTCAATGTATCAAAATTTACAAAGATGAGAGTAAAAGGACTTTATATAGGGGAGAAAACGAAAAGCTCCAAAATTTCTTGAACACATGTTGAGAGATTCAACTAAATAATCAATAATAGAGTAAAAAAATTTAATCTTAATGTTAGAAATTATTAAGTAAATTAAAATGTATATGAATTTTTGTGGGGGCAAATTTAGAATATATTAATATTTATATAAAAAAATGTTTGGACAAAAAAATTGAATGGGGGCAAATGCCCCCACAAATGTATGTGTAGCTCCGCCCCTGGTTAAAGACCCTTATTATATTGCTAAGCAATTTTTTGATATGGATAATGTCATGCTTGTCACCGGTAATAGGGATAGATATTTTTATAAATATATTCTTAAAGACACTGACTCAATTAAAGTTGAGCATTTTTATAGAAAAAGTTATGACAAGGAAGATAATATCTTCTAAGGTAAAGTATCACTTTTAAGGATTATATCCGAAAGAGATTGGGGTTTAAGTTTAATAAAACTTAGAAAATTAACAAGATGTCTTTATATGGAATATAATTACTTCGATTATATGGAAGCTTGGCATAATGCCTTTCATTATCAAAATGAGACCTTAACCCACACATGGTTCTTTATTTTCACAGAAACTTTCACTGAGTTCCCCAACTGGTTTTATGCCTGGTGGGAAACCCATGGCGCTATAAAGGATGTATAGTATATACCCTCCTAAAATGAAAAAATTATTTGACATCTATAAAGAGAAAAACCCATCATTAAAGGATAATACAATTAAGAATAAACTCATGATAAATTTCTCAATAGAGTTCTTTGTACCCTGGGTATGGGTATGGAGTCTCTGCTGTGATTTTAATCAAAATGGACATCCTAAATTGTTAAGAGAATTCCAGGTAAGATTCTAAAATAACTATCCTCTTAAAGGGAAATTTCGGTTATAGCCGAATGTCTTAAAGACATAGAAAAAAAGGAAATAACTTCAAAAAAAAATATTCCAAGTACTAGCACTAGTATTAACATTGTATTTAAATTCAATCGAATTTCTTAAAGAAAAACTCATTGAACAGAAACCTCACTTAATCACCGAACAGTTTAAAGCAGCAGTTATAGAGGAAATGCGTTTTCAATTAATGTCGACTTTTGGAATGGACAAAAATGAAAAGATGAATCTTGTTAATACTTTAACTGTTGATATAAGAGATAAAGGTAAAAATAAAATCGAAGATAATAACAGGAAAACAAGAACTCCAATTGATTCTAATGAAGACTTTTATGGACTCACAGGGATATACCCCTATAACAGATTATACATCTTTAAACGAAGATATGGAGATAAATATCCAAGATTGCAATAATAGTGATCTTTATGATATTTTGAACAAGTAACTAAAGATGGCGTCAGACGACGTTAAGAAGAGCTTGGAAGCAATGACGTCATAATGACGAAGATAGTGACGTAAGCAGTGACGTTACAAACAGTAAAGATGACGTATGTAATGACGTCATGAACAGTATAAAATTATGAATAGTAAATTTTTTATAAATTTTTGAAATCTGGACTTCAAGTCCGCCTGAATTCAAAGGGTGATGGCCAGGCTGTCGAGCACGGCCTTCAGACTCTTCTCTCTCTCCTACCCTTGTAAAGAAGCTCCTCCTCCTTCTGTCTCCTTTTTCTACCTTTTCTCCCTCTCTTCTCATCTGGAAGTAAAACTTTGTATGTTTGTTTGATTTAAATATGCATCTTAGTACGTTACTGGAAGTAAAACTTTGTATGTTTGTTTGATTTAAATATGCATCTTAGTGTCATAACGTACGTTCTTTATTGCACACACACATATGTAAATATATATATATAAATTTTAAAAAATCTAAAATAAAAGAGATTTGAATCTATTTTAAATTTTGAAATGTGAATTTTATATAGATAGTTTAATTATGAAAGATCTAAAATTAAGCACCGCTAGTGTGTTCCATATAAGTGATAGCCATCCCCCTTTCAAGGCATTTTGACTCCGAGTTCTCACCATCTTGGTACTTAGGAGATTGGGATAGAGCACGAGACTCCAAAAACCACATGTATTCTAGCCGCACTATTGTTCATAGCTCGATCACGGGATTAACCATTAACAAGTTTGCCAATTACCTTATCTCATAACCATTAACAAGTTCGTTAAATACATTATCTCATTACTCTACGATTATTGTAATTGTATTGTCGACGATACTGTTCTTGATTTTCCTCTGGTTTCATAAACCCAAGACTGCCTGCGACACACCAGGGTGGTTGCGGGATAGCTTTGTGTAGTTGTCCCCAATGCAGTAATTACCTACTCATCACTCTTACGCCTTGGACGAAAGGAGGACAACTCTTCTTACGCCTTGGACGAAAGGAGGACAACTCTTCTGCTTGTTGAATTGTCCTAAACTTCTGGAAGGTCGGCGAGTTGGCCAAAACTTCTCAACAATAGCCAAATTTCCATAAACCCAGTGAAATAAACACACCTGAATCAAAACCAGTAAAAACACGCTCTTGTTCCAATCCAAAACTCTCACAAAACCAGTCAAGTGATTCAAGAACAAACCAATCTAACTTTGATTCAGGTGTTGACCGGGGAAAAAAAAAAAAAAAAGAACTGTAATTCAAGAACAAACCAATTTACCATCTTACCAGATGCTGCCTTCTCCTTGGTTTTCCAAATACAGATATTTTCCAAACAAACCGATCTATGGAACATAATTGCTCGACCCAACCTATCACCTCAAGCTTCGATTGATTGATTCTTCAGTTTTCAATGCTACTTGGGTACTCACAGATTAAGGCCACCTTATTCAGGCTGGTTTCTAATGACACCAGCATACTAAAATAAAAGCGTCCTAAATCACCATACCCTTTAACATTGAAAGAATTCGGCGAACGATGCCCATGACAAAGATCATATTCATAGCAAAACATCTCAAAAACTTAACGTTTTAAAAACATCAAGCATGTCAAGTAGGTACGACACTGATAATCTACTTCACTCCAACTATGGACATGAGAAACTGAAGCTTCTCATTGACTTCTATAAGATCACCAGGATCTTCAAACGATTGTGGTGGCTCCACTCCAGTAAAGATGTAGAGCGCCTTTAATTCATCCACACAAGTTGGATGACGTGCAGCTCTGTAACCAACAATTATTCGCATTGAGTTAATCTGTTCCCATAGTTTCTCCTCGCTGAGCAGCACCTACAGCAGAAGCAAATTGCATCCATAGGAAAAACAAAAATGTCCAACGAGAAAATATGATAACAAAACTTGGTATATGAACATCCTAAATTATTCATCTTCCCCTATAGGTTACAATAAGACCCTAACATGCATGCCTGTTTTGATTATAGAAAAACTTAAGTTAAAGTGCGCGTGCGTGCGCACACACACACACATAAACTACAAGCAAAGAACATGTGCAGGATAATGTATCATTCCTTGCAATTGGAACCAAAAACTGTTCCATGATAACCTTGTGCTGTAAGGGCTTCTCTCAGTCTTAATAGAGATCGCGGCCATTTTCTACTTATATTTCTATTCTGAGCAAGGGAAAGCTTTTAACTTGACTCGGTGGCATCGTAAGTGAAGCAACTTTGGACTACATTTAAATGAGCTTTGTTTCCAGTGGGCAAACATTTAACATCTCTGGAAATTTATTTCTTCCAAAAAAGAGACTTAAACGAGAACTAGAAATAAAAAACAACATAGAGAGAAGAAAAAGGGGAAGATCACGACGGTAAATAGATGCCTAGAAGGGCTAAAAAGAGCACCAACTAAACAACACAGAAGACCCTTCCAGAGAACAAAAATAATTCAAGAGTAGGCATAGCTTTAGTCAATTACATGGAACTCTCTACTTTGGTGAAATCTTACCCCTCATTAATTATCAAATGCACTTTTGAGGATTATTATCATCATTTCACGTAGCTTCTGGTTTTCTGCATCATACGAGGATGCCAGTTTTGATCACATTAGTAGAAGCAAACGAGTTTGGAATTGCAAGTCTTCTGAAAATAAGATAAACACGATGCAATGAGGGCGACACCACGGAATGTGGAACAGCTTCACACGATTTGTGTCCACCCTAAAGTTGAATATAATGTCAAGCCTTAAGAAAAGGACTCCCCTGATGTTTTAATAGAATGCTGTGCCATTCAGTCTTTTGCACCAGAGGCTTGCATTCTTTTTTGTTCTCCTTGTGTTTTATATTCATTATTCCTGGCCTACTCTTGATGTTCATTCTTTTCTAAAGTTAAATCCACCACTACCTAAAAGTTTGTACGCATCATAGACATTATAATCTAAAAGCATTAAAAATGATTAAATTTTAACGACAAAACAGAAATTTTAAAAAAGAAAAAAAAGACACATCTATTGTCTACTAAAAAAAATGATTCTCATCGATGGACTCAGCAAAGCTATTTCCTCTAAGAAGGCATATAGAAGCACATCAACTTAATTCGAGAAAGTGTAGGGAGTTGGAGTTACTAGCTAAAGGTTAACACCTCTAATGCAAGTTACTCTATAACCTCACATATAAGCACATGCGTGGAGTACATGAAACCCAAATTTAGTTGCAATATAACTATGAACATAAACTTGCCATTGAGCGGCATTTATATATAATGCATGAAAAAAACTCCAGCCACTGTCAAGCAACATGGACATTCATTCACAACGCACTGACCTTTGGAGGAATTACCGCCTCCATTTCGGAAGCAATTTCAGAATGTTTGGGCACAGGTTTCCCTGATGAAACAGGCAGCTTCAGGAAATCTTCATTTTCACCTGAAGAGCTATCTGTGGCCTTCTCATTCTCACCTACAAGACAATCGTAGGTAAGCTCAAGGAAAACTGCATTTTCAACTGCAGTGCTATAAGTGGCCTTCTCATTCTTACCCAAAGCCAAATTTAGCTATTGTGCCAAAATATGCTGCGGTGGACAATTAAGTACAGAAAAATACCTTCAGGGGTTTTGTGAACTGCACTGTTGGAGAGGCCAATGGTTGCATTTCTGTCATCGGCCACATTGAGATCACTGTCATTAGAAATTCCTCTTTCATCTGCATTTGAATTGATCATATTTGCATCCCCTTCCAAGCTAAGATCCTCAGGTGCATCTGTAGCTATAGGAACCTTAAATCTAGCTCCCTGCAATACTTCATTTTTGCCTACCTCGGGTTTCTGCTCCTCTTCTGCTAATAAACTTTCAACTCCTCCCAGGCGCTTTCCATTTATCCTTCCATTCTGGTCCCCAACTGGCTTACCAACTCCAACAAACTCATGACCATTCCTCGCATCTCTGTTTCCTTGTCTTCTACCTTTCTTCCGACCAACTTGTCTGACCTCTGGTACATTACGCGCATTTTCCCCATTTTTGCTATGTATCCCTTTGCTTTCCTGTGAAATTGCCTCACCTATATTTTCTCCATGAATTCCTTCCGTCACCCCATTAAGTTTCTCCAATTCCAGCTTTTTATTTCCAAATGGTTCCCCAATCTTGTCCATGTTTTCCTGATTTTCTTTTAAAATTTGTTTATTTCTCTTTTGCCAATCTGTTCCTTTAATCTTCTCCGTAAGTTTCTCTACTTCTACACTATTATCTTCAGATAGTTTCTCTATTTCATCTATGCACCCGAAATTTTTCTTGTCCTCCTCAACTCCGCAAAATTCTCCAATGCTATGCACTTCCTCCTTCACAATGTTACTAGAATTATCTTCATCCCTGATTTTTATCAACAACGCTGTAGTCTCTCTCTCTAATTCCTCCTTTTTATCCTTTCCAAACACTTCTTCCTTATTCCTTGGATCTTCCACTAGTTTCCTTGCCACCACGACTACATCCTCCTTTTGCGCAACACTGCTACCATTGCTCTCATCTCCCTCAGCTACAACCACAACTCGCCGCACTTCAACAGAGAGTTCCTCAACATTGCTTTGGTCTACCACTGATTCCTGCTTTCCCTCTTTTCTTACTCCCATTTCTGTATGAACCCCTTTCATGGGCTCTTTATCGTCTAAGTACTCGCCGACATCTTCCTCATGCCCCTCTTCCTTCACATTATAATTCCCTTCCTCCATTGGTTCTTGCATGCAATGTTCCACAGCTTTCGTTCCAGGATCATCTTCCTCCTGCAGAATATCTCCTCCTTGAATTTCTTTGCTTCCATCATCTTCCAATTCAACCCTCATCTCTAACCCTTTCTTTGCATCCTCTGTCTTTTCTGTTTCTTCATCTTCTGTTCCAACTTCTCCAAAACGCACATCCTCTTTTTCTCCTTCCTCTTCCTCTTCTTCTTCTTCCTTTTCATCAGTATACACTCTGTCCATTACAACTCCTTCAGAAGAATCAGAACCCACATCCTCTTTTTCTCCTTTCTCTTTTTCTTCTTCTTCTTTTGCTTCTTCCTCCTCTTCATCAGTAGACACTGTGTCCGTCACAACTCCTTCAAAACTTAAATCCTCCTCTTCTCCATATTCTTCCTCATCTCCCTCTTCTTCATCACCCTCTTCATCAGCATATACAGTCTCATACTCCAACATAAGAGAAGATGCTGGCGACGGAAGCAACTTGCTCATGAGCTTCTCAGTGCAAGCAAAAGTCGCAAAGACAACCCCAAATGGAACCGAAAATGTAAACCCAAGAGCAGATATCACCAAAAGTGGAGGAAGAACCACTGGTACAGATGAGATCACAATAGCTGTGATCACAACCTTCTTTCCCAGCCCCAGACCTCTGTTTAAGATCCAATTCACCTTACCTTCACTTTCTGGTGATGTATATTCCCACTCATCATCCGGATCTTCCATTCTATATGTGAAGCAAACAGAAAATCCAATCAATAAAAGACCCAACCATCTTTATGGTTGCGTAGAAGTTTAAGAAATATAAAACAAAAAGATCAAGGAAACTTGAGAGAACAGACTACCGACATATACTTTACAAATCTGCTCAAGTGCTCCAATAACTATATGTAGACCATCCAAACAAAAAAAAAGGGAAATTACACAATATTTCAAGGAGAAATCAGAGATGATAATTAAAATCATCAGGACCCATCATATCGTCTCTTTGCGAAATGAAAGGGAAAAACAAATCAAAATCATCAGGGCTCATTGTATCATCTCTTTGCGCATCAAATGACAAAAAGAAAAAATGAACAATTAGATTAGCGAAAGGAGATATAGAGTTTTGTACCTGATGATGGACAGAAGTAAAGTGGTGCTGCGACTCTGGTGTTATGATTCAGATTTGAGCTCGAGATAACTGGTTTGTGGCTATATAAATGGGTTTGAACCGCTAGGGTCCTGGGGGTTTCATTCGGTGGATAGAGTGATTAAATTGAGGAGCCGAGACACGCGTTGGAGAATGGGCAGAGACAGTTGCAGGCATGGAGGAGGAGCCAAGCGTCTCTGTAAGAGACGTCAGCAGCAGCACCAACAACTGCATGCAGCTTGCCAACAAGGCATGCATCATCGCTCTGCCCTCTACCAGAGAGAGAGGGAGGGGGGATTAATGCATCGCGCATTTCAACGTGGCCGAGAGGATGACCCCAGTTAGATACGGGACCCACTAAATTGCCAGAGTCCCAACTAAGAGCACCTTGAACCTTCACTCCTATGTAAATTCAAATTTAAATTTCTGTAAAAATGGTCAATTTTTATTTTACAATTTTAGAGTGAAATTTATATCAAATCAAGACAAAATTTATACTGGACCCAAATTGAAGCAGATTTAAATTTTATATCAAATTTCTAACGGTAATTTTTTAACTTATCCAAAACTAAAAGACTGTTTCGACAACTTACTCTATGCCTTTTCTTTCCTTCCTCTATTACGCTGTTTTCACCGCCGATCACCACCGAAACTTTCACAAATCATTTGAAGGCTTGTAGGGAAGTTTTTCATTTTCATCTTCTATCTTCTTGATTTCTTGTATTTTTCAAAACACTAATCTCACACATCTTTCATAACATATAAACTCTAAGTCTACCTATCAACATTTTCTTTGATTTTTTAAGTTAAACACTATCGGCACTGATTTTTCTTGAAATTTTAAGCTTTCACTATCCACAAATTTAAAAAATTGTCATTTTATTTCTTCAATCTGTCATGTTTGTTAAAAACGTATGTTTTTGTGTTCTTTAGACCAGACTCATGTCAAAATAGTTATATTTTTTTTCTTTTTCTTTGTCTTTTTATTTATCTGGATTTATAAAAAAATAATAAGGAATTAAAACAATCTTAGAATTCTAGAGTGATTTCTTTATTCCCATGTAGTGTTGTATACATATTCATATTTTTTTTTTTTAATTACCCATTTATGGAGAGATATGAAAGTTTCATTTATTTTATTAAATATTATGATTTGAATGACACAAAAAAAATGAATTTTGGGACAATAAGAATTTTTTTAAAAAATTTTGAGTAGATATTTAAGTTTGCCCATTAAAGTACTTTATACCAAATCAAGCTTTTTATTCAAATTTAGACTCAAATTTGAGTCTAAATTTGAGTCATGGTTGAAAATGCATGAGGTCGGGTGAAAACGGATGAAATTAGGCCCAAATTAGTCGTTAATGACAATTGAGCTGGTTAATTGAGGTGATATTTCGATGAGTTTTTACCCAAATCCAAAGGGTTTTTGAAATATACACTCAAAATTTGGTGGTTTTGAAAATAATTTTCAAACCCAGGTAATTTTAAAAATATTATTCGAACTAACGTCTTTAAATGAAAAAGTCAATCGAACTAACGCCTTTAACATAAAGACAATTTTTAAAAACGTCACTTTGACCAACGTTTTCTCCTCAAACAGTTTAATAAGGTTCTTATCTATGGTTGAAAAAAGATGAGAGAGAGAGAGAGAACAGACCCATGAAAACAAACTCCATAAAACTCCATACTCTCTTATTCTCTCTCTAGTTGAAAACTAACCCATGAAACTCTGTCTCTTATATGCCAATAGAATCCATACTTTCTCTCTCTCCCTCTCTCTTTCTCATTTGTACAAGGGGTGTCCATGGCCGGGCTAGGCCTGCGAAATTTACTTCGGGCCGGGCCAGGATAGTATAGGTCCAAGCCTTTACCCAAGTGAGTTATCGGGCGGGTCAAGCCGGGCTTCGAGTAGGGGTAGGGCTACCCACAGCCCAACTCGAGAGCCTACTGGCGGGTTTGTTGGGCGGGTCTGCTAGCGGGTTTTTTTATATACAACTTCATTTAAAAATAATGAATATTTTTGTAACTTAATATTTGTGTAAATTATATTTTTGAATTAAAAATAGAGTCAAAATGGATAAAAATAAAATAATGAATAATTTTATTTTTAATTAAGAGATGAACTACATCCAATAGAATGAATACATCACAACTAGGTTGACACCTACTCTCTTATCTATCATTTGCATTACTCTACCCTTTAAAACTTGTATGCTTAATACATGAAAAATAAAATAATACATTATTTATAGTATCTAAATTTTAAAAACTTCAAATTCCGACATTGGGAGACTTATTTCAAAGTTTCAAATTTAATGATCTAAAAGTATAACTTTTTTTCAAATGAAGGGTGGGCAGGCTATGTGGGCGTGTTGGGCTTGGCAGACAGGCTCTTGGATCGGGCTTTGGGCCGGGTAATGGGTTTGGAGGCAAACCCAAGCCCTTTATTTAAGGATATTGGGCTTGGACTCGGGCGGGCCAACTATCGGGTTTTGGACCTATTTTTTTCGGGCTGGGTAACAAGACTCGTAAGTAACCCGGCCAATGAACACCCCTATGTACAAACTATTTCCACGGCCATTGAAATTTTACTGGTGTGCAAAACATTACTACTGTGAAACAAGGACTCCATCGTTCTCTCATAAATTACTCCTACATGTACAAAATTACTTCTGCTATATAAACACAAATTATTTTTTTGCAAAAATTGCACACTGTTCATGAGCTCCTCCAATGGCTGTAAATATTTCAAAGTTGAAAATTTCCAAGAATTTTTCCAAGTGGGTCCATTTAGAGATGTATCTAAAATCACATAGTCTAAAATCATCTAGTATTGGGCAAATCAGAGAGTCTAAAATTAGAGAATTTGGGCAAATCAGAGAGTCTAAAATCGTCTAGTATTTTACGGGGGCTCTCTCCCTAAAACTCACTCACTCTAAAATTCGTGTTTTGATTCAAATTGGTTCATTCTTGCTTGGCTTGATTGAAGAATTGTTCCACCTGCTTGATTAGAGAGGAAGAGAAGGGGGGATGGGCAAGGGGAGTTTTGGTTGCAGAGAAAGCTTGCTTGCGTGAGGAGAGATAGAGAAGTGTTTACTTTTTGGTACACATCTGAATTTTTTTTCAGAAAAGTTAAAAAGAAAAACTAATCAAAATGATGTAGTTTAGTCTACCATCAAAATGTGTTGTTCTCCTCAAATAGTAGAGGAGCCGCACAGGAGTGAATTATTTAAACATTGGAAACGTCAATTTGATTGACGTTTCTAAGGGAGTCCAAATAATATTTTTTAAAGCTAAAAGTTCACAAATTTCAATTGTAATATGCCAATATTTTTATTAAAGACGTCAGTTGTACTGACGTTTTTAAGGCAAAAAAACATTAGTTGAACCAACTTTTTTAAAAGTATATGAGTTTGAGAATTATTTCAAACCCACCCGATTTTGAATATAAGTTTGAAAAACAGGCCAAGTTTGGGTTAAAACTCATATTCCAATCAAAAAAAACTAAGGTGATAATTGGGATAAATTCTAAAATTTGAAAAGTGTTTCTTCAACGAGTTTTTTTTTTGATTTATTTCTTTTTAAAAAAAATTTAAAGAAAATCACTTTTATTAAATAAGCAATATTTGAATTTTTGTTATAAAAGAAAAAGAATTATATAGACTGCAAAGAGAATATAGATAATATATATATGCTAGAGAAAGAACTTCTCAACTTGTGTATTTTTCAATGTGATGAATACCTCTTTTTATAGATCTCAAATCATAATAGTCATCAAATACAATATCTATTAAATACCTATTTAATTAGTAGGTTAGAGGTCATCCACATTTATATGCAATATATATAATGATGTATATAAAATATTTATAATGTAATATTAACAACACTCCCCCCTTGGATGACTACTATGCTAAGATAATATGTCTCGTTAAAACCTTATTAGGAAAACTGTGACGCCCCAAAATCCGGGGGTCCTGTATTAACCGTTGACAACCCGTCAACCCGCGGAAATACCCGTGGATGTCGCTTAACCCGATACCGCGGCACCACATTCCCTTTACCGGGATAAAAGAAAAATACAAGTCCAATTTCTTTCGGTTGGTTGACCTATCCGAGATCCAATATACCACCATTGGTATCCCCTTATTATCCATTTGTAACATTAGGAGGGAGGAAAACATAGCTCAAAGACTTGGCAAAAGAAATAAAAAAATAAAAATAAAATAAAAAAATTCTGAACTTTGGAGAGCGTACCGGTACGCGTACCGGTACGCTACACCTTCTGGACCCTAGCATACCGGTACGCGTACCGGTACGCCTGGCCCAGAATTTCCCCTTTTACCTGATTTTCGTTTCCAAGCCATTCCAAACCTCCCAAAACTCATCCAACACATGTTTAATGAGATTTTCCATATAATACATAACTTATACAAGTTCCATTACAATTAATTCCATAATTTACACATCAAAATGGAATTTATACAAAAGTTTTACAAAAACTCGAACTAAGGCCACAAGCCGGCCCCCTTCATGCTTGATGCTCTCCAAGTGAGCCATCCGCCGGTGCAAACCCCACACCTGAAATGTTTCCCGTATAGGGTGAGCCAACGCCCAGTAGAGTAAATCCTACGAAAGCTACTCCCCCCCTAGATGCTCATGCTCATGCAACATTCATTTGCAACATATAAACAATCATTGCAATGTTAGAAAGCTACCATGCTATGCTATGTCATGCCATGATATGAGATGGAACTCACTCATGCACCTTATCCCGAGTCTTCCCCGACTCACACAACACAATGCAAAAGCCAATGTGTATGAACCCGTCTATTGACGGAAAACCCTTCCAATGATCGTTTGAATTAAAAGTTATGTCTTTATAAAAATCAAATCATCGTTGGAGACTACCCATTGAATGGGTGTTTTTATACAACAAAATCTTGTGTCTTCCTGGGCAACGGATTTCGGAATTTCACCGCCGGCTCCGTGGGCATGCCACTTTTCTGGAATTTCACCACCGGCAAAGTGACTGAACCTAGTGGTTCCGGGTTTTTCACCCGAGGGAGTGTCTAGCCCTACTTTTTTTACCCGACACAAGTTTTCCTTATGCAATGCAACCGTGCAACTTAGTCGGATCTTCGATCCCGACTTTCCCGAGCTCACATACCAATCACCAAGATTTGGTGTTTGATCCACAACACATGCACCCACCCACACCCATGTGTATTACCCATGAATGTGATGCCAACTCACACACACACTCATGTCTTATGACCATGAATGTGATGTACCCATGAGAATGCAATGTAATGTACCAATTGCACTCTAACCACATGTTTGATACGTATGAGTGTCATATGAACAATGTCAAGATAAATCTACATATTCATGGTACTTCATATCATAAGCATATAAATACCATAATTTAACACATTGTCAATATATAGCAAGCATGCATATATCAACATTTCATCCACCACTTTTCAAACATGTTATCACATGAGCATGCAATTAACATAGCAGACTCATCAATACATCATTTTCACCAAGGCATTTAATCAACACCTTCAAAACACCCAAAAACATGTAATCATATAATATACTCAAATTTCCCCAAGTTACAAGAACAATCACATGTAACTTCCATATACAAAGACAAGCTAGTATTTGATTTAGTTCGTTTCTAGACTTGTTTCCTCATTTCCACATCAATATATATATATATATAACATAGGTCCACATATACATATATCAATCCCTTAAACTATCAACATCTAAGGACAAGAATAATCCAAGGTAGGAAAAATCCTACCTCTTGAAGCGTAAATCTCCCGAATGAAATTTCAAGAACACTTCCCAAGCCCAAGACTTGATTTCCCCCAAATCTCCTCCTTTGGATCTTCGTTGAAATCCCTTGTTCTTGGTATGGTTGCGTAGCCCTCGTCGAGAGGATCGACTTTAACTCTTGGCTCGACGGATTCCAAGCGACGGAAGTCCGGGAATCGACGGAGAAAGCTTGAAGAAAATCAATTTCCTCTCTTTTCTCTCTCTCTTGGCCGGCCAAACAAGAACACAAGGGAAATAAAATCTGATTTTCTAGATATTTACCCCTATTTATAGTTTTAAATACTCGGCCCACGTCGCGCCACGTGTCCCTCGCTTAATCGGGTCCGATTTAGTCCCGAAACGATTCGTTTGATCTCGGTTTAAGTTCAAATTAATTTTATTTGAACTTTAACTTAATTTTAAGGAAATTTTATAAAATTTATTTATGGGGACGTTCGTGAGGTCATTCGCCACGCAGTCGCCTCGAATAACGTGCAAAATCCGACTACTTCGGAATTCGACGAAAATTGACAAGGCGACTCGTTTCCGCGATACGAATCCAACGGCGAACTCCGTTTCCTCATCCGAGATCTAGAGTATGAGTATTTTAAATACGCATTATAGTGGCAAATTACTATTTTGCCCTTTCCGGAAAAAAAAATTCAAATTTCCCGGGTTTTACATTCTTCCCCCCTTAAAAGAATTTCGTCCCCGAAATTCACATACACTTGTACATTCAACACAAGCATATGAAGTGAGTTGTGATACCAAGTTGTGATTAGAAACTTGTACCTTTATCCCCGAATAAGAACACAAGTAATTCTATCCCTAGAGGCATCACAATATCCTGTGTACCTATGTCCCTTATCCGGAATAATCAGAATAGGAGCTGGCTCCTATATAATTTGGCAATTTATACTGAAGCGTCCCAAGGTGAAGCATTCGGTCTATGGAACCCTTTGTTCAACAATTCTTGCTATGAGACCTAGAGTTCTTGCAACTCAGCAGGTGCCATTCTATGCAATATCATAGAAATAAGGGAAGTATCCGGATGTAACTCTATGGCGAAGTCGACATCCCTAGGTGGAGGTAATCCCGATAACGTGTCCGGAAAACATCCTCGTACTCATACACAACCTGAAGTAGACCCAACTTCTATCTCTCCTCACACTCTAGGGTAAGGCTTGCTAGCCAACTCATCAACTGTCCGTGTCATCTAGAGTCATAACTACTTGAGGTAAAGCGTTATGCTTTTCCCCCTGAAACCTAGAACAAACACCTTCCGGTGTGTAAGCTGTGACCTTCTCCCGATCACACTTAATGACAACTCGGTGTGTTGTCAACCAGTTCATTCCAAGGATGACATCAACTCCTACATGTCCATGACCCTAAGATCCACGGTGAGTAGAATCCATGAGATCCCTAACTCATATTCCCAACATCTTCAATCAAAGCATATCCTAACCCCTAGGGTTGAATTTCCTCATAAGAACCCTTCCAGGATTGCGATATATAAAACCACATCATGCACAAGAACATGAAGATAACGGTACGTGACATGTGCACATTCATATCAAGTGACATGTGTACCCATAAACAGAAAATAAGAAATGTACCATGAAACCGGTACTGGCTTCCCTGGTCCACAGTGGGGTAGGGAGGAACAAGGTAGGTCTGTGGCTGTCCCACCGATGACTGGGACGGAGATACCCCATAGCTATGGGATCCTTGCCTCTGAGGACATTCTCGCCTCATGTGACCCGGTTGATGGCAATAGTAACAAGTTCTTTGGCCTGCCTGGTAGGAAGGTTTCCGTTTTCTCCCGCCTTGGGAGGATTTACCTTGGCCCACATCTTGACTCATCCATCCAGATTGTGGAGTCTCCGCACGTAAATGAGCAGGGGTTTGGATAACACCCTGTAGCTGGAACAGATCTCCTTGATCCATAATGGGACAGGGAGTAACAAAGTGTGCTTGGGTGAGTCCCACAGATGACTGAGATTGAAACATCTCGAAATTTCGTGAGGTTTGCCTCAAGGGACAATTCTTCCTCACATAGCCCCGTTGTAGACAGTAGAAACATGTATTTTGGCCCGCCTGGTAAGTTGTCCTCTGCTTTTTCCCTGAGCGTTGGTGACTCATGGTACTTAAACTCTTTTGGACAGCGTGAGCCTCTTGGCTCAGGTTTGCACTGGCTTGCACAATGGCAGCAGCTGCTGCACTAGCCTGTGCAATAGTAGCAGCCGTAGCACCCATAGCCTCAACAAAGGCCCGATGGTCAAAGACCGGTAGTGGTTGATTGTCTCCCCCACCGTCTCGGCGTCCCCTTCCTCGACTAGCCATCTACATAAGCCAGATAGCAACCGAGTACTAACTTAGTATCCCAAAGTAGGGATCAAAATTGAAACGTTGAGAATTCTTCTCATTGTCTCCCTAGTAATGCGTATACCACTCACTACTAGACAATTCCGTCATAAGCCATCCCCGTTCATTTATTTTTTTTTCTAAACACTAGGGTTAGAATACTTTTCACTATGCACATTCATCATGCATACAATTCATATAGCACATAGCAAGTAAAGCACATAACATGTAATGCACATGGAATGCAATGGTCCTGTATTAACCGTTGACAACCCGTCAACCCGTGGAAATACCCGTGGATGTCGCTTAACCCTATACCGCGGCACCACATTCCCTTTACCGGGATAAAAGAAAAATACAAGTCCAATTTCTTTCGGTTGGTTGACCTATCCGAGATCCAATATACCACCATTGGTATCCCCTTATTATCCATTTGTAACATTAGGAGGGAGGAAAACATAGCCCAAAGACTTGGCAAAAGAAATAAAAAAATAAAAATAAAATAAAAAAATTCTGAACTTTGGAGAGCGTACCGGTACGCGTACTGGTACGCTACGACCTCTGGACCTGATCGTACCGGTACGCGTACCGGTACGCTACACCTTCTGGACCCTAGCGTACCGGTACGCCTGGCCCAGAATTTCCCCTTTTACCTGATTTTCGTTTCCAAGCCATTTCAAACCTCCCAAAACTCATCCAACACATGTTTAATGAGATTTTCCATATAATACATAACTTATACAAGTTCCATTACAATTAATTCCATAATTTACACATCAAAATGGAATTTATACAAAAGTTTTACAAAAACTCGAACTAAGGCCACAAGCCGGCCCCCTTCATGCTTGATGCTCTCCAAGTGAGCCATCCGCCGGTGCAAACCCCACACCTGAAATGTTTCCCGTATAGGGTGAGCCAACGCCCAATAGAGTAAATCCTACGAAGGCTACTCCCCCCCTAGATGCTCATGCTCATGCAACATTCATTTGCAACATATAAACAATCATTGCAATGTTAGAAAGCTACCATGCTATGCTATGTCATGCCATGATATGAGATGGAACTCACTCATGCACCTTATCCCGAGTCTTCCCCGACTCACACAACACAATGCAAAAGCCAATGTGTATGAACCCGTCTAATGACGGAAAACCCTTCCAATGATCGTTTGAATTAAAAGTTATGTCTTTATAAAAATCAAATCATCGTTGGAGACTACCCATTGAATGAGTGTTTTTATACAACAAAATCTTGTGTCTTCCTGGGCAACGGATTTCGGAATTTCACCGCCGGCTCCGTGGACATGCCACTTTTCTAGAATTTCACCACCGGCAAAGTGACTGAACCTAGTGGTTCCAGGTTTTTCACCCGAGGGAGTGTCTAGCCCTACTTGTTTTACCCGACACAAGTTTTCCTTATGCAATGCAACCGTGCAACTTAGTCGGATCTTCGATCCCGACTTTCCCGAGCTCACATACCAATCACCAAGATTTGGTATTTGATCCACAACACATGCACCCACCCACACTCATGTGTATTACCCATGAATGTGATGTCAACTCACACACACACTCATGTCTTATGACCATGAATGTGATGTACCCATGAGAATGCAATGTAATGTACCAATTGCACTCTAACCACATGTTTGATACGTATGAACGTCATATGAACAATGTCAAGATAAATCTACATATTCATGGTACTTCATATCATAAGCATATAAATACCATAATTTAACACATTGTCAATATATAGCAAGCATGCATATATCAACATTTCATCCACCACATTTTCAAACATGTTATCACATGAGCATGCAATTAACATAGCAAACTCATCAATACATCATTTTCACCAAGGCATTTAATCAACACCTTCAAAACACCCAAAAACATGTAATCATATAATATACTCAAATTTCTCCAAGTTACAAGAACAATCACATGTAACTTCCATATACAAAGACAAGCTAGTATTTGATTTAGTTCGTTTCTAGACTTGTTTCCTCATTTCCACATCAATATATATATATATATATAACATAGGTCCACATATACATATATCAATCCCTTAAACTATCAACATCTAAGGACAAGAATAATCCAAGGTAGGAAAAATCCTACCTCTTGAAGCGTAAATCTCCCGAATGAAATTTCAAGAACACTTCCCAAGCCCAAGACTTGATTTCCCCCAAATCTCCTCCTTTGGATCTTCGTTGAAATCCCTTGTTCTTGGTATGGTTGCGTAGCCCTCGTCGAGAGGATCGACTTTAACTCTTGGCTCGACGGATTCCAAGCGACGGAAGTCCGGGAATCGACGGAGAAAGCTTGAAGAAAATCAATTTCCTCTCTTTTCTCTCTCTCTTGGCCGGCCAAACAAGAACACAAGGGAAATAAAATCTGATTTTCTAGATATTTACCCCTATTTATAGTTTTAAATACTCGGCCCACGTCGCGCCACGTGTCCCTCGCTTAATCGGGTCCGATTTAGTCCCGAAACGATTCGTTTGATCTCGGTTTAAGTTCAAATTAATTTTATTTGAACTTTAACTTAATTTTAAGGAAATTTTATAAAATTTATTTATGGGGACGTTCGTGAGGTCATTCGCCACGCAGTCGCCTCGAATGACGTGCAAAATCCGACTACTTCGGAATTCGACGAAAATTGACAAGGCGACTCGTTTCCGCGATACGAATCCAACGGCGAACTCCGTTTCCTCATCCGAGGTCTAGAGTATGAGTATTTTAAATACGCATTATAGTGGCAAATTACTATTTTGCCCTTTCCGGAAAAAAAATTCAAATTTCCCGGGTTTTACAAAAACCGTGTGGGAAAAAACCTAACGAAGAAAAAAGAATACATATTCAGATGAATCTTAGAATAGCATCAGACGCACTAATGTTGTCTCATTAAAACCTTGTTAGGAAAACTCAATGGGATAAAACCTAGATGAAGGAAAAAAAAGTACAACATGCATATGTCATGTATCTTGATATGGATACTCCCCCGATAAGAAATCAATTAGATTGGTCACAAACTTCATGTATTCCAATGTCATATATCAATTTCTTGAACGTTAATGATGTTAAAACTTTAGCGAATATATCTGCAAGATTGTTAATAGATCGTATCTACTTTACTTCAATTTCATGACTTTGCTGGAGTTCATGAGTGTAGAAGAACTTTGTCAAAATATGTTTGGTTCTATCACCTTTGATAAACCCTCCTTTAATTTGTGCAATGTAAGCAGCATTATCTTCATATAAGGTTGTTGGTGAATTTGTAGTCCAAGGAAGCCTGAAAGTATCTCGGATGTGATGGACTACGGACTTTAGCCACACACATTCACAGCTCGCTTCATGGAGTGCAAGTATCTTAGAATGATTAGAAGATGTAGCAATCAAAGTTTGCTTAGTGGATCGCCATGAGATCGTTGTGTCACCACATGTGAAAACATGCCTGGTTTGTGAACGAGCCTTCTGGAGATCTGATAGGTATCTAAAATCTGTATATCCTACTAACTGTGGACCATTGGCTGATTACTTTGAGTATAACAAGCTCAAATTTGTAGTTCCATGAAGATAGCGTAGGACATGTTTTACGTCATTCCAATGTCGTCGAGTTGGTGCAGAACTAAATCTTGTCAACAAGTTGACTGCAAATATTATATCAGGCTTAGTACATTGTGCTAAGTATAACAAAACACCAATTGCACTTAGGTATGGTACTTCAGGACCAAGAAGTATTTCATTTTCCTCCTTAGGACGAAAAGGGTCTCTATTGACATCAAGAAATCAAACGATCATTGAAGTACTTAACGGATATGCTTTATCCGTACTAAATCGCTTCAGGATCTTTTCAGTATAAGTCTTTTAATGAATAAAAATTCCATTTAATGTATACTCGATCTGCAGGCCGAGACAGTACTTTGTTTTTCCAAGATTTTTCATCTCAGCACAAAATTAATCATCAATCATATAGTAGCTACCGCAATCTAAAATGGTGATGATCTTGAACTATGCACAATATATTATTGTCGATAAAAAAATGATTGGTCAAAGTGGAAGAAAGTAATTCAGTTGGAGTCTATTAAAAAAATATAAAATATTGGACCCGCAGTCTAATATACCTAAAGATGTAAATGTAGACAGCAGTTCTAAACATTGAAAGTTGTTAAATTGGACCCGTAGTCCAAAGCTTTAAGATGTAAATCCTACTGGATATAAGTGGGTATTTATATGAAAATAAAAAGTAAATATGTCACATAGAGTACATCTAGTAGTGCAAGGGTTCCTGTAGAGACCTAGGATTTATTATGAAGAAATATACTCACCAATAATGGATTTAATTACATTCGGTATCTTATTAGTTTAGCAATCTAAGAAAGACTGGACAGGCATCTTATGGATGTTGTTACTGCATTAGATACTGATATTATATGAAAGTCCCTGAAGGATTGTAATTGCCCGAAGCAAACACATTAAAACCAAGAAACATGTACTTAGCTAAGCTGAGACGATCCTTATATGGATTGAAACAATCTGCAAGAATGTGGTATAACCGTCTCAGAGTATAGTTGGTAAAGAAATGGTATGTTAACATTTCCATATACCCATGTGTATTTATTAAGTAATTAGAATCTGGATTTACCATTATTGTAGTATATGCTGATTAGCACAAAATATTGCATATTGTATGTACATTTTCATCCCTTTCAGGCTTGGTTTTACTATTAAAATGAGCGGAATTGCATGGTTTGAGATATTAACAGAGTTTCGGTATGTTTGCAGATAAAAGGGCCTAAATGATGCTTGTTAAGCCCTTTCAAGGTGTTTAAGATGAATGGAGATGAGGAGGAGGCTTGAGAATAGCTTTAAAGTTGAAGGAACCAAGAAATTAGCAAAACAAGGAAAAACCTACCGGTAGGTTTTTGCTACTGGACCTGCACCTAGTGAGCAAAACCTATCGATAGGTTTTGCTCACTAGAGTAAAAACTACCGGTAGGTTTTACTGAAATGCGCCAGAATCTACAACTCAAGCTCTGCAACTTTGGGGGTCCCACCATAGGGTCTCCCACTTGTTCTTGACACTCCTTACACACAAGACATCCCTTCCTCAACCTAGCTTGGATTTTGGAGGTCTTGGTGATTAACCATCAAAAGTGCTATTTTATTATATTTAATAATTGGTTAATTGCATATTATTTGTGATTAAATGTGTTAAATTCCTTGATTTTCTAATTTGATACTTTTTCTAGTTGTTTGGTTTATTTTGCAGGTAAATTGGTTGATTTAAAGTAATAATGGATAATGCAAGTGAAGCAATCACTAGAGGAAGAATCACAATTGATAAGGATTGAAGAGTCAAGATTGGGATAGGAAGACTTGAAGATAAATCAGAATTTTAATCCTTATAAGAGTTTAAGTGAGAAGAAAACTCATTTAAAGTTGGATTAGGAAAGTTTCCTAAAAGATAAGAATTTGACACGTCTTCAGTATTTCATTCATAACTTTTGACTCCGATATCGGATTGACCTGATTTTTGTGGGGTTGGAAAGAAGACTTCAAGGGCTACAGAAGTGTATTTCACGAAAATTTCGTGATTCAGTCTCTAAATATGCGAAATTCAAGCTCGAAGTCTGGACAGATTTTGTACCCGCGGGCCCCAAGATTTATGCACGGGATTTAGCCTTACAAGACATCTTTTTGGGAAAGGAATTCCTTCCAACCTGTACTTATGATTTATTTTACTATAAATAAGGACTCTCATCTAGTGAGAGAGGGGGAATTAGATTAGGATTTATTTTATTTATTCTTTTCTCCATCTTTTTACCATGTCTGGCTAGAAGGCTAAGCTAGGGCTAGGGGAAAACCTCTCGACGGAGTACGGTATTTTTATTGACTCTTGTACTTAAGGATTTATGTTATTGTGTTAATTTAATCCCTAATCTTTTAGCAAAGTGTTTATGCTGTATAAACTCCTGAGTTGTTGTGCCACGTACATCGATTGCTTGAGTTTCCCTGCGTGTAAATCACTGGTTATTCCACGTTGGAAGGATTAACATTATTTCATAAAATAATATGATTGAATGATTATTCAGGTTCCTGGTAGTCTTTTGATTATAACCTTTGGATTTATCACTTGATTTGTTAATCGGATTAACTGACATTTAATTCCTGTTTCAAATTAAGCCTTAAGTCTTTAATTATTACCGTATGAAATTGAGAGGGAGTATCCGATGCTTTAGTATTTTCTATAATTATTTCAAAACAAATTTTCTTTTATTTTTCTTTGTGTTTTAAGTTTTTCACAATTCCCTGTGGTTCGACCTCGGACTTCCGAGTATTATATTACTTCGCACAACCTGCACTTGGGTGAACACTTTTAAAGTTGTAGCAAGTTTTTGGCGCCGTTGCCGGGGAATTGTTTGAAGGCAAAGAACACATCGCCATCTATTGAGGTTTGCTTGATTTGAGATTCGTCACAGATCCGGTAATCTTGTCTTTTTTTTTATTTGTTAATTATTTGTTTTATTTTTCCTCAGGTTAGATATTTCATATTTTTTATTTTTATATTTTATATTTCTTTTAATGTGGTGTGAAGATTTTCCCCGATGGAGGAATTGTGTGCGCTTTGTGATGAATATGGGCATCCCATTGAGGTTTGCCCTTTAATGCCAACTGCTCGACAAATTTTGAGGAATGGGTCAATTGTATTACCTAATTCTTCTCAACCTTACCCCGACCATTGTTTTGAAACTTTTTATCCCAATTTTGCTTGGGGGAATGAACATTATCAGTTACCTATATATGCCACATCACCACAAGACCCTCCCCAATATCCAACATACCATGACCCACAAGAAAAGAATTTTGAAGATATTTTTAATGAATATATGCAAAGCACTCTAACTTTCAATGAAAATCAACAAGCTTTCAATGAAAACCTACAAGCTTGCAATACCCAAATAAGCCAAGATAGTGAAGCGATAAAAGACATGCTCAATATATTGGTACAAGAACAAGAGGTTAAAAATAGTCAATATAGTGAGAGTGATTCTTTTCCTGAATTACAAACTGAGTTTGAATCCATTAATACTATTGATAGTGAAGAATTAAGTGACATTATTATTCCACAAGAGGCTTATGAGCCCAAAGACCTTTCATTATCAACAAGTAGTAATGAGATTCACATATCTAATATTGGTAAGGGTATGAAAGTTGAGTTGTCTGCTATAATTGATAAAGATATATTTTCTATCTCATTATTAGATTTGCATAAAAATGTATATATCTCCCTTTTCTTGCATGTTCAAAATATATATTGGATATATGAGTGGATAATTCGATTAAAGGAGTTACTTCAACACCACATTTTTAAGCCAATAAAATTGAATGGTCGCATATTCAAATATGACTTTAAGCCGGATTGAGTGTGAGCTTTTATTTTTATTTGTACATAGTAGTTAGATTTTATTATTATTATTATTTTTTTGTTTAATTTCAGTTTCCTTTTTTTTATTTGTTTCAATTTATAGTTTTTTTTTTTTTGTTTCTTGAGTATTTTATTTTTAGGTTTTAGCGTTGTTGCGGCACCAGGTATTCCTATCCCTTTTATCTTTATTCATTATTTTTACTGAGCAATAAGATATTTATTTTTACATTGAGGACAATGTTGGATTTAGGTTGGGGGGTATGAGTATGCCTTGTGTTGTGAAAATTCCTAGTTTTTTTTTTAGTTTATTTACTTTGCTAAAAAATAAAAAAAAAAAAAAAATTTTGGGTATTAAATATCTAAATAACATTTTTATGCATAACTTGATACCACAATATAGAAATAATTTTTTGCTTAGCTTTAAATTTGTATCTGTTTAAGCATTACATAGAACTTTATTATATATTTTTGTATTTCATATCATGTTCTTATAAAAACTCACAATTTGTGCACTTTAGACTTTACCAAGTTGAAAATTTGTTAGGTATTTTACTTTGAGAACTTGAAACATATAGTGGAGATGCATAAAAACCCTAGTGAGTTTTGTTCCAATCTTTCTTGGAGGGTTATTTACATTTACTCAATAAAAAAATATTTTTATTCAGCTAATCTCCTTCAATAATCTCATTATTTTTGTTTTGGTTAATACCAATATTGTGAATGATTGCTTGACTTTGAATTATTTGCATGGGAAATGTGTTATCAAAAGCTCTTGAGATATGATTTTAGGCCATCTTTGTCATTATTTGAGCCTAAACCTAATTCTTTGAATATTATTATCCCTAGAAGCCATGATTGAGCCTTTAAAGCAAAATTTTATTTCTTATACCCAACATATAATAACCAAGCCAATGAGAAAAAATAATATCTTTTACCCTTGGTTATCCTGAGATTGAATTTTTATTGTTTATGTAATTTGGGAGATGTTGGTTAAGAAAAGAAAAGACAAAAAAAGAGTTTTACATACTTGTGAATATTTGCATTAGATGTCTTGCTGAAAAAAAAAAAAAAAAAAAAGAAAAAAAAAAAAGTTGAAAAAAAAAAAGAAAAAGAAAGACAATATGTCTAGCAGTGAAAAAAACAGATTGAAAAAAAAAAAAAGAGAAAAAATAGCAAGCATGTGTTTGAAAAGAAAAAAAATATGAACAAGTGATGTAAATTGTGCTTCTAAAGGATGGAGAGTGAAAGGCTATGGAAAGAAGTTTGGTTGTGTAATGTACATGTTCTCTCGGGATAGTCTTTTGAATTCCTGAATATCCTTCGTTTCAAAACCCTAATCCCAAGGCCCCATTACAACCTTAAATAAAGACCTATTTGATCTCAAGAGTGTATTGATGGATGCATGACTTGTGTGAATGAGGAAGAGAGTGGTGATTATTTATTTATTGTGTGTTGATTTCCTTTCATGAGATTATGTCAAATCATTTTTTTTTGGATTACAATTATTTTAATGGAACATGTGAGCATTATTTTGTTTTGATTTAAATATCCTCCACTAACATGTGATACTTGAGTGTATAGTCACTATAATCTGAGAGAATTGTTCATGAGTGAATTATTTAGTAAGATTTGGCATTGAGACGAATGGTTGATGGTTGTAGAGGTGATTATCAAATAAAATTATTGACTTGGTATAGTTAATTCACACTACACATGAGTTTATATGAGAATATGATAAGTGCATACATTTATATAGGGTAGAATTCTATATTCTTGCTTTGCATGAGCTTATAAAAAAGTTTGCATCTTAGAATTTTTATATTATGGTAGCAATTTGTGTTATAAAATTATTATTCAGATATTTGATCAGAGGTTTATGTTTGTGGGTATCATCTCTGGAAACCCTCACGAGACTATACTCGTCCACTAGGGGGAACCTAGGGGTTTAAAGGCTTGTTGCATATGCTGAATGCAATCGTGAGACCTACGAAAGTGGATTTGTGTTTTATTTTATTAGGTTATTTTATTTTTTAGTTTTTAGATTTTGTGATACATGTATTACTAGGGACTAGTAATATTCAGGTTGGGGGGTGTGATTAACCATCAAAAGTGCTATTTTATTATATTTAATAATTGGTTAATTGCATATTATTTGTGATTAAATGTGTTAAATTCCTTGATTTTCTAATTTGATACTTTTTCTAGTTGTTTGGTTTATTTTGCAGGTAAATTGGTTGATTTAAAGTAATAATGGATAATGCAAGTGAAGCAATCACTAGAGGAAGAATCACAATTGATAAGGATTGAAGAGTCAAGATTGGGATAGGAAGACTTGAAGATAAATCAGAATTTTAATCCTTATAAGAGTTTAAGTGAGAAGAAAACTCATTTAAAGTTGGATTAGGAAAGTTTCCTAAAAGATAAGAATTTGACACGTCTTCAGTATTTCATTCATAACTTTTGACTCCGATATCGGATTGACCTGATTTTTGTGGGGTTGGAAAGAAGACTTCAAGGGCTACAGAAGTGTATTTCACGAAAATTTCGTGATTCAGTCTCTAAATATGCGAAATTCAAGCTCGAAGTCTGGACAGATTTTGTACCCGCGGGCCCCAAGATTTATGCACGGGATTTAGCCTTACAAGACATCTTTTTGGGAAAGGAATTCCTTCCAACCTGTACTTATGATTTATTTTACTATAAATAAGGACTCTCATCTAGTGAGAGAGGGGGAATTAGATTAGGATTTATTTTATTTATTCTTTTCTCCATCTTTTTACCATGTCTGGCTAGAAGGCTAAGCTAGGGCTAGGGGAAAACCTCTCGACGGAGTACGGTATTTTTATTGACTCTTGTACTTAAGGATTTATGTTATTGTGTTAATTTAATCCCTAATCTTTTAGCAAAGTGTTTATGCTGTATAAACTCCTGAGTTGTTGTGCCACGTACATCGATTGCTTGAGTTTCCCTGCGTGTAAATCACTGGTTATTCCACGTTGGAAGGATTAACATTATTTCATAAAATAATATGATTGAATGATTATTCAGGTTCCTGGTAGTCTTTTGATTATAACCTTTGGATTTATCACTTGATTTGTTAATCGGATTAACTGACATTTAATTCCTGTTTCAAATTAAGCCTTAAGTCTTTAATTATTACCGTATGAAATTGAGAGGGAGTATCCGATGCTTTAGTATTTTCTATAATTATTTCAAAACAAATTTTCTTTTATTTTTCTTTGTGTTTTAAGTTTTTCACAATTCCCTGTGGTTCGACCTCGGACTTCCGAGTATTATATTACTTCGCACAACCTGCACTTGGGTGAACACTTTTAAAGTTGTAGCACTTGGCATTTAATGAAGAGAGAGAGAAGTGAGGAAGCTGGGTGTGCAGGCTAGGCCTGTGCTAGCCTGCCATACCCATGCATTCAGCCCCCTATTGATGGGAGATCAATCACACAGGCTAGGGAGGCTCCATGGACGTTTTTGGCAAGGGAGATACACCATTATTCAGCATTTATTACATTGTAGAGTGATAAGCTCCAAGGAAGAAGATGAATAGTGCTAGAGAGAGAAGTTGATATTTTTGCATTTTCTTCCATACTTTGCCTTGTAATTTCTTGTAAGACTTATTTAGGCTCCATTTAATGTCTTTAATGTCATTTATTACAAGCTTACTACAAGTTTAGTTGAGTAGCTTAGCTTCTACCATTAATGCATTTAAGTTTTTCATCTCAAAGTTCTTCAAATGGGTATTAAATGCATTTTTTTGTAGTTTATGTTCTCTTGCGTTAATTTAAGTTCTAATCTTCATTTCTCCATTATGTCTCTCCATTGCATTTATGTCTTTGCTTTAGATATGAGTAGCTAGAGCTTATAGTTGGCTAATCCAAGGGAAAATTCCCCTTGGGTATGCTATTTCAACTCATTTTCATTCCTTCTCGTAGTGTACGATGACTCGGTTTGACTAGGTTGAGTGTGGACCTGGTTGTGAGTTCTTGATACACCGTAGACATTGTCACGGGGTATGCTTGAATCCTCACCTCCATTTTGGTCTCACGCTTCCTACGAATCAATCGAACATCTACGCACCATTGGAGGAAGATCTCGAGTTGAGTTGGCATTCCCATTGGAATGACCCCTTCGGATTAGCCAACACTTGTTCCCATTTCAATTTCATCAAGATGCAACCTCAACCCAAACTCAAACAACAAAGGATTTTTACACTTTTTTTTTTGTTCAACAAAATCACTTTCAACACGATTCACCTCCTTTCCTGAGGAGACAACCTTGTAATACTTTTCCAAGTAATACACGACATTCGAAAGTCTCTCTGTGCTTGGGGAGCACTTTTGTTCACACACACACATTTCATTCCACACTATTTCGTTACTCCATCTCTTGCATCATTCCGATGGAGAGTGACACTCCCCTATCTATATAAGTCATACACACATTGAGGGTGATGTTCGGAGATTAGGGTATACAACGGAATAAATCAAGTATTTTTTGCGCCGTTGCCGGGGAAGATAAGCGTTGAATTGAGAAGGTGATTTTCGGACAACGAGGTAAGTCCCGTGATATTCATCATGGGCTGAGGTACGTTGCTCCTTGTATATACTTTTGTTTGTTCACATTTTCATTTGTAGATAGTTGTTGTATGTGGGGACGGGACGAATAAAACCGATTGTTTAGACAACCCTTAGGCCCCAACATAAACATTGACCAAGACCCACCCGAGGATGCGGGTGATAATTTTGAGAATGTAGGTGCCAATCCGAACATTTAAAGGGGTGGGGGAGTACAAGAATCTAGAATGCCTAATCCACGAGTTCAATTCTCCCCTCCTAGGAATGAAGGGAACAATATCTCAATTGATCCTCCGGAAAGGTCAATGCTGGATTTTCTCCAACCCACACGTAGCACCACTCCTTCATGCATTCTCTTACCGGTCCAAGCTCATCTCTTCCCAGTTAAGCCAGGAATGTTGCAACTACTTCCTACATTCCACGGAATTGAAAAGGAAAATCCTTATTTACACATTAAGGAATTCGAGGACATAGTTGCAACCTTCAACGCTAACTATGTTATGGAAGACATAGCTCGTTTGAAATTGTTTCCCTTTTCCCTCAAGGACAAAGCGAAAAAGTGATTAAATTCCTTGCATCCTCGATCCATAACCTCTTGAGCTAAAATGTTTTTTGAGTTTTTGAATAAATTTTTCCTGGTGCCAAGAACCACCGCTTTAAAGAAACAAATTCAAAACTTTTCTGAAAAGCCCAATGAGCAATTTTATAACTGTTGGGATCGCTCCAAGGAATTACTACAGTCCATTCCACATCATGGCTTTGAATCATGGCAACTAGAAAGTTTCTTCTATGAAGGAATCACACCGGGCCATAGACAATTCATTGACATGATGTGTAATGACGAGTTTTTGAACAAGGACCCTGATGAGGCCCTAGACTATTTTAGTACATTGGCGCAAAATGCCCAATCTTGGGATATCACGGATCCCACCGATGTACCTAGGTCGTCTCCGAGTAGTAGTCAACCACAAGGGGGAGGGATGTATGATTTGAAAGACCGGGAAGACTTATTTTCCAAAATTGCCAAGTTGTCTAGGAAAGTGGAGAGTCTTGAGGTCAATAGGAGACACGAGGTGTCCAATGGTTCAAAGGCCGAGGAGTTTTTCTCAATTTGTGAGAGTGTAGAGCATTCCATATCGGATTGCCCTAACATTCCGGCACTTGAGGAAGTGTACCACGAGCAAGTGCATGCCTTTAACCAAACGAGGCAATCATTCTCTCTGCACTCAAACACTTACAATTCGGGTTGGAGTAATCACCCGAACTTTAGTTGGAGAAATGAGAATCCTACTCCTCATGGTTCTAATGCCTATTCATCTCCCGTGCCTCCTAAGCAAGGTCACTACCAAGGTCAAGGGCAAGCATCTAGCCCTCAGTACTCCCGGTCTAATCCTCAAGGGTATTCACAAAATCCACCTCCACAGAATTTCTCCCAAGGTCCACCTCCACAAAATTTTAATCCACAAGGACCATCCAACCCCTCCACATACCAACCTCCTCACAAAAGGAGTTTGGAGGATGTGGTTCATTCTTTCATTCAAAGCCAGACTACCTTCAATCCAAGCCAGACCACCTTTAACAACAATATTTTGGATCAACTCACAAAAACCACCAATGCCATAGGGATATCACAACAAGAGGAGGGGAAATTCCCTGCTCAACCCCAAGAGAACCCTAAGGGCCAACATGTGATTGAGTCGTCCGAACCCACAAAGGAGAGTTGTGAGCAACTCAAGACAGTCACCACCCTTCGAAGTGGCAAACAATTTGATAAGACCATTGTGCCAAAGGTCTCACCTAAGGCCACATTGCCAATAGAAAAGGAGATCGAGGGTGACACCGAGGTGGGTGAGGTGAGTGATAAGGTGGGTGAGAAAGAAAAATTGGTTGATGAAAATGTGCATGTTTCTCCCATTCCTACCCCTTTTCTGAATCGTTTGAAGCCACCCACCAAGATGGCTAATTATTCTGGCATAATTGAGATGTTCAAGCAAGTAAAAATCAACATTTCACTCCTCAATGCGATAAAGCAAATTCCATCTTGTGCAAAGATCTTGAAGGACTTGTGCACAGTGAAGAGGAAACTCAATGTCCACAAGAAGGCATTCCTCACCGAGCAAGTGAGTTCAATCCTAAGGACGAACACCCCACCAAAGTTTAAAGACCCCGGCTGCCCTACCATTGCCATCACAATAAGGAATTACCGGGTGGAACAACCATTGCTTGATTTGGGGGCTAGTGTCAACCTCCTACCCTACTCGGTGTACAAGCAACTCCAACTTGAAGAGTTGGAGCTAACTTCGATCACTCTTCAATTGGCGGATCGGAGCATTCGAACACCGAAGGGAGTGGTTGAGGATGTTTTTGGTTCAAATGGATAACTTTTATGTTCCTGTCGATTTTATTGTGCTTGAGACTCACCCCATTGCTAACCCTTGTTCCCAAATCCCAATTATATTTGGTAGACCGTTCCTTGTGATTTCTAATTTATTAATTGCATGAATGGTCTCATGAAGCTTACTTTCGGGAGCATGACTATGGACTTCAATGTGTTCAATTTGAACAAACAACCGGTGGATGACGAGGAAGTGCAAGAGGTCAATAGGATTGACACCTTGGTAGATGAGCATTTGGAGTTGCTGAGCATGTTAAAATTGGGGGAGGAAGTGGTTGAGGAGCAAGAGGAGCCGGAGAGCGTGAAAGGGGTAGAAAAGTGGACCCCTACATTTGAGAAGCTTTTGCACCAAGACAAGAAGATTTTTCCATCAAACGAGCAAAAACCTATATTGGAATTGAACCCATTACCATCCCATCTTAAGTATGCATACCTTGGGGATGACCATACCTTTCCGGTGGTGATTAGCTCATCCTTTGAAGCAAAACAAGAAGAGGTAGGCCCCCGGAGTAGGTGGAGTCGTGTGAGCAGGTGTTTGGCAAATCTGGGCAAAACCTACCAGTAGAACGTAAGAAAACCTACCGGTAAGTTTTTTCCAGTAATATTTTCTATCGGTAGGTTTTTGCATGGCTGAGGTAGAAGAATTCCAGTAGCATTTTCTACCGGTAGGTTTTGGATCTTCTACCGGTAGGTTTTGACTGACTTCTACTAGTAGGTTTTGGTTGACTTCTACCGGTAGGTTTTGTCGTGCTTTGGGATTTCCTTGGTTCCTTGAGGTCTCGAGCCATCCGTTAAGCATTCCCTTCTTCCCCATTGTCTTTGAGCACTTGATGGAAGGCTTTATACATGACCTTACCTGCTCTTTACCTACAATCACACGAATCTCCATTAATTGTGAGTTTGAAAGCATTTCCCTTAATTTTCACCACAAAACAAGCAATATGGGTGCAAAAGAGATACATGATATGCAATATTCTATACTCATCAATCCCCAAACTCTTCACCCTAGCATCAACAGATAAAACATCTCTAAGGTTCTTCCAGGCACAGAGTTGAGCACTAGAGTACCTATTCTTGATCGAACAGATCGTCAATCCTCGGCAAAGGGTACCTATTCTTGATGGTGACCCTATTCAACTGCCGATAGTCTATACACAACCGAAGGGTCTTGTCCTTCTTCTTAGCAAACAATACCGGAGCGCCCCAAGGTGAAGTGCTCAGCCTGATAAAACCCTTGTCCAAAAATTCTTGCAATTGGACCTTGAGTTCTTGCAACTCAGCAGGTGCCATTCTATGTGGAGTCATAGAAATGTGAGAAGTACCGGGATGCAACTCAATGTTGAAGTCCACATCCCTATGGGGAGGTAATCCCGGTAGTTCGTCTGGAAAAACATCCTCATATTCACAGACAACCCGAGGTAGACCCAACTCCTGTCTCGCCTCGTCCTCCAAGGTAAGGCTTGCAAGCCAACCCATCAACTGTTCATGCCATCTAGAGTCGTACACGACTTGGGGTAAGGTGTCATGCTTTTCCCCTGAAACTTAAAACAAACACCGTCCGGTATATAGGCAGTGACCCTCTTTCGATCACAATCAATGAGGACTCTGTGTGCCGCCAACCAATCCATCCCTAGGATGACATCGAACTCCGACATGTCCATGACCCTAAGGTCCACGGTGAGTAGAATCCCTAAGATCTCTAACTCACAACCCCGACATATCTGATCAACACACACCCTAGCTCCTAAGGGTGAATTCACTTGCAACGGCTCTTCCAAGGTATCAACCTCTAAGTCCAAATCCCTCACACATGATGCAGAAATGAATGAATGTGATGCACCAGAGTCAAATAATACCCTAGTCCATAAGCGAGAGAGTAGAAATGTACCCTGAATCACTGACTGATCCACTGGCTCAGCCTGAGGTGTAATGGCGTAGACACGCCCCTGGGTCCCCGAAGTCCCGGCCTGCATGTCCTGTCCTCGGCCTCGACCCGTGCCCTGGCCCACATGGCCTGACTGCGGAGTCCCAGCTCGGAAAGTAGTAGGGGCCTGAGTAGTGCCCTGGAATTGATACTGACTTCCCTGGCCCGTGGTGGGGTAGGGAGGAACAAAGTGTGTTTGTGGCTGTCCCACTAATGACTGGGACTGAGATATCCCATAACTATGGGATCCCTGCCTCTGAGGACAATCCCGTATCACATGACCCGGTTGATGGCAATGATAGCAAGTCTTCTGACCTGCCTGATATGTTGTCCTGAAGTTTCCCCCGGCTTGGGAGGATCGACCTTGACCTTGGCCTTGATACCTGCGGCCCTGTCCCTGAAATCCTTGTGGAGTAGAAGTCCTCTACTTCTTCCCCGAACTAGAAGAAGAGGATTGACCCTCCTTCTTTTTGTCCTTAGCACCCGCCTCCCGGATGCTTCGTGCGTCATCAACCTCTCTCTCAATGGCCATAACTGTCTTGACCATCGAATCCAAGTCTTGCAAGCGGAGGCCCACAATCTTTCCCCGGATGGATAATTTCAACCCATCCTCAAACCTTCTTACTTTGGCCATGTATGTGGCCACGTAATCATCGGCAAAGCGGGCTAATTCGGTGAACTTAGCCACATACTCCATCACCGTCATTGTCCCTTGTTTCAAATCTAGGAATTCTCGGGCCTTTGCATGTCGAACTGCCGTTGGGAAGTATTTACCCATGAAGAGCTCCCGAAACTCCCCCCATGTCATGGTCTCTAGGTTCTTTGAGGCCGCCACCCAATCCCACCACAATTGGGCTTCTCCCTCCAGTTGGAATGCAGCTACTCTTATCTTAGTGGCATCTGAGGTGATTTCCATTGCCCCTAAGATTTTGTTGACATGCCGGAACCAATGGTCCGCCACCATCGGATCCGCCCCTCCAATAAAAATTGGAGGTTTGTGTGCTTTAAACTGTTGGAGGTTACTCGTGCCTCCATGTCCGGCATTTGCACTAGCTTTTGCAACAGTAGTCACCATCATGCCCGTGGTTTCCGTAAACGCTTGTTGGTCGAAGACCGGTGGTGGTTGATTATTGTTCCGCCCATCGCCTCGACGTCCTCTTCTTCCACTTGCCATCTACACACATGTCAAGTGGCAATGGCACACTAACTTAGTATCCCGAGATAGGGATCAAGTTGAGACGTTATAAAATTTTCCCATTGTCTCACTAGTAGCGCATATGCCACCACTAGTAGACATCTACGCTTTGAACTTTTCCGTTCATTTACTTTCTCACTCCCAAGGTTAAGTTCTCTAGCCCTAGTGTGTCCATTTCCATACGCATTTTACCATGCATATGATTTACACAACACATAACACATAACATGTAGCAATTTAAGCACATAACATGTAATGCACAATGAATGCAATGGTCTAGACTCATGCCCCATCAAGCCCTAGGTAAATCGCATACCTAAGCTCTGATATCAAGCTGTGACGCCCCAAAAATCCGGGGGTTCTTTACTACCCGTTGATAACCCATCAACCCGCGGAAGTATTCGTGATTTTCGCACAACCCGACATCACGTCACTAGTATACCCTTATCCGGTAATATAAAGGAAAATAAAGTTTATTCGATTTTAACCCGATGACCCATCCGAGGTCCAACATACCACCATTGGTAGCTCAGTATAGTCCATTTATGACATTTAAAGGAAGGAAACAATAGTCCAAAAGTTTGGCAAACACTATTAAAATTTCAGAAAATTTTGGAGGGCGTACCGGTACGCTCTGTCTTCTGGCTGTCGACGTACCGGTACGCGTACCGGTACGGTTTTGCCACTTTTGCCTTTTTCCTTTGTTCTTCACTTCCAATCCATTCAAATCCATTACAAACTCATCCAACACATGCATAATGAAAGTTTTCATACTATACAAGGTTAAAAACAACTCTATTACACTTAATTCCATAATTTTACATGCAAAAAACTAAGTTTTCATAGTATTTTACAAAAACTCAAACAAAGCCATATTTCGGCTTTCTTCATCCACGGGGCTTGAATTGGGAGCCATCCACCGGTGTATATTCCGCACCTGAAATATTTTTCCCACAAAGGGTGAGCCACGCTCAATAGGGTATATCCTAAAGAGGCTATTCCCCACCTATATGCGTATGAAATGTTCACATGCCAACAAATCCACAATTCTCAACATTCCAATTTAGAATATGCATTCCATGTTGGAATCTATTATATCATGCCATGAAATGAGATGAGACTCACTCACGCACATCATCCCGAGCCCTTCCCGGCTCCTCAACTCATGCAAGTGCCAATGTATATGAATCCGTCATTTGTGTTGTAAATCAATGACATCCAAATCTAGGGTCTTTATAGGGGTGGATGTTCATGGACTTACACCAAAGGTCACCCAACCCACACGGAATTGACGGACTTCCACCGAGGGTTCCGCGTACACCCACACACTTTATGGGCCGAGCCAAGGGAATGCGTATCCCAATCACCGGGCCTTGCACCCGAGGGATCTTCTGGCCCTTCTTGCTACCCCAACCCTATCAACCATGCAACCCGTGCTACTTGGCTAGGTTTTCAACCAAGCTCTCTTGAGCCTACCAGTCATCCACTAATGTGGTGTCGACAACAACCATGCACCCACACCCACATATGCGATGTTCTCGTGCATAATGCAATGTAATGCCTCATTACAACATGATACAAAGTTCAATATGCTATGAATGACATATGAACTATTTTAACACATTTCACATATTCCATGGCAAAATTATATCATAAGCATAAAATTCTCATAACACAATTTTCCAAGCATGTTATTACACAATCATGCTATCAACACTTTAAATTCTCAAGGCACATATATATAAACACATAACATGCCCACAATCTCAAATAACACAAGAATCACATTGGGTCCATTTCATATATCCAATTCTAGAAATCACATTTAGCAACCTGCAATTACTAATCCAAACTAGGATTTATCTTTACCCATCTCAATACACATTTCACCCAATTTACAACAATAGGTAAGTGATATATATATTCTATCAACCCACCCATTTCACAAGACATACAAGGCTTGGAATAAACCTAAGTAGGATGAAACCCTACCTCTTGAAGCGTAAGGAAAGACCGTAGGAAGCTTTCAAGACCCGATTCAAGCCCAAAGCCCTAGCTCCCAAAAATTCCAACCTTGGAATCTCGCCCAAACCCGACCTCCTTGGTACGGTTTTGTAGCTCTCGGCGTGGAGAACAACTTTCCCTCTTGGCTCGAGTGGATTTGAGCTCTCAATCTCCGTAGAGCGTAGAGAGAATGTGGAGAAACCCTAGCTCTTTCCCCCTATTTATACCTTTTAATTACTTGGTCCACAATGTGCCACATGGCCCTCCTTTCCAGGGTCCGTTTTCGCCCCGAAACGATTAAATTTCGCTGCGATTCCAGTTCAAAATATTTTTATTTTAACTTGCCTTCATTTATTTTCCAAAATTTAAAATTTGATTAAAAATTTCATTATTGGTTAACCCGAGACCCAATTGCCTCGTAAAACGTGAAAAATCCGATTATCTCGGAATTCAACGAAATTTGACAGGGTAACTAGATTTCGCGAGATGAATCCAACAGTGAGGTCCGTTTACTCATCCGAGCTCTAGAAAAATTTAGGTTTGCAACCTGTACCGTAGTGACAAATTACCGTTTTGCCCTTTTTCACAAAAGTTCAAATTTACCCGAGTTTTACACCCAAGCGTAGAGAGACTTTCGAGTGTCGTATTTTACTTGAAATTGAGTATTCTAAGGTCGTCTCCTAAGGGAAGGAAGGTGAATTGTGTTGAAGGTGATTTTGTAAAAAATGAAAAGTGTAAAATCTTGTGGATTTCTGTTTTGGTGAGTTGTGTTTTTGATGAAATGTAATGGAAACAAGGTTGACTAATCCGTAGAGGTCATTCCAATAGGAATGTCAAATCAACTCAAAACATTCTTCCAATGGTGCATAGGTGTTCGATTGATTCGTAGGAAGCGAGAGACTAAAATGGAGGTGAAGGTTCAAGCATACCCCGTGACAAGTCTACGTTGTTTCAAGAGCTCACAACCACGTACACACTCAACCTAGTCAAACCAAACCATCTTACACTACGAGGAGGAATGAATAAGAGTTGATTTAACATACCCAAGAGGAAATCTCCCTTGGATTAGCCAACTTAAAACTTAGTTACTCATATTAAATGCAAAGACATACAATGTGTAAAGATACATGGTATTGCAATGGAGATTAAAACTTGTATTAATGTAAAGAAAAGTGAAACTACAAAGATAAGTGCATTGAATACCCAACTAAAAAGCTTGAAGTGAAAAACTTGAATGTAACAATGGTAGATTCAAAGATACTTAACTAAAATTGCAATACACTTGAAATAAATGACATTAAAGTGCAATAAATGAGGATTACAAGAGTCTTACAGCTAACTATAACTGAAATGGGTAAAAGAAATGCAAAAATCCAACTTCTCTCTCTAAAACTATGTCTTCTTTCTTGAGCTTCTCTCTCTACAATGATTTCCTAGCTGAATAATGATGTAAAAGATGTATGTATTTTCGTCCATGAGGCTCCTATAGCCTGTGTGAGAGGCCTCCCATCAATGGGGAGCTGTGTTGATGGCTTGGACAGGCTAGGACAAGCTTAGCCTGCACCCACCATGCCTCTTTCCTTCTCTCTCCTCTTTTTCCATCCTCCATCTTCCAAAGCTGATTTTAGGGTTTAGGTAAGCATGCATGTATGTAGAAAATGTCAGGGGATGTGGGGGAGAATCCTAGGTGGGACCCCCAAGTGGCAGAGCTTGAGTTGCAGGTGTCTGGCATTTTTCAGCAAAACCTTCTGGAAGGTTTTTTCCAGTGTGCAAACCTTCCGGAAGGTTTTGGCAAGGGCAGAGGTAGAAGTTGTCCAGTGTGCAAACCTTTCGAAAGGTCTATGACCAAACCTTCCGGAAGGTTTTCTCCTGATTTGTCTTTTTCTTGATTTCTTCATCTTCTAAGCCTCCCGTTTAGCCACCCCCTCATCTCCATTGACTTTGAACACTATGATGGGGGCTTAACTCAAGTAATTTCCAACTCTTTGCCTACAATCACACAGCAACATCATTAATTGTTTGATTAATCGCATTTCTTCCCATTTCCACCACAAAAGGAAGTATAAAAGGGTATAAAAGCATACATGATGTGCAATATTTTGTGCTAACAACATCCCCCAACTTGAGTTTTGCTAGTCCCTAGCAAACCTTATTTTCAAACCACAAAGCAAAAAGTTACAACAATCCATTCATGAAAAACAAAACGCAAAATAATCAAAATGCAAAAATCACAAGGCAATTAAAGTAATGACATTGGGCAAGATAAAGTGAAACAACGGCGATACTTTTCATTAATTACATCCAAAAGTTCAGTACAAGGATTTAGAATTCAGAAGCAAAATGGCCCAAAATCCTAGTGACACTTCTACTAGGCCGATAATTCTAATCCTAACTGTGCAACAACTAAAAATAAAATAAATAAAACACAACGACCCAACTACTCATCATCCTCATTTGTCTCCTCACTCTCCTCATCACTTTCCTCCTCATCGTCATTGTCGTCAGAACCCTCCATCTCAACAACCGTAGAAGTCATCGGGATAGAGGTAGAGGGTCCAGCAGACAAAGACGGAGGTCCACTGGGAATGGGCTCGCCCGGGAAGGTATGCTCAAAGATCTGGGTCATCATAAGTGAAAGCCCATACATCGTGCTCTCCAAGGCGTCTAAGCGCTGTGACACTGTACGGGCTGGGGTAGATGTGGGAGGTCCGGAAGTGGAAGGTCAAGAAGTAGAAGGCCCCGTAGCAGATGGCTCATGTCCCGAGGCTCTAGCTTTCTCACCCCCAGTCCTTGTTGCCGTCTTACTACTACTCGATTTCCCAATAGCGCCAACCTCAGGGGGTAGCAGCACATCATGAGCATAGCCCTTAACCTTGCAGTGGTCACACATCCTCATAACTAGGTTGCCAAATGGGAGATTTACCTTCGGCTTTGCAGCCTAAGGGAACTCTTTCATGAACTCCCAAATTAAAAGAGCCACATCCATTCTCTTCCCGATCATGAATGCATGGAGAAGGGCAAGCTTCTCCACATTAGGGTTCTTCTCCGCACCCCGCAGACTCAGATTGTAGTGCAGGATCTTGTTCATGACCCCATAGGAGTGCTTGAGGCACATGACTAGAGTTGTCCCTTTGAATTGGGTCGGGTCCTCATAGGTGAGCTGTACATACTCAAAGAGTGTTTTTCTCCCTTGGACATTGTGTGGGTAGACTAGGGTATTAGGGGGAGGCCTCTGGTATTTCATCAAGGTGGTAATCAAATATGGGGTCACATCAAACGTCTTCCCCCTCAAATTCATCCTAAGGATACCACCATCCTCGCCCAACACCTTCAACTTCCTATAGAACTATCTGCACAATGTTAGGTTATACCCGCTAACCGGCTTAAACCAAATCCCAAGCCCATGACCTTCGACGATCCTAACCACTTCGTTATTCGCCCAAGAATGGGCCTATCCACAAAACGCTCACAAGTGACATTTTTCTCCTCAATCCTTTGATTGCGAGCATCATTTCTTGCTTTTGTCCTCCTCTCTTCCCTATCTCCACTACTAGGGCCCTCCATACTCCTCTTGCGGAAGTAGTGCCCGCGGGTTGTGGGGAACTCGGACCCGTGCGTTTGGTTCGGGCCATGGAGATCAACAGTGCCCAAATGCCCAAAAATGACAAAACCCATATCAAGAGTTGCTCCGCGGGCTCAAAAACATCAAGGGAGATTCTACCCATGCGAGTCATTGCAATGGAGTTCAAGGTTTTGGAGAAATCCTAAATGAAAATGGAATTTGGGGGAAATAGGAAAAACTAGGGTTTGTTCAAAGAAATCCTTCAAATCACAGTGAAATCCAAGTTAAAATCAACCCTAGGTGCAGTGATTAGGAGTCTTGATAGATGGGTAGGTGATCTTTGAGGATTGGAGAGGCTTTGAGAGAGAGAAGATAGCAAGGGAGATTGAGAGTTATGAAGGAAATGAATAGTTTCCCTGAAAAAATGAAGTTAAAACCCTCGTTTTCAGCTTTCTGGGCAAAACCTTTCGGAAGGTCGAAGCAAACCTTCTGGAAGGTTAATAACCAAACCTTCTGGAAGGTTTTTCCTTTTTGCAAAAACAATCCTATGCTCCAAATGTCACTTCCATTCCAACTTTTTTCAACTCCTAAACATTCTAACAACCTATCTATGACATCTACTTTACCAAAAACTTGAACCACAAATGTGAACCATAATTGAGTGATCATACCCAAAGTCATTTCTGAAATTGCAATATGATTTAAAATTTTGATGCTTTCCAAATACGAGACATGGATTTCTAAGTTTAACTACCATAATGAATACCCAAGATGTGAAACACATATTCAAATGACAAAGACATTCCTAATTCTAACAAATATCGAAAGTTGAGCAATATTCTACAATCCCACAAGCATAGGGCTACATGACGACATTGTTCAAATACCCGAACTAAGCACACATGAGCATCACCATGGCTTTAAATACTATTCTAGAGTATGCACCTACACATTCATTTTCAAACATTTGTGTGTGTGAAATGGACATGTAATTTAAGCATTTACACAACGAAATTCACATTCACTTGGCTATCCAAATTCAGCTTCGATGCGAAACTCACCAGGGTGTCTCTTAACAATGAATCACACTATGGTTATCCTGGCATGTTCTCCATATGTACATGTGAGATAGAATCATGTGTAGAAATCGAAGTATGCTCACATATAATTCAAAAAAGAAGTACATGCATAAGAATGAAACAACCTTAGCATAATCTCATGAAATGAATGCTAGGGCACTAGATAGTTAAATCAACCTTTCTTTTTCTTTAAAAGTGTGTTTTCCCCATGCTGTCTCTAGATCATTTAGGACTTCAAAGGTTATAATGGGGCCTTGGGGTGATATTGAGGCAAGTGAAATGAAGGATAGATGATAACAAAGAAGGTTGTTCCTGGTAAATGACCTTTATTTCAAAAAGATCTCCCATTTTATGGGATTTCCAGTCTAACACCATCACTGTACTCTTTATTTATTTTTCTTCTTTTCCTTAACATTTTCCTTTTTTCTTTGATCATTTTTTCTTCTTTCACCCATTTTCTCTCTCGTTTCTTGGATTCTTGATTCTTTTTCATTCAACATATGAATTCCACATTAATCATCCCTTTGTTGGGTTTTCACATCACCATTCCTTCTCTTTCATGTTCAATCATCGTCAGCTCTCGGAACAACCAATGTGTGGTAAATTTTTATAATTTTGCACCGGCTTGGTTAAATGTGTGGCATGGAAACGAATTTTCCACAAGGCTCAAACATGGCACTAGGGATAGAGTTTCACAAGAAAAAGGCTAAGGCTCAAAGAAATCAAAAATGGTCTAAGATCATCTCTAGATAAGCATGGGGGAGCATTATGCATTTCAAGACAAGTCAATCAACTACCCAAATGCACTCTAACCAAAACAAGCATAATGAGATTATTGAACAAATTTGAAATTTGAAAAATTGTTCCCTGAGTAAATGTAAGTTCTCTCCAACAAGGATTGACACTAAAGCTCTCATGGGTCCTTACTCATCTTTACTATGCATGTCAAACACTAAAATGTGAATCCAATCCGTAAATTGCCAAAATTACACGTTCATGGTGCACTTATGAGTGAGTTCAAAAGTAAACGTATATGTGATACTAAAGCATAGGATGAACTTCTATAATGTGCTCATGTATTCAAAGTTCAAGGCAAATATCAATAAAATTAATAAACCCATAACACTCTAAATAGGGGAATATATGTCAACATTCAGATATTTTTCTCAAAAAGTTTCAAATTTTTTACATATTTCTCAACTATTCTAACCCAAAAATCAGTAGAACGTGTGAATGGTAAATTTCACCACAAAAGTTGGTATTATCAACAAAAATTTCCGCAATCATTGGTGTATCATACAAATGGTACACCTCACACCCCCCAACTTGATTCATGCATTGTCCTCAATGCAACAAAAAAGATATGATATGCAATAAAGGACTTTAAAAAGATAAGTAGGGTTAGAGAACACCTCGCACTTGAGCTTTGACAAAAAATACAAATATCTGCACAAAGAAATAATACACTATACGCAAAGATAACGTGAGTAAATAAAATAACTTGGAAAGTAAATGATAAAAGAAAATGACTGGACACTAAAATCTACATGAACAGTTAATCCACCAAAAGGTCCGGGTAAACCGGATCCACCAATTCTTCTTCCACCCTTTGACCTTCAAAACCCTCGAAAAATGACTTAAGTCTTTGGCCATTGACCTTGAATGTCTTGCCATCCTCGGGGTTGGTGATTTCCACGGCTCCATTGGGGTAGGCCACCTTAGCAAGATAGGGGCCCTCCCAACGGGATCGGAGTTTTCCTTGAAAGATAGAGAGTCGAGAATTTTACAAGAGTACTTTTTGTCCGGGCTCAAATGTCTTTCTTAAAATGGATTTATCATGAAAAATCTTAGCACTATCTTTTGAAATTTTTGAGCTCTCATACGCATCTCTACGGATCTCCTCTAATTCATTCATCTCCAACTTCCTATTTTCTCCGACCATCCTCAAGTTGAAGTTCAAGGTCTTGATGGCCCAATAAGCTTTGTGCTCCATTTCAACCGGCAAATGGCAAGCCTTGCCATAGACTAGCCTATAGGGTGACATGCCTAGAATTGTCTTGTAAGCAGTGTGGTAAGCCCATAGGGCATCGGTCAACCTAAATGACCAATCCTTCCTATTAGGGTTCACCGTTTTCTCTAGGATGGTCTTGATTTCCCTATTGGCCAACTCGGCTTGGCCATTGGTTTGTGGGTGATAAGCAGTGGACACCTTGTGTGTGACGCCATACTTATGCATTAAAGATGCAAATGACCTATTACAGAAATGAGAACCACTGTCACTTATCATAGCACAAGGTACCTGAACCTCGAAAAAATATTTTCTTTGAGAAACTTGACCACGACCCGATGGTCATTGGTCTTGGTTGGGATAGCCTCTACCCAGTTGGACACATAGTCCACTGCCAGTAATATATATAAGTAGCCAAAAGACATGGGGAAGGGACCCATAAAGTCGATGTCCCAACAATCGAATATCTCAATTACTAACACGGGGGACAAGGACATCATATTCCTATGGGTCACACTACCCAATCTTTGGCACCTATCGCATTCCTTACAAATGAAACACAATCCTTAACTAAAGAAGGCCAATAAAAATCGGATTGCAAAACCTTAGCCGAAGTCTTTTTGGAGAAGTGTTCACTATACGCTTCCGAATGGCAAAATGCAAGGACATTCCGTTGTTCATTTTCAGGAACGCACCTCCTCATGACTTGGTATGGGCAGTACTTGAACAAATATGGGTTGTCAAAGTAAAATGACTTCACATCCGCCATAAATCTCCGTCTATCCTCCGGGCTCCATTGCGGTGGTTTTTGTCCTGTAACATGATAATTACAAATGTCAACATACCAAGGACAAACAGAATGAATAGAAAGTAAATGCTAATTAGGGAAAGAGTCAAGAATAGGAATATGCTCATCGGCATCTTGAACCACAAGTCGGGATAAATGATCCACCACCACGTTCTCCACTCTCTTTTTGTCTTTGATTGTCAAGTAGAACTCTTGGAGTAGGAGGATCCACCTGATGAGTCTCGGTTTTGCATCCTACGTAGACAAAAGATACTTCAAAGCAGCGTGATCGGTATAGACTACTATAGGTGAGCCAATGATGTAAGACCGAAATTTATCCAATGCAAATACTACCGCTAGCAACTCTTTTTCGGTGGTGGTGTAATTCATTTGAGCTTCATTAAGAGTTTTACTAGCATAGTATATTATATAAGGCCTCTTGTCTTCCCTTTGACCCAGAACAGCGCCAACCGCGTAATCACTCGCGTCGCACATGAGCTCAAATGATAAGTCCCACTTGGGTGGTCGCATGATCGGAGGTGAAATGAGCATGCTTTTTAGTTTTTTAAACGATGTCTCACAATCATTCGACCACACAAATGGGACATTTTTGGAAAGCAAATTGGTCAAGGATCGAGCCAATGCACTAAAGTCCTTTATAAAACGATGGTAAAAACTGGCATGGTCAAGAAACAACCTGATATCTTTGATGAACTTTGGCGTGGGGAGGTTGGAAATGACTTCAACCTTTGATTTGTCGACTTCAATCCCCTTGGCCGAAATGATGTGCCCCAACACTTTCCCTTGTGTCACCATGAAGTGGCACTTCTCCCAGTTGAGAATCAAATTTTTATCCTTACATCTTTCAAGTATTCTCTCTAAGTTTTCCTAACACCCTTCAAATGAATCCCCAAATACAGAAAAGTCATCCATGAAGACTTCCACAATCTTCTCTACCATGTCACTGAAGATTCCCATCATACACCTTTGAAAGGTTCCCGGGGCATTGCACAACCCAAATGGCATGGTTCGATAGGCAAAGGTACCAAAGGGACAAGTGAATGTAGTCTTCTCTTGGTCTTCCAAAGCGATCTCAATTTAATTGTAGCTGGAATATCCATCCAAGAAGCAATAGAACAAGTATCCGACTACTCTTTCCAATACTTGGTTGAAGAATGGCAATGGAAAATGGTCCTTTCTTGTGCAAGAGTTGAGCTTCCGATAGTTGATACACACTCTCCATCCGGTGACTAATTTTTTCGGAATCAACTCATTCTCCTCATTTCCAACCACGGTGACTCCCGATTTCTTTGACACTACTTGAGTGGGACTAACCCATTTACTATCGGCAATCGGAAAGATGATGCCCACATCAAGTAGTTTGAGTACCTCATCCCTCACCACATCCTTCATAATCAGATTCAACCTTCTTTGTGGTTGTCGGGATGGCTTGGAGTCTTTTTCTAGATAGATGCGGTGTGTGCAAATGAGGGAGCTTATCCCCTTGATGTCGGCGATTGTCCAACCAATTGCTCCCTTGTGCCTCCTCAACACTTTCAACAGCTCCTCTTCTTGCTTCGGTTCCAATGAAGAACTTATGACCACCGAAAAAGTTTTTTCATCCTCAAGGTATGCATACTTGAGAGTAGAAAGTAGTGGCTTCAACTCCAAGTTGGGTGTTTGTTCGGTAGATGGGAAAATTCTCTTCTCTTGATGTGGAAGCTTCTCAAATGTAGGGGTTCATTTTTCTACCCCTTGTAATTGTCCGGCTCCTCTTGATCAACAATCTCATCCTCCACAAACTCCAAAGTGCTCAATAGCTCCGAGTGATCCTCCACCAATGTATCAATCCTATTGACTTCATGCACTTCCTCATCATCTCCCTGTTGTTTGCACAAATTGAATACATTGAGGTCCATTGTCATATTCCCGAATGCAAGTTTCATAAGACCGTTCCTGCAATTAATCACGACATTAGATGTGGTAAGAAAATGTCTACCTAGTATAATGGGAATTGGTGAACTAGGTTTAGCAACCGGATGGGTATCAACTACAATAAAATCAACAGGGAAATAGAAATTATCGACTTGAACTAAAACATTATCAATTACTCCCCTCGGTGTTATAATGATTTGGTCCTCCAATTGAAGAGTGATTGGAGTTGGTTTCAACTCTTCAAGTTGGAGTTGTTGGTACACCGAATAGGGTAGGAGGTTGACACTTGCCCCCAAGTCAAGAAGTGTTTGCTCCACCCGGTAATTTCCTATTGTGATAGCAATGGTTGGACAGCCGGTGTCTTTAAACTTTGGTGGGGTGTTGGTCCTCAAGATTGAGTTCACTTACTCGGTGAGGAATGCCTTCTTGTGCACATTTAACTTCCTCTTCACGGTAAATAAATCTTTCAAAATCTTGGCACATGAAAGGATTTGTTTATGGCATCAAGGAGCAGGATGTTAATCTTAACCTGCTTGAACATCTCAATAATGTCAGAATAATTAGCCACCTTCATGGGTGGCTTCAAACGTTGGGGAAAAGGAGCTAGAATGGGACATGCATGCACATTTACATCAACATTTTTTTCTTTCTCACTCACCTCACCCCCCTCGGAGTCACCTTTAGTCTCATTTTCTTTGGTCAATGTGGCTTTTGGTGAGACTTTTGGCACAATGGTCTTGTCAAATTGTTTGCCACTCCGAAGGGTAGTGACCGCCTTAAGTTGCTCACAACTCTCTTTGGTGGGTTCGGATGACTCAATCACATGTTGGCCCCTAGGGTTTTCTTGAGGTTGAGTGGAAAATTTCCCTTTCTCTTGTTGGGACGACCCTATGACATTGTTGAATTTCATGATTTGAGTTTGAATGTCATTGAAAGCGGTGGCGGTTTGATTGTTGATGGTAGTTTGGCTTTGGATGAATTGGTGAACCATATTCTCCAAATTTCTTTTATGGGGAGGCTGGTAGGTGGGTGTGTTGGATGGTCCTTGTTGACCATAACTTTGTGGAGGTGGGTTTTGTGAAAACCCTTGTGGATTGGGCCAGGGGTATTGGGAGCTAGACGAAGGACCTTGACCATGGTATTGATTTTGCTTATGAGGCATGGGAGGTGAATATGGACTAGACCCGTGAGGAGTAAGATTCTCATTCTTCCAACTAAAGTTCGGGTGATTACTCCAATCTGGATTGTATGTATTAGAGTATGGATAGAATGATTGCCTACTTTGATTGAAGGCATTGACTTGCTCATGGTATACCTCCTTAAGTGTCGGAATGTTGTTGCACTCCGATATGGAATGCTCAACACTCTCATAAATAGAGCAAAACTCCTTGGTCTTGGAAATGTTGGACACCTCATGTCTCCTATTAACCTCTAGACTCTCCACTTTCTGAGACAATTTGGTGCTTTTGGAAAACAAGTCTTCCAGATCCCTTAAATCATACATCCCTCCCCCACTTGGTTGATTACTACCCGGAGAAGACCTCGGTACATCGGCGGGATCCGTGATATCCCAAGATTGTGCATTTTGTGCCAATGCGTTGAAGTATTCTAGGGCCTCATCGGGATCCTTGTTTAAAAACTCCCCATTGCACATCATGTCTATGAACTGTCGATGGCCCGGTATAATCCATTCGTAAAAGAAACTCACCAATTGCCATGGTTCAAAGTCATGGTGTGGAATGGATTGTATCAATTCTTTGTAACGATCCCAACATTTATAAAATTGTTCAATGGGTTTTTTTGAAAAATTTTAGATTTGTTTTTTAAGAGTGGTGGTTTTAGGCACCGGGAAAAATTTGTTCAAAAACTCGGAAAGCATTTGTGTCCAAGAGGTTATTGATCGAGGCTTCAAGGAATTCAACTACGTTTTGACCTTATCATTTAGGGAAAAGGGGAACAATTTAATGCGAGCTATGTCTTCCATACCATGATTATTGAGGAAGGTTACAACTATTTCCTCAAATTCTTTAATGTGCAAATAAAGATTTTCTCTTTCAATTATGTGGAATTGAGGAAGTAGTTGTAACATTCTCAGTTAACTAGGAAGACATGAGCTTGGACCGGTAAAAGAATGCGTGAGGGAGTGGTGCTACGAGTGGGTTGGAGATAATCCCGCATTGACCTCGCCGGAGGATCAATTGAGATATTGTTTCATTCATTCCTAGGAGGGAAATGCATTCTAGGGTTTGGAATTCTAGGGTCTTGCACTCCCACTCTCCTTGGGACATTAACATTTGCACCTACATCCTCAATGTTGTCACTGGCATCCTCGGGTGGGTCTTGTTCAAGATTAATGTTGGGTCCTAAGGGTTGTCTAACCAATCTATTTTGGTCGTCTCGTCCCCACATGTAAAAAAAATAATATCTACAATTGAAATGAAAAATAAACAAAAGTATATACAAGGAGCAACGTACCTAGACCCGTGATGTGAATCACGGGACTTACCTCTGTTGTCCGAAATCACCTTCTAATTCAACACTTTACCTTCCCCGGCAATGGCGCCAAAAATGCTTGACTTAGTTTCGTCGACCCTAATCTCTGACCATGATTCCGATAATGTGTATGTGGCTTATATGATTAGGTGAGTGTCACTCTCCCTCGGATATCATGTAAGAAATGGAAAAAACGTGTGTGTGAATGAAATGTGTGTGTACAAAAGTGCTCCCCAAGCGTAGAGAGACTTTCGAGTGTCGTATTTTACTTGGAATTGAGTATTCCAAGAACGTCTCCTCAGGGAAGGAAGGTGAATTGTGTTGAAGGTGATTTTTTAAAAAATAAAAAGTTTAAAATCTTGTGAATTTGTGTTTTTGATGAAATGTAATGGAAACAAGGTTGGCTACTCTGAAGAGGTCATTCCAATAGGAATATCAAATCAACTCAAAACATTCTTCCAACGGTGCATAGGTGTTCGATTGATTCATAGGAAGCGAGGGACTAAAATGAAGGTGAAGGCTCAAGCATACCCCGTGACAAGTCTATGGTGTATCAAGAGCTCACAACCAGGTCCACACTTAACCTAGTCAAGTCAAACCACCTTAAGTGACGAGGAGGAATGAACAAGAGTTGATTTAACATACCCAAGAGGAAATCTCCCTTGGATTAGCCAACTTAAGGCTTAGCTACTCAAATTAAATGCAAAGACATACAATGTGCAAAGATACATGGTATTGAAATGGAGATTAAAGCTTGTATTAATGTAAAGAAATGTGAAACTACAAAGATAAGTGCATTGAATACCCAACTAAAAAGCTTGAAGTGAAAACTTGAATGTAACAATGGTAGATTCAAAGATACTTGCAATACACTTGAAATAAATAAAATTAAAGTGCAATAAATGAGGATTACAAGAGTCTTACAACTGACTACAAGTGAAAATGGGTAAAAGAAATGCAAAAATCCAACTTCTCTCTCAAAAACTGTCGTCTTCCTTGAGATTCTCTTTCTACAATGCTTTCCTAGCTGAATAATGGTGTAAAAGATGTACGCATTTTCGTCCATGAGGCTCCTATAGCCTGTGTGATAGGCCTCCCATCAATGGGGGGTTGAGTTGATGACTTGGACAGTCTAGGACAAGCTTAGCCTGCACCCACCATCCCTAATTCATTCTCTCTCCTCTTTTCCCATTCTCCATCTTCTAAAGTTGACTTTACGGCGTAGGTATGCATGTATGTATGTAGAAAATGTCAGGGGATGCGTGGGAGAATCTTAGGTGGGACCCCAAAGTGGCAGAGCTTGAGTTGCAGGTGTCTGGTATTTTTCAGCAAACCTTCCGGAAGGTCGAAGCAAAACCTTCTGAAAGGTTTCTTCTAGTGTGCAAACCTTCCGGAAGGTTTTGGCAGGGGCAGAGGTAGAAGTTGTTTAGTGTGCAAACCTTCTGGAAGGTTTTCTCTTGATTTTCCTTTTTTATTGATTTCTTCACCTTCCAAGCCTCCCGTTAAGCCTCCCGTTAAGCCACCCCCTCATCTCCATTGACTTTGAACACTATGATGGGGGCTTAACTCAAGCCATTTCCAACTCTTTACCTACAATCACACAACAACATTATTCATTGTTTTGATTAATCTCATTTCTTCCCATTTCCACCACAAAAGCAAGTATAAAAAGGCATAAAAGCATACATGATGTGCAATATTTTGTGCTAATCAAACAATACATAACACTCTTCAATTTATTCACCTTCTGACCAGAGCTAGCCTCATATAACTCGATTAATTTCATCAAATTCACCACAAACCTCTTCAATCCCCTTAGAAATATTAAAGTATCATCTACAAAGATCAGATGACTCACCAACAAAGAACCCCTACTAGTATGAAAATGAGCCACCTGTTTTTGCTGAAAAATCCTTCTCAAACCTCTGCTAAGTACCTCTTCAGCAAGGATGAACAAGGAGGGAGAAAGAGGATCCCCTTGTCTAAGACCTCTAAATTTAGAAAAGAACCCATATCTCTACCCATTTAGGCAAATAAAAAAGAACTGAATACTTAGATAATTGGAAATAGTCTGAATAAACATATCTGAAAAGCCAAAGCAAGCAAGAACCTTCCTCAAGAAATCCCACTCTATCCTATTACATGTTTTCATCATGTCTAACTTCAACACCACATTACCAGCTTCCACCTTTCTATCTAGATCCCCCACCATGAGCTGCCCCAAAGAGACACAATCCCCAATGCACCTACCTTGAACAACACTATGATGCTCCTTAGATATCAACTCAGGAAGCAAGGAAGCCAGTCTAACTGTAAGCAATTTAGTAAAGATCTTATACAAGAAATTGCATAAACTAATAAGCCTAAAGTCTGCAAATGAAAGAGGATTGCCCTTTTTAGGAATCAACACCAGCAAAGTAGCATTGACAGACTTAGGCATGACCCCTCCTTTTAATAGAAAATTCACAACAACCCACATATCTTGCTTAATGATTTCCCATGCAAATTGGAAAAACTTCCTAGACAAACCATCTGAGCCAGGTGCACTTTCCACAGCCATAGAAAAAACCACAAACTTCACCTTTTCCATAGGTGTTTCAGCAACCAACCTCTCATTCTCCTTCTTATTTACCAAGCTGGGAATCACATAAAAGATCTCCTCTTGAATGATATGATCTTCTGATTTATACAGATTAGAAAAATAACATTCAGCAACATGAGCTATCTTCTTTTATCCATGCACCCACTGCCCCTCCTCATTCTGAATTCTAGTCACCTTATTTCTCTCCACTTTACTTTTGGCAAGAGCATGAAAGAACCTAGTATTCCTTTCCCCTTCTAATGCCCACTTAACATTAGCCTTTTGTTTCCAATAAATCTTCTCCCTTCTAAACAAATCATCCAATTCTCTCTTGGAAACTTCCAACTCCAGGAAATTATCATCATTAAAGACCTGATCTACCCTCAATTCAGCCATCTGGACCTTATTTTCCAGAACTCTGATAAACAAATACTTAAGTCTAATAAATAAATACTTAAAGTGAGCTTTCAAATACTTAAGTCTGATAAACAAATTAGCAACTAGATTTTCAAAATACTTCCTCCACCCCCCCCCCCCCCCCCCCAAATAGGAAGCAATGAAAGGCAAAAAACCTTCATGCTCACACCACCTATCTTGAAATCTAAAGTAAGAAACCTTCTTCTGCATAGGGCCATCCAGAACTTTCACAAGCAAAGGAAACACTCTCAAATCTCAAAGGCCAAACAACATTCACCAGTGCCCTATCCAACCTCTGTAACATCCTTGCTTTCCCTTGACGATTATCACACCAAGTAAATCTACTCCCACTAAAACTACAATCTATCAAGCCCCTTTGATCTAGAAATTGACCAAAGTCTTCCATTGCCACAAGAGAAGGAAAAACACCACCTCTCCTCTCCCCTGAGTTTAAAATGGTATTAAAATCTCCTAAAATCATCCAAGGAACATTTACAGGAACATCAATGCTCAACAGGTGCTGCCACAAAGACCTCCTGTAGACATGATCACAACTAGCATAGTCCACAGACACCAAAAAAACTTTAGATCCCAAAAAGGACATCTCTAAAGTTAGAGCCTGCTCATGGGTAAACAGCTCTCCAACTTTAACTCTATCATCCCAAAGAACTCGTATATTTCTTTCTACTAAGCTGTTATAGCAAAAAATTAGTACATTTATATTTTTAGCAAAACTAGGCAACTTGGAAACCAGCAACTTAGGCTCCTGAACTGCCACACAACATATATTATTCATTTTAATAATCTTCTTCAACCTCCTTTTCTTGGCATCCTCGCCTACTCCCCTCATATTCCAACAAAGTAAATTTACCATAAGAGAGATGGAGAAATATCACCCCTAGAACCCAATCTAGTACCAACTTCTAACTCATTAAAGGAGCTATCTATATCAACAGCACATCCTTCAGGGCACTGGGAACTCCCCTGATCTAAAAAATAACCCTTATTAGGAGGTTCCCTCTCCTTAATCAACCCATTTTGATCATCAAGAGATACGTCCTGACCTTCCTATTAACAAACTGATAATCCACCAAAAAGGAAGATCCCATCGAAGAAACATTGTTAAGGACACAGTCAGGCATCTTCTTCCCAACATCACTAAACTCATCACTCATTTCTCTTAGCCTATCAGTCAACTTTTCAACCCCCCCCCCCCCCCATCGACATTTAAGTTAACATTTTGTGTATGAGACTTATACAACAAAATAACATGAGAATGAGATGGATTTACCTGAGTCATCAACATCTCTTTCTCTACATCAAGATGACCACCAGACTCAATCAGCCCCTGGTCAAGCAGCATTCCCTTCTCCAAAGAACCTTCTAGAGATTGCTAAGAATCCAAATTAACACGATCAACTATTTCTTTCATAACATTATCTCCATTTACCTCTGTCACCTCCACAAAAACCCCTCAGCAATAGGAATTAAAGAAGGATGCACACCCTTTTGACCCTTCCCAGAACTACTACCCACTTCCAAACTATTCTGCTCCTTTTCCACATCAAACCTCAAGGCATTGAAGCTATTTCTTGTTTCATGCACAATAGCCTTCTTTTGCCTAACTCCATCTTCCTTCTCTGTTTCTGAACTTCTTTGACAAAATTATTATCAAACTCCTCATTATTCTCCAGATGATCATTCTTTTCCAAAGAAAGGGTAAAAGGAATAGGCATATGCTCCTCCTTCAAAATACCCTCCTCATTTTCAACAGACAAACCCTCATCCTCCTCCTTTTTTCTACGACACAAACCCTCATCATGACCTAGCTTCAACCAAGTAGAGTAGTACTTGAAATCCTTCTCGTAGCAAATTCTCTGTCAGCAACCACTCGATCCCCCCATATCCAACCAGAATCGCTTTGGATTCTCGGCCATTAAATTCATCTCCACACAAGCATGAGCAACCCTAGGTCTGGACAATTGAAGCGTAGGAGAATCTATGACCAAGATTCTACCAATGGGACTTAGAATGTCCTTAATACTCTCACGATTAAAAGATGAATAGGCAATCCAGGCAACGAGATCCATACAAGCACCATCGAAGGTTCTGCACTGGGATGAAACTCCGAGAACCACTTGAAAAATTGAAACAAATAACCTTCGATGTAAGTCGCATCCTTAAGCCAAGTTTTCACATAATCCTCATACAAGTCGAAACGAATGAGGACATGCCTTGGATCAAGAACACCGACTGAGAAGTCTCCCTTAGGAAACCACCTTGAAATGATAAACTCCTTGATAGCACCTAATGATGGTTTCCTGTAAGCGCACTTACCTATCAGAGTCTGATGGAATTGCTTCAAAAGTTTGAGAGTCTCTACTGGATTCCAATACATACAAGGTTCACCATTATTATACACCACTCGTTTCCCTGGTTTGGATTAAGTACTCGTTTCCAGCATCTTGAACCATAGCGACGAAGTTTGCAGATTCCATGGAAGATGAAGATTTATTGAAAAGTGAAGCAAAGTTTCCTATAATATCAGGCGGTTTGGGAGGGATTTGCTTCTTTAATTGATCAGAATTTATGATCAATTGAAGGGTCGAATGGACTCTATTTTCTGCCCTAACTTACATGACAATTTTGGCCTAGTTAGAAGTCGATTTACGAAATTGTCATGAAATACCCTTTTGTAGCTCTTGAAGTTTAATTTCCAATGCCTCAAGAAGAAGCACAATCAGACATCTGGATAAAAATTTATGGCCAAAATGTTGAGATAATGTTGAATTTTTTTTTACCCGAATTCTCACCAAAATGCATTTTAACTCCGAAATATTTCTAAACTTCTAATATACCCCATATCAACTTTCCCAATTCAATGGTGATGTTATTTTGACCAAAAAAAAAACACTTAGAATTTACTTATCTATCCTCTTTAAGCTTAAATATCTCCAAAATAAAATTTGACATAAAAGTCAATATGTGCGAAATTCAAAATCCATGACCAATATTTGAATAACAATTCAAAATTTCTTACACTATCGAAGTTATTTTAGAAGAACTATGAAATTAATAGATTAAACTATATAAATAGCCCTTAAAATGTGACTCTTTTATATCAATTGAGGCCCTAAACTCTAATATTTTAGCAATTAAGCACCAGAACCAATTTTTGTGTCAATTAAGCCCCTAAACTCTAAAATTTTAATAATTAAACCCTTCTGTCAGCAGCTGTTAAGTTTTTGGATAAAATGTCTCACGTGCTCATCACATGGACACCAGATTTTGGGTATTTTAGACTGTTCATTTGAAACATATCGGATGAAGAACCTCATTCTTTATACCCATCAACCAAAACTATAAAACCTCTTTCATACCCATCAAACGAAGAGACCAACAAGCTCTTCGATTTGGTGTAGAAAACAGATTACATAAATGGAGGCTCTTCGAAGAGCTTGTTAGAGTTTAGGGGCTGAATTGTTACGAAAATTAGTTCAGGAGTTTAATTGCTAAAAATTTAGAGTTTAGGGGCTCAATTGACACAAAAAATAGTTCAGAGGCTTAATTGACACAAGAGTCATAGTTTAAGGGTTATTTGTGTAGTTTACTCAAGATAATATTATTCATATTTATTTATTTTACAGGGTCTCACAATCCACCCCAAAAAAAAAAGTTTCGTCCTTAAAACTTAGTCGTCGACCCAGTCTACCTAATTCTAATTGGTCACAATGTTTCAACATCTATTCATCCTTTAAGAATCAAATTTAAGATCAAAATAGATTTCTTATATTTTAAAATTTAAATTCATCCATTCAACTTGTAACCAATGGGTGCTACACGTGAGTCGTTAAAACTCCACTTAAGTTGTTGACATTTCTTCCCCTAAATTTTATTCTTACTATCACCTCATTTTAGCATTACAATCCTGCCATGTTTAAGACGGTGAGAGAGGGAAAAAACAAAATAAATGAGAGTTCAAGAGTCCTACAAAATGAGTCTTATTGGATTTTGGCTAGGAAAGTCCTACCGAATATCGAGAAATTTATTGGCGAGAAAAAATTTGGAGAATCATTCTGATTCATCAAATCAACATTCTTAAAGTGATCTAATACGCGAAAAAGGTACAACCTAGGAATGGTTTAAGATGAAAATGAGCGGCGTGTTTGGTTTTGTTCTCAAAATTTTAAAAACACCCCAAAGCTGTTTGTTTAACATTTTTGTTCTCAAATTTTTGGGAAAAAAAATGAGATTTGGAGCACAAAAATAGAAAACAAGTGTAGCTTGTTTTCTTTAAAAACGGTGGAAACACGGAGACAAAGACCTCTTTAATGAGGTCTGTCTTTCGAGTCCCCTTAGCAGCAAAAAACTTCTTTTTTTTTCCCTTCCTCTCTATCTCCACCGTCTTCTTCTCCGACATTTCTTCTCTAGAGATCTCCGGCGAAGATGAAGACGAAGATAGAGATCTCCATCTCTCTTTCTCTGCAACTCCTCCTCTTTAACGAAGACGAAGACAGGGCTAGTTATTTTTCTGAATCTGGGTTTAGTGTTTCGGTGGTGGTTGTGGGTTTCGGTGGTGCTTTATGAGTTTTGGTGGTGGTTGTGGGTTTCGGTGGTACTTTGTGGGTTTTGGTTGTGGTTGTGGGTTTCGGTGGTTGTGGGTTTCGGTGGTGGTTGTGGGTTTCGGTGCTTTGTGGATCTTGATGCACAATGAAAGAGAGAGAGATACATAGAGTTGAAGCGAGAGGTGGAAGAGGTGGAAATTGTGGATTATTGTCCAAACAAATTTTATAATTTTTGTTCTTTAAAACTATTTTCAAAAATATATAATCAAATAAGTTTTGTAATCTAAAAATTTTTAAAAACACTTTCTTAAATTTTTTCCCAAAAATACTTTTCAGATACTATTTTTTGAGATGCAAACCAAACAGGCCCGAGAATTTACTATTTTTTAATTTGTATCCAATATTATATATAGTATTTTAAAATTAAACAATTAATAATATGAATATTCACACCAACGCTGTACAACCTGTCTGCGTTCCAAAATCCAAACTTAAAGCAAAAACGCACCCACACGCACACGCACAAGCACAAGCACAAGCACAAGCACACCCACAGTGACACGCACTCTCGTTCTATTGCTTCCGCTTATATTATCGATGAAGATCGTTCGCAGAGATTTGGTCCGTGATGGCCCTGGTAGTGTCAAGGTACACAATCCAACAGTAACGCAATAAACGACCAAATTTTCTTTGTTTTTTTCGTCGTTTAATTATTTTTAAGAATTCGAATTTGAATTTGATGTGGTTTTTGAAATTGGTGGGTGCAGATGATTCCAGAAGAAGCGGATGATTTGTGGCTTGCTTATAATCTGATTGTTGAGGGTGACACTGTCTTAGCTATTACCGTTAGGTATATACTTATATATCTGCTTCTCCCTCTCTCCACGCAAGAGTGTGTGTGTGAATATGTGTGTTGCCTTCTCTTATTCATAGTGGAAGGTTGAATTTCTTATAATCATGCTGATCGAATTTTGTTAATTGGTCATTAGAAAGTAAAGATGCTGTTTGGCTGTGGAGAGGTTTATGGAAAAGAAGATATTTGGACTATATATGGGCTAATAGGGATGAAAATTGATAATTGGGACTTTGTATGGCTGAAATTTTAGTTTTTCGATACTAAACCAAACGAAAGCAAAACCAAGCTTAGCAGTTAAATGAATTTTGTGTCTGACAATGTGTGAAAGCATGGGGACTTAAAATCCGAATAGGTATAAAATCATATTAGGATACACAATTCCACACTAGGATATAAATTTTTCTGTTTTTGCATCAGTGCTTGAGAGAGGGATAGTTACTGTGGGTGGTAGAGAAAAGAAAGAACATCATCAAACATACAAAGTGAAGGGTGCGAATAAAATTGATTTGTACTTTTTCGGTTTTTTGGATGTGGGGCATGTGTGAAGAGGAGCAGTGAAATTATAATTATTGGTTCCATTTAACACCGGGTGTATTTATGTTTTGGATTTTTTTTGAAAGATACCATTGGGCTGGAACTTCAACGCATGATAAATGAAGTAAACCTTGTTCATGTTTATAAACTTGTGAGCAATTATATCCTTTGAGTGCTAGAGGACCAATTAACCCCCTTTTTTCCCCCTCTATGTGAAGGAAACAAATCAGTGTGGATGCCTCTGAAATGAGCCTTATCACCCTTTTAATATATTCTTATTGCCGTGATGGTCCTATGCTTTTGCTGATCCACTAGGATAGTGAAATTACGTCAATACAGATGTCTAAACCCTATGGACAGATGGTGAATAGGTGTTTGTCACAACTTTACCAAATTAATCACGAGATAAGACCAGTTCAAAATTTTGTGGGATAAAATGATTAATTAAGCAGTTTTAGGCAATCGCATGTCACGATACAGTATGATGAACCAACGGCTCTGAGTTCAATATATCTATGACCATAGTTGTCAATATCTTACGATACGTCTTGATACAGTACCCAAACGATACGTATCTTACGAGTTGTATCATTTTTCACCGTACCTTGCGATACTGATACGTATCTTAAGATACGTTTCGGTACAATGAAAAAGCGATTTGCGCAATATCTAAACAATATCGATTTCTAAAGGGCTTTTGGTTTTTACCATAAATAGTTAAAATAATGTTGTTTTCCGATATGTTATTTTTTCTTTTTTGGATTATCTCAAACAAAAGAAGCTTTTGATCATCTTCTTGTCATGAGACCATGTTTTGTTTCTCCTTCATTTTATTTTTCTTCTTTTCAAACAGACAAAATGATAACTATATTGCGATCTCTGTTGTAAAGACCAGTAATTGTCTCTCATTTGATCTTTATTGGACACTTACATCACACGAAATGATGGGTGAGTTGAAATAGTATTTATATTACTTCAAACACTACATATTTACATATTTTTAAGGGGGTGTGCGTATACAAATTTTTTAAATTGAGCATATCTTACAATATGCGGTACATTACAATACACGATACGTTATTTTAAAAAAAATAATATATATTTCGATACATGTTTTGGCAATCTTGTTTATGACACAACTCCCTCATAATGTTTAAATAAAGCTAACTATCCAATCAAGCATAAGATGAAAAGGCACAAATGTTTTTACATGGAAACCCAAAAGGAAAACCATGGGATCAGCATTATATGAGACAACAGTCGGGTCCTTTTTCAAACAAATACTAAAAAATCATAAAATATTAATCCAAAGTTTCAAATTCCATAGCAGAAAAAGTGTCACATGCAATTCCAATTTTGACCCACCAAACATAATTTTGTTTTTGAATTCTAACACCATATTTGGATTTGTGGACCCCAAAAACATAGGACTATGCCTTCCTTTTTAATCAAAACTTCATTTTTCAAAAACCCAAATTCCATGTTCTTCCCAAATTTTTGGTTTTAGTTTCTTTCTTAATTCTTGGCACCCATTTATATTAACTTATATGAAGGTTAGCTCTCCCTCCGACGATCTGAACCAGCTTTTCGAGTTTTGGGAATCCTGTAAAGAAGTTGAAGACTGGAGAGGGGAGCTCCGGGGGTCAACCCTCTGATGCTAAAGTCAGCAATATGGTGAAAGCGGGAGAGTTATATTTAGAAACAGAGTTGCGTACCTTTCATGTTTTCCATAAGCTCCTTTTTATAGTCTAGGAATTAGTTTCCTTATGGGAGTGGACTCTAGGCTCCCCCATCTGCGGTTGAGAAATTAGACTCCTTCTATTTGAGGAGCCTGATCTTCCTAACCATCCTTTGAGGCGAGGCGAGACTCCCTTCGCATGAGGAGTCTTTGACTTCCTTTTCAACTGTTAAGAAGGTTGAGATTCATTTGGGATGAGGGGTCTTAATCGTGAATTCAGCCTTCGCTTGTTTGATGTTGAATCTTTCATTATGTAGTATTTTGGTTGGGCTCTTCCTTTTCAATTTTTCTTCTACAGATTTTGCTTTGTCGCAAAAAAATCCTCCGAGATTTTACTTTTTTTGAATCCCTAATCCATTAATCGCCTTGCAAGAATCTTTGATTCGTACTCAATCCTCTCTCAATTTTCTAATTGTTTACTTCTTCCTTTATTCTATATTCGTCACAACTGTTTTCCTTTAATTGTTGGTACCAATTCCGAAAGAACTTTGTTTGATCTTCATTTGCCTTTGGTTCGCGAGGCAAACCTTGCGAATGAAGATCTAGAGCTTTTCTTGGGGGATCCCTCTACAGAGTAATCTCTTAACTAGAGTATTACACCAAGGGGGTTTGTCGCATCATCCCATAAAAGGATCATTAGAAAATTAGGGCTCAATTTTCCATCCAGACTATGTTAGGCTACGAGTCCCTACGAATGACGAAAGAGCTTGTGACTCTATTACAGTTGAAGTTTGTTTTTATGAGGTTGCCCTAATCTCTAGGCTCAGGTTTCTTATCCACCCCTTTATTCACAATTTTCTCTCGTTTCTTAATATTGATCCTGCCCATCTTACCCCCAATAGCTGAAGAGTCTTGATAGGTTTGGGGTTCTCTAGGGCTCTGCCCTAGGTTTGGGGTTCTCTACGGCTCTGCCCTTGGTATTGTGAGGATGTCCAAGATGCTGGCCCACCAGTTCTGCAAGGTATATGATCCTGTTGACCTTCTTTCTTTCATCGTTTCTTCTTTCCTTTGCCTCTAACAACCCAATGTATTTGCCTTGGGTAGGCTGTCATCTTGGCCACTGGGATATCCTACTCTGCCTTCATGGAAGAGAATCTTTGGGAATAGAAGCTTGAGACTGTACTTGAGGACTATTTTTCCTTCAAAACGGAGCTGCTATCATGTGAAGAGGAATTAGTGCAAGTTCGTTCTAAATTCGATCATATCCAAAATTCCCTAGCGCTTGAGAGGGCTTCTAAGAGTGGACTGGGGAAGCCTTGAGGGTCTTTAAAGAAGAGGTGAGCAAGGCTAGAGAGAAGGAGAAGGAGCTTGCAGACTCTGTGGAGAGTTCCCCATGCTTAATTGATGAAGGTAAGGCTGCTGCCGTGACTGCTTTCCAAGAATCAGCTGAGGAGACTTAGTTTGGTATGAGCTGTTATGATTTTGGCTTCGAGGAGTTTCGTTGCCAATTTGGGACAATGTTCCCTAATATGGACTTCTCCTCAATCAAATTGGATGATGAAGACGCTCCCCCTAAGTAGGTTGTAGGTGAAGAGGGGAGCACAACTGGTGGCCTAGCTTGCCTCAGCCAAGGATGGCGAAGACTGATGCTCTCAACTCTTATTTCTCTCTCATTTTTTTAAAGTCATGTAAATATGACTTTTTTTTTTTTTTTTAATGCAAATAGCATCTCTCCTTTTTGAGCTTTTCCCTTTTTTATGCACATGTTCTTTTTTGTATCGTAGTAGGCTTTTGATTTGTTTAGTCTTGCTCTCGTTAATGGGGCTTTTAGCCTCTGTCGTCTTTGTCCCTCTCCTCTTTTCCACATCTGGCTTGACACTTGCAACATGGCGTGCATATCATACCCCCCTTGTTAACAATCCCATATGGTATAGCTTAGTCAATAAAAGATGCACAGAACAACAGGTGATTTTACCTCATGCTTGCCTTTCTTCCCCATCGGTGTGCTATGTGTCAAGATGGTGGTGAAACTACACATCATCTATTCGTACGTTGTCCTGTTGCTATGCCTTAATGGAATTTTGTTTAATGAGGAAGGTTTGAGCTGGATGACTTGTAAGTCATTTTCGTTTATCTTTGTTGAGGTATTTGGCAGTCTTGGAAAAACCAAAAAAGGGACCACCCTATGGAATTGGGGATTCCTTTCTATTATACAGGTTATTTGATTGGGAGGAATGCCAGTATTGTTGATGATACTAGATGTGAGGTGGTGGAAGACTTATGGGAACCTAGTTGATTGTTAGCATCTTTTTGGGTTTTGGTCACTGAGGAATTTCAAGGAGCTTCTCTATCTTGTATTTCGGCACAGTGGTATGCTTTTTTTTTTTGTGTGATTTTTAGTTTGGATTCTTCTGTACTTTTGTTTTTGTATGCTTTGGCTCAGAAGACTTGTCCACCTCCTTTATTTTGATCTTATGTACTGAACACCTACCAATAAATTAGTTGTTTCTTATCACGCCCTCGGCCCCCAAACAAACTTGGAACCTTGCGGATGTGTGTGAAATGGTCAACCCATTTCATTCCTCTTGTATTCGGAAAGCCTGTGAGAGAGATTGTTGTCTGTCATTTATAGTTGCCAACCATACTGGTGCGAAGGAATCTTTATAGGATCAAAGCTTCACTGTTTTAAAGGCAGAGGGGAAAATGAAAGGAAAGGTATTCTACTTTCATTACGCTGCCAAGATGTACTGCATGTGAAAGCCATCACCTAATGCTGAAAACCTGGGTAGTCCTCTACCATTTTTGTGCAAAAATAAATCTCCAATACCACAGCATCTCCATTGTTTTTTCCTGCACTAAGACAAGACCATGATCCAAAACAGAACTTTACAGAACCTAAAATCTCCAATATATTTCCCTTAAACAAGCAGGACTACATAGTGAAAGTCAATTACCTCTATTGATTTCTCATGTACAGTAGACAGCTTATAGTGCAGCAGCAGTATCACCACCTATTTGGAAAACATGGTTTCCAGAACACCGCTACCTACAAAAATATTTCCGGAGTATCATAACCAAAAGATAGGAATTACTCATATGGCACAAAAGAAGGATTAATTTACCTTGGTTGCAACAGGCCCTTCTTTGTTGTATGTGAAGAAACACTTTCTCCACAATCTTGATGTGGTTAATTGGTTACAGTTGTGCATTTTGAATATAGCTTGGCCTTGCTCATCGGTTAATTTTTCTTCTTGATTTGGACTTGTTTGAGCTTGATTATGATTAATATTCCATGTTTAAGTCAGAATCTTGAGAATCCTGAGAAAAAGGAAATTGGGTGAAGTTTCCATGTTTAGGTTGGAAACATTTCTAGTTTTTAGAAAAAAAGAAAAGAAAAAGGAGGAGAAATGGTGAAAGAGGACCAGAGAAGAGTTTAATTTGGATTTGAATTTTGGAGTGACAAGGTTTCCAAATTTACAGCCCTAGCTTTCTGTGTTGCAACTTTGTTACTGACTGAATTTTCTTTTCAATTTCAATTTTTGTGAAACTTTGGTTTTAGGTAATATTTGGGGAAATTAGAGGGTAATTTTGGAAATGTAATACTTTCCAACACAATTTCAATGCATGAAACACTTTTTCATAATAAGTTAATTCAATTCCTCAAAAGGGTCGTTTGAATTGGGCCAGGGGGAATACCTTTTGTATTTTTATCCTCTCCCTTCTAGTTGCATAGGTTGTTGGAATCTTGATTGTTCGTGCCAGTATATCTCCTTCAAGAAGAGAGTTCATTATTAAGCATAAATGTGCAGTGAACATTAGCTTAGTGAGTAGAAATAGCAGTTTAATTCATTATCATTTATGATGCAACCTGTTCTTATGATCATTATGTCTAATTCGTTCTAGAAAAGTTCTAAGAGAAGCGGCATCTGGAGGAAGAGATGCAGAACGTGTGAAGCTGAAATTGGAAATTAAAGTTGAGGTAAGACAACTTTAAGTCTTAGTATTTACCCCAGATTGATTCATAATTCAATATTCATAATTTTGTTTTTGTTTTCAGTGGCACATAAGATTTGTATTGTAAGTGTAGGGGTGATGCAACTATGGAAAGAGGTGATCGAGGGAATCTTAGTACTCTTTTCAACAATTGAATGATAAAGTTGATATTAGGGTTTATGAGAGAAAGAAGAGGGGAAGAAGAGAGAGAAAGAGATTGAGAGGAATAATCAGTTGTGTAGGTTTTGTTGCCTCTTATTTATAATAAACTGACATTATGAGCAATTACATTATTATCCTACACTATTAATAATCTAAAATTAAAACTCTTAATACTCCTCCTCAAGCTGGAATATCAAAGATACATAATTTAGAACAAAAATTGTTAAAGACAGATTGAGCCAATGATTTGGTAAGGCTGTTACTCAACTGATCCTTAGATTTGATGTATAGTGTGAAAATCTCTTTTCGCATCAATAGATCTCAAAGAAAATGGCAATCCACTTTGATGTGTTTAGTCTTCCCATAAAACATTGGATTACTAGTAATGAAGATAGTGACTTAGTTGTCACAATGCATCTCTATAGGAGAAAGCACATTGATTCCTATATCATGAAGTAGAGAATGAACTCACATCTCACATGCAGTATGAGCCATTGCTTGATGCTTAGCCTTTGCACTCGAACATTTAACTATATTTTGTTTTTTACTACGCCAAGTCACGAGATTAATATCAATAAATGTATAGTAATCCGAAGTAGATCGTCTATCAACACGACTACCTGACCAGTCAGCATCAGAGAAGCTAGTAATAATCATGGATTATGAAGGACGATATAATATTTTTTTTATCTGGTATCAAAGAATACGACAGATAGCCTCTCAATGAGGTTTACGAGGAACATGCATGAACTGATTAACCACACAAACAACATAGGTAATATTAGGACGTGTAACTAATATAGATAAACTTACCAACTAACTTCCGATAGCGCCCTACATCATGAAAAATTTCACCACTCTCTACATCTAACGTAACTGTGGAGTCTATGTGAGTATCAGCGGGACGTATACCTAGAGTACTAGTTTTCGATAATAAATCTAATATATACTTCCATCAACACAAACTGATACCTTATTTTTGACCGAGCAACCAAACGAACTTTCAATTGTTCAACTGAATCATCGGGATGATACTTCACTATGTAGACCCAACGACAATTGACGGACTGCTTATCAGAAGGAAGAGTAGTAAGCTCCGATGTATGATTGTAATGAAGGGCTTTTATTTCTTCATCCATAGTCAATTTCCAACTAGGAGATGCTCATTGCCAGTTTTAAGGAGCTAGAAACAAAACACAGATGACAAAGTTGATGCAAAACAACGAAAGGATGAAGAAAGTCGTTGTGAATAAACAAAATTAAAAATGGGATGCTTAGTACAGTTATAGGTATCTTTCCTTAGTGCAATAGGTAAATTAGAAGATGATGAACTAGCTGACGGTTCAGAGGGCAGGACCTCAATAGAATCAGGCAATTGTTGTGGAGCTGGAGCATATAGAACAATCTGTCTGCCCTTGGAGCGATGATAAACGTACAATGGATGACTAGGAATCAGTGAAGAAGAAGAGACAGTATGGGACATCAGGTAATAGGAGCTCCACCTGATTTGGAAAAGACTAAATCTGGGAAAAGGGTATTTCCTGAAGCAGAGAATAGGGATGCAACTTGGGCAAACCAACCCGAACCCAACCTGAAAAAATGGTGTTAGGGTTGAGGTTTTTAGGGTTAGGGTTGAAAAGCTTAAACTCGAATTGAATTCGGGCAAGACTTGGGTTAAGGGCTTGGGTTTAACCTGAACCTAACCCAAAATGATGAAATTGGGCTCAAGTGAACCCATCCCTGAGTTCAACCTAAATTCTTGTATTATATTTATATAAACAATATAAAAATAAAATATAAATACATATTTTGTAATTATTATTATTTAAAGGGGGCGTGAAACATGATTTATAAGGGCTATAGATGGTGAAAGAAGTTTACACAACCGATGTGGGATGTAAGGAGTTGTCATCCCACATTGGATAGATAATTCAAATGACCTTTCCCCTCTTCCCTATATAAAGAAGGTTCACCCTTACACCTTTAATAGGTTGTCTTGATAGGTTTTATCTTCGTGGGCCACGTGAGCCTATGTAATAGTCCAAAATTGTGACGCCCCTAAAATCGGGGGTCTTTTATCAACCATTGATCACCCATCAACCCGCGGAAGTACCCGTAATTGTTGCACCACCCGACATCACGTCAATAGCATCCCCTTAACTGGATCATAACCTACACATCCGTGGTCTTTTACACATTAGTTTATCATCATTTATATCCCGTAGAACATCTTTGAGCAAGAGAAAATAATGCCCAAGAGCTTAGTAAAACATTTCAAAAATTCGAAGTTTTAGGAAAACCTATTGGTAGAAGTGATCCAAGTTCTACCGGTAGAAGTTGTGCACTGGACCTCTGTTTTTAGAAAATTTGAGAAAATTTACCGGTAGAAGAAGTCCCTGTTCTACCGGTAGAAAGAGCCTACTGAAATTCTTCTACCGGTAGGAACAATGACGTTCTACTGGTAGGAGAACCCTACTGGAAAAGTTCTACCAGTGAAAAATGACGTTCTACCGGTAGATAATGCCTACTAGACCACATTTACCGGTAGGAGCGCTAAAAGTCCTACCGGTAGGTGTGCCCAACTTTGCACATTTCATCCGTTTTCGATTTTCAATCCGTTCCAAACATGTACAACTCTATTCCAGGCTCATATATCATGAAATATACATTCAAAACAGTTCATATGAGTTCCATTACAACTATTTCCATATAATTACATGCCAAAACTAAGTTTTCACAATGATTTTACAAAAACACAAAATAAAGTCACATTTCAGTTTTTCTTCATCCTTGAGGCCCCGAATGAGAGCCTTCCACAGGTGTGTACCCCGTACCTGAAATATTTTCCCATAAAGGGTGAGCTACGCTCAATATGGTATCTCCTAAAGAGGCTACTCCCTAACCTAGATACATATGAAATGTTCACATGCAATTCAACAAGCAACAAAACAATCCATTCAAGAATATGTAATTCAATGATAGACTTTTCTATGCCATGCCATGATATGAGATGAAACTCACACATGCAACTCAATCCGAGCCCTTATCGACTCCCATACCACATGCAATGCCAATGTGTATGAATCCGCCATTTATGTTATACATCAAATGACCATTATAAATCTCGGGTCTTTCTTGGGGTGGGTATTTTTGGACTTACACCAACGGGCATCCAACCGACACGGAATTCATGAACTTTCACCAACGGTTCCGCGTACACTAACACATTTTATGGACTAAACCAAGTGAGTGCGTGTCCTAATCACCGGGTCATGCACCCGAGGGACAGTCTAGCCTTTCTTGCTAACCTCGACCTCATTTTCAATGCAGACCATGCGACTCAGTCGAACCTTGGTCCAACTATCCCGAGCCCACGTATCATCCACCAAGAATGGTGTTTGATCAAACCATGCACACACAACCACACTCATATCAAACGCCCACGAATGCGATGTCTCCGTGCATATGCAATGTAATATACTATTGCGATGTTCAATATATTATGAATATCATATGAACCATTTTAACCACATTGCTACATATTCCATGGTCAATTATATCATGTACATATAATTACCATAAATCATCTTAATGTCAATACATCACCAAACATATATCAACATTATACCCAACAACAATTTCCAAGCATGTTATTCCATAATCTATGCTAATAACACACTTAATTCACAAACGCACAATATAAACACATAGCATGCCCACATAACACCATTTTTCAAGAAAGTTAGCAATTTTTATGCACCAATTCAAGCTAGAATTGATTTTTACCGATTTTCAATACCCATTTTATTAATTTAACAACAATAGGCAAGTGTTATACATGTCTAACAACCTATCCATTCCATATCATAACCCTAGGCTGGAAATAAACCTAGTTAGGGAGAAAATCATACCTCTTGAAGCGTAAAACAAGTCGTAGGACCTTCAAGAACACCAACCCAAGATCAAACCCTTGATTTCCAAAAATCTCATCTCGAAAACTTCGGTGAAATCTGTCCTTTTTGGTACGTAAGTGTAGCCCTCGTCGTGTAGATCAACTTTAATACTTGGCCCGAAAGATTCCGACCAAAGGAACTCCGTAGATTGTAGAGAGAAGTTGAAGTTTTTCTCTTTTTCCTCTCTTCTTCTCTCCAACGAAACCTAGCAGAATGTGTGGGGAGAAAATATGATTTTCTCCCCTATTTATACCCTTTAGGTACTTAGTCCACATCGCGCCACACGATCTCTATTTTCAGGTCCGAATTTGTCCCGAAACGATTTAATTTTGTCCTGATTCAAGTTTAAAACATTTTTATATGAACTAGCTTTAAATTATTATCCACTTTTCGAAATTTAATTCCCGAGTTCGTTTATGAGGTCACCGGACACCCGGTCGCCTTGTAAAACGCAAAAAATTGGGCTATCTCGGAATTCGATGAAAATTGACATGGTAGCTAGATTTTGCGAGACGAATCCAACGGTGAGATCCGTTTCGTCATCCGAGCCCTAGAAAAATACAGGTTTTTAACCCGCACTGAAGTGACAAATTACCGTTTTGCCATTTTTCACAAAAATTCAAATTTACCTAGATTTTACAAAATTGTACAAACCCGATTTCAAACCGAGCTTGTCCAAAATCAACTTGGATAGCTCTCGGGTTGAGGTCAAGTTAGGGTTGAAGATTTTATACCTAGGCTTGATCCCTCAACCCGCCCAAATTGCATCCCTAGCAGAGAAGAAGAAAGATGACTCCAAAAAAAGTAACATCAGTACTAACATAGTATCGACGAGATACAGGGTCATAGCAGCGACAACGTTTTTGAGTATAAGAATATCCCAAAAAAAATACACTTGATTGAGCGAGGCGAAAGTTTATCCCGACTTGGACCAAGAAGATAAACAAATACAATACAACCAAAGACATGAGGAGTATGACCAAATGGTGGTGTATTAGGATAGAACAATGAGAAAACATGTGATTAATAAGATAGACTGAAGAATGAACAATATCAACCTAATATGGTTTTGACACATGCATGTTAAACATTAAAGTGCGGACAATATCCAATATATGACGATGTTTACGTTCAGTAATGCCATTTTGTTGGGAGGTATGTGGACAGGTGGTTTGATGGATAATGGCTCAGTCAGCACAAAAAATTTTCATGAACGATTGAGTATCCTCAAGGGCATTGTCAGGCCGAATAATTTTGATATGTATATCAAACTGAACTAGAATTTTGTTATAAAAGGTAGTAAAGACCTTAGGTAATTCAGATCGGTATTTCATAAGAAATAACCAAGTCACATAGGAGAAATCATTCACAAAGATTAGAAAATATTGGAAACTAGAAATATTTTTGACTCGTACAGGACCCCAAATGTTTGTATAAACAACATAAAAAAGACTAAATTGACGACTTGATAAGCTAGGAGAAAAAGAATTACGGTGATGTTTGCTTAATTGACAAGCTTCACATTCTAACACACAAGAAGAATTCAAACTAGGGATGACTGGATACAATTTCTCCAAAGAAGGATGACCTAGTCGAAAATGTTATTGGAGAGGAGAGACAATTACACTTAAGGTAGGAAAGGAACTTTCGCGATCCAAGTAATAAATGCCATTGCACTCATGCCCTACACCAATCACCTCTTTCGTATTGAGATCCTGAAATACACAAGAAGATGGAAAGAATGTTACTGAACACTGTAAGGACTTGGTTAACTGAGTGAGACTAGAATCACTAGTCCCATGTACTGGATGCAAGAAACCATCAGCTAACACAATACGTGAGTTGGATGAACGAAAGTTAGAGAATATAGATAACATACTAGTTATATGAGCACTAGTTCTTGAATCAATGATCTAAGTAGAAGAGTAAGGTTGAGTAACCATATAGCCTGAGGTGCCTTCATTAGCAAAATTGATAGTAGAAGCAGACAAACTTGAATCATGTGAAGACAATTTATGAATGAGTTGTTTAAGTTGAGGAGAAAGATCATCATGAGAGCCACTTGCTAAGTGTTACTTCAAATTCGGATAACCACTTGCTAAGTGTTACTTCAAATGTAACATACTACTTTCCTTTATTATTTTATTGTAAAGATTGCACATTACATGTTGAATATTCCCTAACTTGCTCCCCTTACTTCCATCAGATATCACGTTCTTTTTTTTTTAGCTGATTCAATAGCCACATTTTTCCCCTTTGACGTCTTATTTACAATACACACTTTCCATTGAATACAAATTCATCATATCATTATTTCAAATTAAATTAATACTGGTATAAAAGTTTTTTTATTAATAATGTACAATTTATAAGAAGAATTTATTATGTGTACAGTATTTATTGTTTGTTTGGAAATTTAATGCAAATGGACGGTGGGCTAATATTGTTTCCACATATTGTTAATTGAGAATTTTTAATAATATGTGTGGTGGGCGAATGTAATAGTTTGACAAACAATAAAAAGTAGATTAGTTCACTAATATGATGTCTTTTGGTAATCTGATAAATAATAGACAAATGCTAATAGATTCTACTAAAAAAGAAGAAAAAGGGAAACAAAAAGAGAGAGAGAGAGAGAGAGAGAGAGAGAGAAGATAAAAACAGATGGGTATATCTCTGATCAGAGAAAAAAAATGAGTCAAGGCTGAAGACGCAGATCTACAGAGAGGGGGGACTGGGTCAGTTATCTGGTGGACATTGGAGCTTGCAGGAGGGCTCGGGAAGGAGAAATGCAGAAGGAAGAAAGAGGAAAAGCAGGAGTTTGAAAGAAAAAGCTGAGCTGAAATCTGGATGGGTCTGTGTCTGTATGTGGATGGTTTCCTCTGCTCGTAGTACTCTTGCATCATATCCCTTCTCCCCCAACTCTTTCTTCACTCTGCTTTTTCTTCTCTCTCTATCTCTCTCCCTGTCCCTCAATTTCTTCAATTAATTTTGCTTGTTTTCCTTGCTGAAGATGGGACTTGGAAGTGGGATGACGGAATCCCTACTCTTTACTGTCAAATCTGCTTCATTGTGTTCACCTTCTCTCTCTCTCTCTCTCTCTCTCTCTCTCTCTCTCTCTCTCTCTCTCTCTCTCTCTCTCTCTCTCTCTCTCTCCCATTATTTTTTGCTTGTTTTCCTCTGCTGAAGAAGATGGAAGTGAGCTCAACGAATCTCCCCTTTTCATAGACGAATATGCTTACTATGTAATCAATTGTGTTCGAACTGGCAACGTGTCACTGGAAACAGAATGAAACAATGTCATTTCGACCAACACAGAAGAATTCTCTTTTTGACTTCCCTGTTTTGTGTCGGTTTTTCACGAAACCAGAAATGCTTGGTGCGTTTCGACTACTTCGACATGCCTTCTGGATCCTTGTGCATTATCACCTATAATTGCACAATCTGTAAGTATACAGATGTTCATACGAGTTACTTGTTTGGATTTCGAGTTTTAAATAAATTACAATTCTAAGGTAATGGTTTAGTAGTTTTCAGGTGGATACAAACTTTAGATTTTTTACCCATATTCTAAGGCTGTATAGCCTATCCTCATTTGTGAAATCATATTTCAGGCGGTGGATTATGACAAGGAAGGGTCAGTTTTACGTATACGTGGAAAAAATATCCTGGAGAATGACCATGTAAAGGTATGTGTGATTTTGTATCAAGCTTATTTATATATTTATTCCTATCTAATGGTGCAATATATTAATCACTGTATCATTGCAGATAGGGGCGTTCCATACTCTTGAAATTGAGCTACACCGACCATTTGTGTTGAGAAAGGTATGATTCCTTTGTTAATTCTTTTTGCTGTACTAGCTAACATCTTATCCTTTTTCCATCCACTTCATGCATGCAATATGATGGGGTACAAAATGTTTCAAATGGGATTTATATTTTGTTGATTTCTTTGTTTGAATGATGCCATATTTGGATTTATTTGCTGCTATTTATCTATTACTAGTAATTGCCCGTGCCTGAAGGCACGGTGTAACGAAAAACTAAAATAAAATTCGAAGAATACTTCATTGCCTAAATACACTTTTAGGTGAAGCTCAAACCAAATCCTTGGCTACTTTTAAAACGCCCACACAAAGAATGCACCATTGGTTAGTTTCTTGACCATTCTTGATTTTAAATCTGTTGAAATTTCAATACTTGGATTAACATTTAATTCATGTATTGATGATAATTTTGAGATTATTCTTTGATTATTATTGTTTATTCAGTTATTTCTTGGAGAACAATAGACATTTGAAGTCCCTCCCATAAATTTGTGTTATATCTATTAAAGGAGTTGGTCCAAACCCAAGCATCAAACAAATCATTTTGGTAGGCAGATATGTTGAATATTGAAGGTGGAAGCTACCTCAAGGTACGGTGTAACAAAAGAAGTCGATAATTTGAAGGGAAAAAAATAGCATTACCAAGAGTAAAGTGACACACATAATTCATTTAGGAGGCCAAATAAATTTCTTGGTGCAAAAAAAAAAAAAAAAAGAAAAAAATAGCAAATCTCTTCTAAAACTTATGAAAATGTCAACTTGTATACACAATTTACATACTTTCTAATCAAAACCTAAAAGTTTCTGAAAAAAGCAAATCCTAATACATTAAAAAAAAAAAATCAAAGAGAAGCCAAAATATTATAACTAATAGTTCAGTTATGTTGCCAAGGAATGCAAGGAACAAAGTAATATCATTGACCTAACACAATTCACTTTTCATTACATGTATCATCATAAACATGAAAACTTCTAGGTCCCATCAATTAATCAACTGAATATGGATTGATTATGCTATAGGGTGATGAAATATGCCCTCTGGGGATAAGTGGACCTAGAGCATAAAAGAAGTTGGCAGTTCATCACTTCTAAATTCTAATACATTCACGGTTTAATTCTATACTTGAACTAAAGGGAACTTACACCTTCTCTTAAATTTCCAACAAATCAATTTGCCTCCTAAGGTGCATTCACTTCAACTTATTCATTAGGAAATGGTCATTACAGTCACACTTGGACAGTTATATAATACCAAGAATTTCTGACTAAAGAATAAGCCTCACATAGACAAACCAAAACCAAGAAACCAAAGATAATCCAATCCAAAACCCAAATAAATTAGACAGTTTGAAACAATTAAATAGTCACCCATGCATTTCTTCCAATTAGAGCAGAATGGAGTTAAAAAAATATGACCTGATATTAAAGTAGGAAGCATTTTCTGTTTACTGTACCACATATTTAGGACACTTGGAATAGAGTTCATATCTAGTTTAACAATCAAACATGGGTATAATGGAAATAATTGAACTGGGATATTTATTCCTCACTTTTGATTTTATCCCACATTATTTCTGAGCAAAGAAAATAACAAAGAACAATGGAGAGAAGACACCAAACCTTGTTCAAACAATCACACAAATTTCTCTTTTCTTCTCATTACATGAAACAACCACCGGTATGTACAGTATTATCTCATCCTCCCTCAATAGCCTATAAATTGAAACCATTAGACTGATTTACACAGACACATTAGATGCAATCAATCAGATTTGCAAGTCCATTAACCTGCACCAAGCAATGAGCTTTCATTGAAGCCTTTATCTTTTCTCCTACTTGCCCCTCATATTTCGTTCCCCGACCGTAGATCTCTCAAGCCCTTATCACCTAATCGCAATGTCTCCCTCAATAGCCTTTAGCTTTTACCTCATACACTCGTACTGTCACCCCACATAACTCACAAAAGCTTCATTCGTCTATTGCTTAACATAAACACAAAAAAACAAATGCTAATCAAAGTGCAGTAGTAAAGAAGAAAGCTCTTAACGAATAAAGAATTTCTACTCACAGAGCCAAGGAAATGCAAATTTCTACTCAATTGGCCTGAAACACAACATTTCAATAAAGGTGTGACATTCTTTATTTTTTTCAAAATATTGTGCTTCTCTTCTCCTTAGTTTTCTCATAAAGCATATAGGGATAACCGTAACCAACCTAACATAGAGTTGTCTACTTATACTCAATCTAGATATCAGGAATCTTCCTCATGCAACAAAAAGGTACAAATTGAACTTTGTTACAAACAAATATATTAGAGGTAGGCATATAATCAATGGGTTAAACGTGTGGAGTGACATGGATTGAATTCATAGCAGCAAGATATTCATAATAGAAAACCACCACTTCGGTTTAATTCATAGCACCAACAAATTCAACCCGCCATTTGAACTTTACCAAACTATCCAATAGGCAATGCACACAATAGAAAACCACCACCAACAATTTGGCAAATAAATCATTAAAGGTCCAGCCACATTTGTGGTTACTGCAAATAGGTAGACAAACAATTTGGCAAATAAATCATTAAAAAGGTATGAAATGAATCTTTAAGAATTTATCTTTTGAATTCCCAAGAAAAATTGACATATTTACCTAGCTGCACCCATTATTCAAACATAGAGACACATATTTTTTAACCTACACAGTGAATGTACTGACAATAAATTAAGCAAAGAAAGATGAAGCATAAGACACAAATTTTCAATAATAATACAATACAACCACTCATTATTGACAAACAAACCAACCTGTTTGGACCCAACTCTTTCAATTGCAACTCCAAACCACCCAACAACGCAAACCTCCAAAACTCCTAAAAGTAAACACACCCTATAAAACATCAAGAACATCCAATGTGTGTGCTGCTGTGTGTGTGTCTGTGTGTTTGCTGCTGTGTGTGAGCTCTGTGTGTGTGTTGCTGTGTGTGTGTTTCATCATAACTATAAAAACAACCAAATTAAACACCAAATTTAAAGACATCTAAATTAAACACCCAAATTAAAAATATCCAAATTAAACACAAACATTCAAAAATCCAAATTCACCTAAATTCAAAAACTCAAACACAAATCACACAGATTTGTGTGTTTGTGTGCATGTGTGAATTTGGAGAATAAACATTGAATAGTAAATATTCATGAGGAATAAACATTGAATAGTAAATAAATACTAATTTCACTCAACTTGAATAGTAACTCTTAGTACAATAACGAAAGTTTTAATGACTGGAATTTACATAGAACCAACATAAAATTTAGAAACTAAATAAATCAGCATGTTCTAAGCATTGACATAATGATACAATCTTAAAATGGTATTTCGTCAGCTTTGTTTGTATCGAATGCCAAAATTCTCGCCACACGAACTATATCGCTTTGATACCATAGGGCTATGATGGGAGAGACTCATCAGAAACATATATTAGTTTGAGATGAGTTTTTTTTTTTTCTCGAAAAGTTAGATTGAGATGTGTTATTATACCAATGTAAAACAAGTTTTAACATCCCCTTTGAAACGAAATGAATAAAATTGAAACGAAGTATCCAACTTGAAAACAATTATAATAATTATTTAAAAAAAAAAAAACCATAAAGCTCGTATACAAATTTGGAATGTATTATTATATCAATGTGAGACAAACTATAATACAATTATGAAATCAAAGCAGGGAAGACCATTGCAATTACATGTCCAATTCATTTCTAACAAAATCCGCATTCTAAAATAACATAATCAAACCGAGTTCACAAATCCACATTGAACCTAATCAAATCGAATTCAAATTCAACCTAACCAAACGAAGTTCACAAAATTGAAATTGAACAAAGTCCAAGATGAGAAATGGTACTAAATTCCCATCCTCCTAAATCCAATAATCCCAATTACTTTAGCTCCAATTACTATAAAATCAAGCACAAATTAATCCCAATATATATTTCAATAATCAAGCACAAACTAATTCCAATAATCCCAAATAACATTCAAATTGAACCTAATTAACCAAATTCAAAGTGAACCTAATCAAACCAACAGTGTGTAATTGTATGTGAGTGTGCGTTGTGTGTGTGAGAAAAAGAGACATGTGAGAGAGAAGGACAAACAAAAAAAAGGAGGGGATGAACAGTTCAGGAAACCAAATGATCGTGATTAGAACACAATTTCTTGATTTTTTTCCTTTTTCACTTGCAGAGTATATCAATAAAACTAATAGTATGTATTCTCAAGATCAGTATCTGAAACAGGTCTCAGAGAAATAAAAATTATACATAAGGTTGAGACCGTTGGATGAAATGATTTGAGTCCGTTGGATTTGTTTGTTGAAACCGCCCCTTAGATAGTTAATATAGTCGATAGTGAGATTGAAACAAAATGAATGAAATTGAAACGAATAAATTTTTGGAATGTATTATTATATCAATGTGAGACAAACTATAATACAATTATGTAATCAAAGCAGGCAAGACCATTGTTGTCCAAAAAATGCAATTAAATGTCCAATTCGAATCAAATCTAAAGTGATGAAATCAAAGTTTCTAACAAAACCGAGTTCACAAATCCACATTGAACCTAATCAAATCGATTTCAAATTCAACCTAACCAAACGACGTTCACAAAATTGAAATTGGACAAAGTCCAAGATGAGTGTATGGGTAAGGGAAATGGTATGTTCTAATTCACATCCTCCTAAATCCAATAATCCCAATTACTTTAGCTACAATTACTCTAAAATCATGCACAAACTAATTCCAATAGTTTAACTCAAACAGTCAAAAATTGCTTTAACTAAGTGAAAGAGACAAATTTTCTTAACTATAACTCATCAGGAATACATGATTATACCGGAATGCTACTTTGATAGGTGAGGTCTTTGTGCAAGATGTTGGCAAATGTCTTCTGCCTGTTCTTTCCTCTGAATGGTGTACGGCCATAAAGCATCTCATATAGAAATATACCTGATTTCAAAACATTATTAATTATAAAGGCCATATAGATAATAACTAACTGAATTAGCTGGAAAATTCTCCAGGAAGTAAGTTAATGGAACTGGGAACTGGGAACTGGGATATGAGTCTTTTGGAACTGGGAACTATCGGCCTAGTCCTTGGTCAAAGGTCTGAGAAATCAACATTGAAAAATTAAGGACACGGCAGTTTAGTCATTTTGTGGTCCTGGTGTAATAACTTCATCAGAAAGGAGGTTTCTTCGAAGAGATTGGGAATAAGCAACGTAGTCCTTAAGTTTGCTAAGCTACAGAAATAGAGAAAATGAAGTGCTTTGGCAGAAAAATAAACAAATGGAAGTTCTTTGGCAAAAATTGAGAAAAAACTCTTTGAGAACTTTTGTCAAACATGTGGTGTCTATGGTTGCAGGTGGAGGTGCTGGGTGGACATGTGTGTGGGATTGTTTGTGATGTGTGTGGGTGTGTGTGTGTTGGGTTTGTGCGGTTTGTTTCAGACTCAAGCTGCTATCAACTTCAAACACTATGGTTTGTGTGTGCTGGGTTTGTTGGGTGCTGTTCGCTGTGGGTGTGAAGTGAGAGAGAGAAGAGGTGGGGGTGATGTTGTTGGGTGTTGTTTGGGTGTGAGAGAGAGAGAGAGATGAGGCATACCTGGGAGGGGTTAGCAGCGGCGGTGGTGATGGTGTTGCTGGTGGTGTCGCTGGGGCGGTAGTGGTGTTGCTGATGAAGTGGCGGTGGTGGTGGTGTAGCTGGTAAGAAGAAACAGAGAGAGAGAGAGAGAGAGAGAGAGAGAGAGAGAGAGAGAGAGAGGGGTAAGGAGTAACCTGTGGGAAAAAAAAAAAAAGATGGTCAGGAAGTGACTGAACGGCAGGTGAAGTGACTGAGCGGCAGGTGAAGTGACTGAGTTGATCAGTTTTTTGAAAAAAATAGTGAGTGAAAAATGATGAATTTGGGGGAAAATGAGAAGATTTGGAACAGTTGGATGAAAAGATTTGTAACCGTTGGATCGATTTGTTGAAGCCGCTCTGTTTTATATTATAGATAAGCAACGCCTTGCAACTAGAAAATTAGACCATGAAGTGTATCCATATTAGCTCTATGATAGCTTGCCCCTTTTGTAGCTATGTTTTTTTCGCCTATCAACACTGACTGATGTAACAGAAATGCTGCTCTTTTCTTCAGAAAAGGTCAGATACATTGAGTTCTATTGAAATCTGGAGTTTGAGATTTTAATTTGTTTCAAAAAATGATTTTTTGGGGAGTATAATTCCCCTTCATATATGTTCACTTTATCCTGAACATAGTAATTTGAACGTGAACATCTTATATTTCCCTATCAAGTGAAGTCTCAGTTCCAGATTAATCTGGGTGAAAATGATTATGTGCGTGAGGCATTTGTAAGCTAGGTTCTTACTAGCTCCACATGTTTTCACCCCTTCTCTCATATTTCTTTTTTTGGGTGGGGGGTGGGTTGTGTTGGGTGGGAAGGGGAGAAGAGGATACACAGAAGGTGCGCGTATTTGCAGTTATTACGGATGCCTGGCCTTATGTATGCTTTAGTGGTTTGAATTAATCAGTTGCCTTCTAACATATTATTTCAAGGACATGATTTGTTGGGCTTTCTAATGAGAAGTCGGATGGTTGCTGAAGGTTTTTTTCTGAGTCATACTATGACATTGGTTGGGTGAAATGACCTTCACTGTGGTAGGATGATATCACAGATACGTCAAGTGAGGAAGGTGATTTGATTTTTCATTCTCCCTTATTAACTATGTTGGAGTTTCTAGGGACTCTAGACTCTCTAGCTAAATGTGGCTGTGGGTCACTTCTTCAACTCTTTAGCCAGTTAGTTGAACCCAAAAGTCTAAAACATTAGTCTAAAAAGAATTGCAGGAAAATAAAATAATGAATGTTGATAAATTAAGGAAAATCAATGTTAGTGTTACTTTCCTATTGCTCTAATTTCCTATGATATTACTTTCCTGCTATAACACATATTTTTCTACTTTTCTATTATGTGGTTTTCCTATCATGTTCTACTTTTCTAATATTGTAATTGTTTTCAATATCAATCTGATATAAATAGGTGATTGGGGTTGACAACACACACCCTACACATAAGAATAAGTGATGTAGGACAACTTTGTAAAATAAAAATAGGGACAGTTTAGGGGCTGTTCAGGGGCTGTGAACAGTACCCGTGAACAGTAATGAGGCTGTAAATAGTAGCGTGAACAGTAATTTTGGCTAGGAATCACTCCTAGGGTTCCGTAGGCATCACACCTAGGGTTCGAATTGCATCACACAACTCAAGAAATATGTAATTGCTGAAAATTCTGAATAATTTTCACTATCTCTTATTAAAAGTAACACTAACTATATATAGAGTTCTAAGTAATCCTAATCCCAAAAGATTAGGATTCCAAAGTCTCTAGAACTTCAAAGACACTAGGTCCCTACAAATTAGAAAACTAAAATTAACTAGAACTAGGACTTTAAATTCTAGAATATTCAATACTAGAATTTGACCCAAAAATATGACCTATTCCAAAAATTCTAGAAATTATAAAAATACCCTTGACATTAAAAATATTAAAATGACATATAAAATACTAATACTAGCAAATTGACTTAAAATAAGACTTAAAATACAATAATGCAAGGTTCCATATGAATCTTTGTCTTGATGGAAAGCCAATTCCATTATGTTTCACATTTTCGAATTTGCGTTTTCTTGAACATCTTATGGATTGCATCATTCTCCCTTGGTTGGAGAAAACTCGACCTCGAGTTTTAAAGTGTTGTAGTATGAAAGTCCAAAAACTTTGAACTTGTATAATGTAGTTGTCTCTGAGAAGCTTTAAGATGATGTCTCTTTCTCTTCTCTAATTGAGGGAATAAAGAAAAAAATTGAAAATTGATCCCCTTGATTGTGTCGTTGAAGTTTTCTGGAATGATAAAATCAATTGGTGGAGCAAAGTGGATATAAATAAGCATTTCTGACTCTTTATGTAGATCCTTGGAAGACCCAAACAAATCAAGCTCTTGGAACATCATTGTTGTTGGTTGAAAGTCATTAATGGGAACAATTTCACCGGGCAACACTTTTAGCACTATTTCAGAGCTCTTATGTAGTAACGTACTCATCTCTAAAGGCTCATTTGATTCAATACTAGTTGCTGAATTTTCCATCTTGTCAGGCTCCACAACAAAAAAAATGTTTGGATATTCACTTTTTACCTTAGCCTCTGGACAAGCAAGTAGCGTAGTTGCTTGGGATTGTGTTGATTATTCTACTTGATTTCCTTCATCTTGAATTATTCGATCAATTGTTGCTTTGGGCTGCTTTTGATGAATCTTCTCTAGTTGCACAGTAGAATCTACATAACTTTGAGTTTTACCCCATTGCTAAGAAGAAACCTTTGATGTACTTACTTGGTGAAGGAAATTTAGGTACATCTCCGTACCAAGTGTCACTAGGAATGCATACTCTACGTTGTATAGTGGCTGCCCAAGTATTTCTGCCTTTATATTTGCTCTTAAACCAGCCTTGAATCGAGCAATTGTTTGGCAAGGTTCTTCTACGATATGATTTTTCAACATTAGGTCTTCAAATCTTTGAATATACTCTGTAATAGATAGGTTACCTTGTTGCAGATTAATAAGTTGTTTGCACAACTTGCTACGATAGTTTGAGGGCATATACTTTTGTTGAAGCTTAGCTTTCATCTCTTGCCATGTGTTGATTGACGACAATCCCAATCTTCTTAAATCTCTTTCAACACCAAACCACCAAATTTTTGCCAAGCCTATAAGTTTCATCTTGGCAAACCTTACTCTCCTCTCATTCAAGAAATTATACCTAACAAAATAGTTCTCCATAGAAACAAGCCACTAGAGAATATTGTAGGATCATCCCTTCCATCAAAATCTTGGATCTCCATCATCATATATCAATATTTAAGCCGCATAACACAGGATTTTTCGGCTCTGATACCAAACTGATGTAGGACAACTTTGTAAAATAAAAATAGGGACAGTTTAGGGGCTGTTCAGGGGCTGTGAACAGTACCCGTGAACAGTAATGAGGCTGTAAATAGTAGCGTGAACAGTAATTTTGGCTAGGAATCACTCCTAGGGTTCCGTAGGCATCACACCTAGGGTTCGAATTGCATCACACAACTCAAGAAATATGTAATTGCTGAAAATTCTGAATAATTTTCTCTATCTCTTATTAAAAGTAACACTAACTATATATAGAGTTCTAAGTAATCCTAATCCCAAAAGATTAGGATTCCAAAGTCTCTAGAACTTCAAAGACACTAGGTCCCTACAAATTAGAAAACTAAAATTAACTAGAATTAGGACTTTAAATTCTAGAATATTCAATACTAGAATTTGACCCAAAAATATGACCTATTCCAGAAATTCTAGAAATTACAAAAATACCCTTGACACTAAAAATATTAAAATGACATATAAAATACTAATACTAGCAAATTGACTTAAAATAAGACTTAAAATACAATAATGCAAGGTTCCATAAGAATCTTTGTCTTGATGAAAAGCCAATTCCATTATCTTTCACATCTTCGAATTTGCGTTTTCTTGAATATCTTATGGATTGCATCATTTCAATATTAGAATTTAAAGTCAAAAATATGACCTATTCCAGAAATTCTGAAAATTACAAAAATACCCTTGACACTAAAAATATTAAAATGACATATAAAATACTAATACTAGCAAATTGACTTAAAATAAGACTTAAAATACAATAATGCAAGGTTCCATATGAATCTTTGTCTTGATGGAAAGCCAATTCCATTATTTTTCACATCTTCGAATTTGCTTTTTCTTGAACATCTTATGGATTGCATCAATAAGCTTGTCTCAAGGAAGGAAAATGGTATCTACCAGAAACTTGTATACAGATGTGATCATACTCTATATTGAAACCTGCAAGAAAATCATAGACTCGTTCTTTTTCGATCAACCTCTGAAACTTAGCACTATTTCCAACATAATTTGTTTGAAAATCTTGGTAATTATTCAGTTCCTGCCAAAGACTACTCAATCCAGCGTAGTACTCTACGAGAGTCATATCGTTGTATCTAGTTTTTTGAATCTTCTTTTGGACCTCGTAAATCTGAGCATCATTCCCGACCGGGAAATATGTCTGAGCCACAGCAAACCAAATCTCATTGGTTGTCTCAAGAAACAGAAAACCTTGGCCAACATGAGGCTTTGTTGATTTGAGTAACCATGCCATCACCAACGAGTTCTCAGAGATCCACCAGTTAAGATCAGGTTCAAATTTGGGTTTCTTACTTGCTCTGTCAAGTATTGTCCCCATTCAATTTTACTGGATTGATCTGGAGAAAAGGGTTGCATCCAAGAGTTCCTACATGACTCACTCCACTTTTCTCAGTGTTGATAGATTCTTCATTAACGTTAGACATGTCTTCTTAGCAATAGAAACCTTACGTAAATTTTTTTTTTAACACAATCCAACTATCGAGTAGCAATTTCAAGATTAACCAACATGAAAAAAATACCAAACTAGCATCTGGAAGGCAAACAACAAAATCTAGCAGCCTTTAATCTAAAATAAAATTCACATAGGCCAACATAGCCTAGTAGACCTCAAAAAACCAACACGTATGTCCGAAGACACCAAGGAGCCCGCACAACCAAGATTAGTGTGATTGCACACTGTTCAGCCCCAAAACTCAACCTGTCAGAACTTTGGAGCACAAAAAATATCAAAAAACAGCCAATAGGAAGATGAAAGACAACACCCAGCAAGGAAAATCACACAGCCGGAACATAGAGAGCCAAAATGATGGGTAGATTTATATGCCCTTTGTGACGTCAAAAGAACAACTAGCCGATGTGTTTACTAAGGCACGTAGTAGTAGATTTTTTCATTCAAATGTATGCAAATTGGACGTAAAAGATATCTATGCTCTAACTTGAGGGAGATTAATAGTATAAAATGTCAGGTTATTTTAATTAAAGGTTCATTGTAATTTGCTGCGTATTATGAGTTATATAAATATGGGTGATAAGAGGAGAGATTAGTTAGCTCTCAGTCTCTTTACCCCTATTTTTTAATTTCTTCCTTCTCTCTTCTCCTCTCTTGCCTCTTCTCTACTCTAAACCCTAAAATTTAAGATCATTACATTTGAACTCTAACATAAAATTATTTAAGTTTCAACTATATCTATTATGATTCTTTGGGTCATTGAGAATGAAATATATCACTACAAGAGGGGTTTTATAGATGCCATTTATATAATGATAAATTTTAAAAAATCCAAGAATTTGAAGTTTAATTTGTTCCTAGTCAGTATTACCACTTTTACTGCTTCCTCAAATATAGTCTTGGCTTGGCTCTACATATTATATCTTTAATTATGTATATATATCTTTGTTTGGGATTTTTTTATTTCGCCAAAGTGTATGAATTTCACCATAAATTCAATTTCCTCTTCTTTGTCTTGCTATCTTAGGACTTGGTATTCAAAAAAGGAAGAGCTTGCTTTTGACTAAAGTGACCTTTCAATTCTATCATCTTGATGATCTTCAATTTTTAATCCCCTAAACATTGTCAGATTTCCCAATCAGAACTTAACCTGCCTCTTTTCTAAAACGTGCCAGGTTGATTGAGTTGCTTATAAGTCGTATGGGTCTATGGGGGTTGAGTCAATGTTAATTGTTACATGAATCGTGGGTTAATTCGGTACGTGACACGAGTATGACTTTGTGGCACATATTTTTGTGCGATAGTGTCAGACATAGTGGGTACGTTATTTGGGGTGGTGGTTCACTTGATAACTCGTATTCAGATTATTTTCACTGTTATGTGAAGTCATGTATAGTTATATCCATATATACATAGTTGACTAATATTTATTTTTTCTCTCTAATAAGAGTTCCAAAGCGAATCAAGACAACTTATTGGGTAATGGTTGTAAATAATAAATCTAGTGGTCGCACATTTTTAGTACTGGAAAAGTTCATATCACAACTTCTCAAATGTAAGTTTAGGGATCACCAAAATAAAGAAATAACCATTTAGGTTTACAAGCTAGGGTTAGTGTTATAACTTGGGATTTCATGGATCAATTTTTTTGAGTTTTGAGTTTCAATTTGAGCTCGAAAATTTAAAATTTGAGCAATCTGGATTGCAAATTCGTCTGTTTTGGGTCGTGCAACCCCACTTTGTGGGACGCTTGAGGTATCTACGATCTTGATATCCATGGTTTCAGTCACGTACCTATTTTGATCCTTCTATGTGACTTGCCCGGTTAAGGGTGTGGTTCACTAGGTCACTGTTCCAATCACCATGCTCAAGCTAAGACTTTCGATGGTGTAAATGATGGCTAATTTGTATCACCTACTTAAACTTCTATTGAAGAGATTTTTCCATTGCTCACAACTACTCTCCTTTGCTGTTTGTTACAATTTAAACTTTCTCCCTTTTCATTTTTAAACAATGTAATTTGGGTGTGCTACCATGGTGATTACTCTCTTTAGAAATCATTTTGACCGTTGGAATGAATGTTCCTAGCTTTTGTGTTGTAAAGGGAGTTGTTTTTTGCTAATCCGATGTTATACATATACTTGACATAAGTTGTTCTTCACATTTTGTAGGAGGTTTGGGATACACTGGCATTAGATGTACTCCATGAAGCCTCAGGTAAGTCTGTGAAAGTTTTATTGGATGCAAACAATATTTTCTCATAAGTCCATAAATCAGATTACAAGAATAAATATAGCCCAAGAAATGGACTATTTTAGTTTCTGGAAATAAACATTGACTATTTTCCCTTATCACTAGTTTCTTCTTGTATTACTTTTTCTGAATTTATAACATGGTGTCGATGATAGAAATATAAATTTAGGAAATATGAGATTTCATATAACTTAATTTCCATTATACTTTATATTCTTTTTATAGATTTTGTGAACATTTTTATTACTTAGATTTTTCACGTGCCACGCACATTGTGCATTGCTAGTATTTGTTAAAAAGAGGTACAAAGGCATTAACATTGAAGCCACTAAAGAAGAGCTACTTTTAAGACTTAAAACAGAAAGGTTAAATTGTTTTTTTATAGCCCAAAAGCTTGAAAAAGAAAGCAAGGTACATGTTTAATGTGTATGGTTGTTGGTAGGACTATGCAGCGTGACCGATTATGAACAAAATCCAGATTCCCCTAAAAGTTCAGTAATTATTAAAGGATTTTATGGAGCTAGTTGCAAATGAATTGCTAAGGGGTTTAACATTGCTAGAAAGTAAAAGTCCACTAGTTGTACTAGCAATGTTGACACCCAAAAAAAAAAAAAAAAAACTTGCAGGTTCTGTATTGGTAATTGTCCATAAATGAAATCACCATCAATTACAGCTTTTCGATTCCTAGGTTGGAAGATATGTTGGACATGCTCGTAGGATCTATGGTATTCTTTACAGTTTAAATGCGGAGCAGAGAGGGGTGGAAGATACCTTTCAAAACTGCTGATGGGTTATATGAGCGGCTTGTTATGCTGATTGGCTTATCCAATTCCCCTGGCAAATTCTTTTGTGCCATGTCTGAGATACAATGTCCTTTCTTGGGTACATCCTTATTTGCATATTTTGACCTCATTAATATATAGCCATAGTAACAAAGGGCATTTGAATCACTTGTGCCAAGTTTTTTGACCTTACTAATATATACTCTTTCTTGTGCGGCAAAGTGGTTTTTTTGGGTTATATAGTTTCAACAGACAAATGACAATCAATTACTGAGAAGGTGAGGGCAATTAGTGAATGCCGTACTCCACAGTCCACTAGATGTTTTTATAGTTTCCGCGGGTTAGCATCCTTCTACCATAGATTCGTTCAAAACTTTAGCTCCATCATGGGTCCCCACACAGATTACTTAAAGGAGACACATTTGTATGGACAGAATGAGCAGAGAAAGCTTGTTAACTGATCAAGCACGCAATGACTAGAGCTTCAGTCCTTGCAGTTCCGGACTTTGAAAGGGTGTTTATTATAGAGTGTTATGCATCTCATACAGGAATTGGGTCTGTTTTAAGGTAACAATGATGACCAGTAGCATTTCAGTGAAAAACTTTCTGATGCAAAGAGAAGGTACCCCCACGTATAACGTTGAAAGGTACTCCCACGTATAACGTGGTTCGGGCACTTAGCCGATTATCTGTATTATTGATAAATATCTAGGCACAAGCGAATGGTTTTGAGGAGCTGAAAAATCAATACTAGATTGACCTATATTTCAGCCAAGTATTGGAAGAGTTGAAAGTGGCAGCAAACAGGAAGGATGGCCTATATATGTTGCCTGATGGTTACGTTCTCAAGGATGACCAATTACACATCCGAAATGGATCCTTACATGAGTAAATCATAGGGTACTGCATGGTGGTTTCTTGACTGGAGGCTTACGCAGATGCTCAACCAGGCTTGAATCTATCAAAGATAGAAGATCAATTTCAGGGTATCTTAGTTTTGTAGGGGGAAATTTGGTGAGTCGACGTAGCTAGAAGCGTGGTTGTTAGGTCTACTCAGAAGCAGAATATAAAGCTATAACTTAATTGTATGTGGATAATTATGATTGAATTCCATATTAGAGGAACCTGATTTTAATTGAGCCTCCAATGATGTTGTACTGTGATGTGATAGTAAGGGGCATGATCACATTGTTCATCATGATGGAGCCAAGAACATTCAAGTTGATTGACACTTAATCAAAAGAAGAGTTAGATGCTGATTTGGTTTGTACTATTGGCTTGCAGACACTTTGACAAAGAGAGTAATTAGTACGTTGTTTATTCTGTCTTGACAAGCTCGGCATGCGCAATATATTTGCACCAACTTGAGGGGCAGTGTTAGAATGTAAGGTTATTTTTGTGTTTCTAGATGTCACGACAATATAAATGTGTTGTAATGAGGAAGAGAACCCTAATCTTCTTTGCTTTCTAGCAGCAAAACACTTTTGTCTTTTTTTTTTCTTCCTTCTCTTTCTTTTTTGCTTCTTTCTTTTATTGTTTTAGTACAGAATTCAACTGGAACTCCATTAATTTTTCACTCTGTTGCCTTGTTGTCTAATTGCATCTCCAGCTAATATTGCCAACCTGAGGTCTATTACAGGCATTGGGTAGTTAGGTAGGCTGGTTGGCACCTAGGTGACTTGCCTAGAGAATGTCTATACCAAGTTGATGCTAATGCCACAGTGTACTTATTTTGTATGAACAATGTTATAGGGTAAATTACATTCACATCTGTTTGGTCAAATAACGAGGAGACTCCTCCTTATACGGAAAATAACACTGCACTCCCTTCTGCCAGTGGCGGATTTACAGTAGGGGCAGCTGCCCCCACTGGAATTTTAGAAAATTTTGGGGCCTAGGTAGTATTTTAAAATTTTTGAATATTTTTACAAATTGCCCCCATTGAAAAGTTATAGGTATAGTTCTATATATTAGGAGAACATGTGGGTCTGTTTCATAAATATAATATTCGATTAGGAGAACACTTCTTGACCTGGTCCCGACTTTTCATTCATCTCTTCAGACTTCCTTCCTTTCTTTCTTTGGCCCCTCATGTCGTTCCTGTCGTGAATCGGAAGTTCCTCTCTTCAACCGAGTTTTGCTCTCTTTAGTCTACCTCTGTTCCCTTTTTATGTTTTCCTTGTCTTCAGTGGTGCCTCTTTTTGTTATCGATTCGATCGTTATTTAACCAGTCGATTGCGAAAATTGCTGAGAGCTTAGAAAATTCTATGAGAGCTATCGTGCAAGAGGTAACTCATACACGATTTCTTTGATTTCAAAATTTTTTGTATTTTTTGGCATGGCGATAAGGCCTTCTACCCATTTGGTTTTTTTTACCCATTTCATTTTTTACCTAACAGTGGATGATAAACTTGTAATTATCTACATTTGAATTGAACAATGATGATTCAAATAGTTGATTTTTGATATCTTCGGAATATTAGTTGTAGTGTTGATTTCTTTGGATATTAGACGGTGGTGAGTGTATAAAGGAGTTTGGTTTTGCGGAATGAACTTATCGATAGTTTTGTTGTACATCAGTCATCTGTTTGTGAATTATAGATATGGTTGACGTTTATGTTGTTACGATTCAAAAGCAGTCAGTCCCCTCTTTGTTATTTTTAGATGCTGAAATTAAAACTAGGGTTTGAATTTTTTATATTTAATTGGATTGCTCTATATATAATTTAGTTGTTGAGCATTATATTTTGGATTAAGTTATTTTGATTAATTGGACTTGAAGAATTTGATTATTATAGCTCAGATTATTCCTATATCTTAGTTCGACTTAATAGAGTTGTAATAGAATTAATTTTTCTAAATTACTGCTATTAAAATTTCTCCATTTATTTTGTTACTTATGGTTTTCTTGTAATTTATTTGTTAAAAACACAATGATGGTTATTGAGTTAGGGTCTAACTATTGAATTGATTTTTGAATTAGCTAGGATAAATTTTTTTTTTAAAAAAATATTTAAAGTTATTAAGGAATTTTATGTTGACTCCACTGAAGAAATGGTCTGGCTCCGCTCCTGCCTTCTGCTATGGTGCCTGTATCAAATTCCCCCAAACATTACATGGCCGTTGAGAGACGTCAATATCCCAGTAATGTGAGAAGTTAGTTGTTCTGAAATACCAAAATTGCCCTTATGGGTCTCACTTTCATTGGAAAAGGTATCTACTTAAACTTTTTTTTTTTTTTTTGTTTGGGTTATCTACTTAAACTACAAGGAGGTATTTGTAACAAAGAGACATTACCATGGTTTGGCCTATTTTTTTTACCATGGTTTGGCAAGAGGTGCAATGAAGGCTATCTACCCAAGCCCCCAATCCATCATCACCACTGCACCGCCACCACCCTACACCTTGGTTGCTCTTAAAACATCCCCACAACTATAAAGCTCCCCCAGGCACCTCTCCCTGAAGTCCTGAACCCCACCATCACCTTAATTTTACCCAATTACAACGAAGTGCATATGACAAAGCCTAAATAACCCACACTCAGAGAGGAACTCAGAGGCACCAAATGGAGAATCAACTCAAGTTTTTAGAGAGGGAAAGACAAGAGGCAAATTGATGGGTGCAAGCGTGGTGGCACCAATGAAGAAGTGTGATGCGTGGGTAATGGGAGAGTGACGGTGTGCTGTGTGGGTGGGGGATGGGTGGAAAGTTTTGAAGTGGTGTATATATATATATATATAGAGAGAGAGAGAGAGAGAGAGAGAGAGAGAGAGTCTCCATTTCGCTGTGTCCGTAGCTAATAGAGAAGGGCTAAATTTTGGGTGAAATGCATTGTTTTTAGTTTTTTTTTTTTTTTTTTTGGGGGGGGGGGGGGGGGAAGGTGGGAGTAGAGGAGAGAGAGAGAGAGATGTAAAGGGAGAGTAGTTTGTTTTGGCAAAGGTGGTGGTTCACTGGTAGGGGTGGAGTTCTGGTGTAAAGGGGCTCTAATCACTGTCCCTAAAAGCTTAGAGATGATGATGTGGCATGATGCGATTGGTTCATATTAAAACCATCCAAAATCTAATAAGTATAGAATGTAAACACAGCTCTCTTAGTGAAGGGTGTCATCGTCATTTTACTATTGCTGTTAGAAAGAAGAGATAGACATTACTGACAAGGGTAGTTAGTGTTATTTCCCATACAAGAGGGGGTCTAGTTGTTATTTGGTCAAGCCTCAAGGGAGGTGAATGTAATTTACCCAATGTTATATGTATAGTTTTCACTCCTCTCATTTTGGTAGTTCACCTGTCATTTCAGATCCTTCTGCAAGTGCTGATCTAGCTGTGATTTTAATGCAAGAAGGATTGGCACATGTCTTCCTCATTGGTAAAAGGTAGGATGGCTCGATATGAATATGACGTGTTATCAAATTGTCCTTATTAGATGCTGTATGGTACTTGTGCAGTTGATGTTTGTTTGGATGACTCTCTTCATATACCAATGCTGTTTTGGCGATTATGCAGTACTCTTAATTTGGTATGCTCCCACCAAATTTTCACAGGTGCCTAGTAAATGAAAAAGAAAGAAAAATTTCTGTCAAGGGCCAAATCTCATAAGATGGGGATTCAGTGTTAGAATCGATATTCCTCATAAGTGAGCACCAAAATTTGCAAATTCGTGACTAACACAAATTGCCTCCCGATATTTATTTAATACTGCAGAAGTCCAAAGAGTAATAAAAATCTTAATACCAAATATCAAGAGTTTACAGTCTTTAGGCAATAAATAAATGATTAACAAATAAAATTAGGTATTGATCTATAAGATAGCTGGATAGCTAAGTAAGTAGAATAATTACAAAATTACAAGAAATAATTGTTTTTCAATTCATAATAAGGTAACCTTTATACCACAATGTGCTCTGAAATCCTATCGATTAAAGTATTAATGTGAGTAATACAGAACTCTAGTAAATATAAACTTTCTTGAATCAGTCAATCCATTTCGAAATGATTAATATTTAACCCTCTTGCATTGGGAAAAGGGCACTACACTAGTCCAACATCAATTTAGCTGGTTGGGGCGTGCATACCAACATCTAATCCTTTCATGTTGGTGAAGGACAGTGCACTACATACGGTGTATTTGCACTGAACATCGAAGTATTGCATTTAATGGGTTCAACATTTACAGTACAGAAAAAAGAACATTTCTAAATCCAAGATTGAACAAGGAAGGCATGTAGTGACAACTTTATTTTAATTAAAAAAAATCCAGAAATAAATAACCAATGCAATCTAAACTCTGCTAAATTCAAGTGCATTGCGATAAGCACTCTTGTTTGAGGAATACATAACAATAGATGATAGGGGGGAACCATTGAAACACAATACGCTTGTGGACAATGATGACTATCATTTTTTTTTCAAAGATTATCTTGCACCATAGGGACATATTGAATCAATCTGTTTATTACACGATTGTAAGAATGACCTAAGGATGTTGTAGGCGTTTCACTTACCATGGTGCTATCTTACACAATACCAAATAATCCTCCCTAAGTAACCGTTTAGGAATTTTCTCAAAGTCCTAAAATTTTATTATCAACATAGAATCACATGAAAATGGTGAGACCTACCAAAACTCCACCAAAGAACATTACCTTCGCCATAATAATTGAATAACTGCATAATGCGATATAAATGTTTGATAATCTCCTCAGTCGTTACCCATACACATAGTACACCACAGTGTCCGTCATAAATAACAAGATATTGTCCTCTGACATTATGAGCTATAGTCAGAGACAAAACTTGAACTTTAAGAGTCTATTTTACTTTTCAATCATTAATGAGCAAGAAAGATTTACACTCGAAGAAAGAATAAACCACTTCCTTCCATCAGAAATTGACTGTATAAGAATGACCCCACCCAATAAAGATAAACGACGTGAAACTCATGAACCTACCTATCATTAAGCCTTCTAGAGAAATTGGCTTTGTGATCAATTTAGAAAAATAAAGCTCCACCGAAGCAGTTGTGGCATTAGGAGAATGAGACAATGGAGATACAAATGAGGAAATAAAGATGAAAAAGGACTCACTCCTCCATTTTTCTTTCCAAATATGGTTTCCACCATCACAACCAATCTTGTAAGCTCAGAGGAACAAATAGTCTGTGAGAAATAGATTTCCTGAGATGTCCCCAAATCAATCACATGAGAATTCAATTCTCTATCGTGAGTCCAATAAGTACATTTAAAAACAAGTAACAACATGCCGCAAGGGATCGTGGTTGATAGGAAATCTCCACAACCATATACCTAAAAAGGCAATGTTCCTAGCAAGTTGCAAATAAGGCCCTTTTGAGTCCTGGCTTAGCAACAAGGGCAAAATCTATTTTACCCCCATTGTGGTTTAGGGCTGTAACATATTACCCCTACATGGTGTAAAAATAAGCACATAATCCCAGTATGGCTATGGACTAGCTGCTATTATTACAATTTTCATCCAAATAGACAGAAATTGCATTGCACACGCCTAAATGGGATTGGGTACGACAAATTTGAGTCACCAGTCAAATTTTAATAAAAAGACCAATATACCCTTCAACCTTCAAAAACCAAAAATATCACTTAAATCTTCTTGGTCTTCCATCGTCCCCCCCCCCCCCGGCAGGGGTGATAGACCACCCACATACCCTTCAACTTTCAAAAAAGACAAAAAATACCCATCAAATCTTCTTCTTATGCTTCCCATCTTCCTTCGCATGATAGACCACCCATACAACCAGTGCACCACCGCTACATAACCACCCACAACAGCCGCAATCAGCCAAGCATGCCACCACAGGCCACACTTAGTGCATCACCACCACCGCTAGCCACAAAACATAGCCACACCACCTCATTCTTTGGAAATCGAACAATGAAATACAGTTGAAAATCAGTGCTCATGGGTTAGTAGAATTAAGAAATATAATTATACACACACACACATCTCTACGCTATTTCTCTACAATTCTCTCTCATTTATAGATGTTTATATATGTATAGCTTTGGGTTGAAGATGGACCCAAAGAATGGATAGTTTATCAATAAGACTGTACCAAAACTCAAAAAGCAAATAATTGTAAGTGAAATTATTCGGTGCTGGTGGCTGCTCAGTCAACCTTGGTTCCTAATGCAAAAGGTGAGTTTACAGTATTGCACAATTTAGGGTAAAACTCACTAAATGTCTCCTCTTCTTACAACCTGAAAGTCTTGAACTAAGAGGTGTGCTTTTGGAGTTTAGACATCTTCACCATGGTTGTACCTTTGTGGGAAACTATCTTGATGTTCCAAGTTTCTTTAGAGTTGTCGCAATTTGCGATTCTTCGGAACTTATTAGGTGTCACGGTATTGAATGTCGTATTCAAGTCTTTTAAGTTCCACCCTGTTTGCTCGATTTTGACTTTTGTCTAAGTTTTCGGGAATTTCACTTCAACCAATGCTTCACCATCTTTAATCGGTGTGGTGGCGATGGGAGGGTTCCAACCTTCTTGCACATATGCTCAAACCATCTCGTCTATTGATTTTAGAAACGCTCTCATACGAGTTTTCCAATATGCAAAACTAACTCATAGTTTGGGTAGTTTGGATCGAGTGGAACTCTAGAATATTTTAAGGACAGGAGGAGGAAAATGATTTGTTACGAGGAAGAGTGAAGTTTCTGTGGGCTGTTGTGACTAAAGAGTTTCAGGATATTACTCTATCAGCTCTTTAACACAATTCGAAAACTGCTTGTATTTCTTAATTTTGCTTTGTCTTTGGCTTTAATATTGCTCTTTTAGGTGGATTCCTTATCCACTATGCATGTAAACTTCTTATTATTCTTTCAATGAAATAAAAGGGTTGTTTCTTATAAAAAAAAAACTAACTCGTTGTACTATAAAGCAAGCAAAGTAGGCAAGTAAGTTGTTACAAAATATGCCTACAAGTGTCTATGTAACTCAGGTCAACTATCTTCTGATACCACTTGCTTTAAGACCTATTACTACCATAGTTACCTATTCTCACATGATTAGTCAATTAACAGTGAGAATCCCTTGTTAACCACAACGACCCAAAATACCCATATAGATTGATACATTGATTTTATCAATTTATTGATTAACACTCAATCTCACACGGTGTTTTCAACACAATGACCCAAACCCACATAACTATGGATGATTATGATATTTAAACATTCATTCTATCAAACACATAGTGCGCATGTGTGCTTAAATGGCAAGTGTGTATGAAAATACGATAAAGAACACAAGCAATTTATTGACTCGGAAATCCTCCTTGGGAAAAATCATGGATAAGGATCAAAATTTCGTTTCGGTGTATTGTTTCAGTCACTTAAGAAACGGAAACGTTTCGACGTGTTTCAGAAATATTTCGACCTGTTTCAGAAACTTAATGAAAAATGAAATATTATAAAACATATCGAAACATTATGGAATACTACGAAATATTAGAATTTTGAGTCCATAACTGATTCGTTTCGGTCTCCTTGAAAACGGAAACGTTTTGGACGTTTCGAAACGATATTTTGATCCTTGATCACGGGAACCTTTTCGGTTCATCAAAGCCTAATATACTATCCAAAAGGCAGCTTACAAGTACTATAGTCTTATACCTCAAACAATACCACAGTTAGATGTTGCCTTCCTTTAATAAACCGGTTGGCCAAAGTATCTCTCTGACGTCTTGTGTAGTTTTATTGAGAATCACCATAGCAATGGATCCTCTAGGTCTCAAGCAATTTTGGGTGCACCAACGATCCTCAATCAAGATTTTCTTCACCAAGTTGTGAGGTTGGACAAGAATCACTAGACAGTAGCCTTGAGTTTAGGAATCTAGGGTTGTGGTGTGATCTCTAGGTGTAAGACACAAGAATTCAACTCACAAAAGAGATACCCTAGGTTAAGAAAGGCACTCCTTATTTGTTGGTTCGGAATAAGGACAATCTTGATCAACAAGAAAACTCAAATTCGAGAATGGCCGTTGAGCGACGGGAGGCGATCATAGGGCGGTGGTCTCGGGAATTAAAAAACAAATTTCAAATCTACCTGAGAAGAGAAGACCGCTCGAGTGGCGATCCTTGCTCTTCTATTTGGCCTTTTACCCATTTCTTCCTTAAGTAATAAACATACTGCTTTAGTGAGGTTAGCGAGTATAGGGCGGTCCCTACTAATTTATTAAATCTAAAACTAACCAAAAAACTTGTTTTCTTGAGCAGTAAAGGGCGTTGCTCAAGAGGGATCCGATAATGGTTCAAACTATATTTTCAAAACACAAAACGGTTTAGAAAATTTTTTCTTTGAAAATAACCCATGAGCCATAAACGGATTAGTACCGATTCCATTTTAACATTAATTCTCCTAAGTTTCTTAAACCAAAGGATCGTCACAGGTCTCTAGGTCATTACCTTGTCCGAAGTATGGAGGTGCATACAGAGTTATTTTGATGTAGCTTTGACGCATGATCTCCTCCATTCGATGACACTTTAGGATTTTCATCGTTATAGCATCATGACTAAAGAATAGGTTGAAATTTACATGGACTCCTAGAAATTAGCCAATTACAAACATATGGTCTAACAATCTCTCTACTTCTGTGATGGGCATGATCGTTGTAATGACACAATGGGGCAAAGAGAAATTGTTGCAAAGAGAGGAAGAAATATAGTGGATGAAAAAAGAGTTCATGAAAATTTTGATTATTATTAAAAAGTAATTGGTTTATATATAAGGGTAATAATGTGATTTTGCTATACTGTTAGCACCTAAGATATTCACAGTGGTCGAGAACCATATGGGGGTTATGTGCTTATTTTTATACCATAAGAGGGTAAAGTTCTACACTCCTAAATCACAAGGTGGTAAAATATATTTTTCCCTAGAAACAATGTCCAACAACTTCTATCATTTTTTTATGAGAAACGAAATTTTGTAGATGAACAAAAGATTAGAAATGAAGCTTAATGGTGGGCAAGAAGTCCAACCAGTATGCATATTGAGGAGAAAAACAACAAAATGTAATACAGATGAATGCCTTGTACAACATTGTTCTCCAATCTGCTAGAGTTCAAAACTATGGAATATGCAGAAATTCTGTTGAAATTGAAGTCCAAAATGGTGCCAACTAGTAAAGTCTGCCATAGCCCATAATAAATCTTCCCCGTATCCTTAAAAGTTCTTGTATTTCTTTCCGAAGCAAATGAAGCAAACAATAGGGAAAAGACTATGCACCTCCACAAAGTTAGCCTTTTTTAAACTTTCCAAAACTTGAGCATATCAATCGGGGGATATCTAGCTTAGATAACTAGAAAATTTTTGCCATAAGGAATTGACAACTGTGCAATGTAAACAAAGATGATTAACGATCACATCATCACAACGACACATAACATACCATGTAAAATAGGATTCATGTAGCAGACCGCAAAAATATTTGGATGACTCTTTTTGAGTTGAGTTGAGTTGAGTTGTATGTAAAAAGCCATCACAGAGAAAGACAAGATTTTTGGATCTTCCTTTGAATCAAATCATTAGTATTAATCTTATTGTTAGTAGTATTCCACTTACACATTTTTCCTTAATGGGCACATTTGCCTTCCAAATTATAGCACATGAGAGAAATGGGGAATAATTCATCACTAATAATTGAAGAATGAGTTGGAGAAAAACATCAGTGTGCAAAATGTTGCCTTATGTTGACTAGGAAGCATAGACACTTGATTTTGGCCAGAGTCTCGGTGCCGGATACGTCTGGGACACGGACACGGACACGGAGTCGCCAAAATGAGTGTCTGATTTTTTTTTTAATGTTAAGCACACACGACGTCACGCTCATGAAATGTTGGGGACATGCGACTAACATGTCAAAGGACACGTTTTGGATATTTTTTTTCAAAATTTTTAAAACTTGTCAAGTAATTTTATAAATAAGAGAATTTTTTTTTTTGTAATTTTAAAGAGATAAGGGTCAAAGATATAGAATAAAAGACTTACAATCACTACACAAATATAGGACACCGATATAAATATAATTTTGGACACGATTATAAAATTATATACAATTGGAATAAGTTTTTTAAATGAAAATATTTTGATGAAAAGTAGGGTTATTGAATTAGGCTTGAATAAAAATTAGGGTTACGAAGTGCAATATTTTTAAAACTAAAAATTTTAGTAGTCATTGATTGTTGAATCATGAATGTTTATAATGAATGTATATTAGTATATCTGATATTTTTTTATTTGATGATATCATGATGTGAATTGTTATAATTAAGAAAAGAATTAATTGGATGATTATCATTAAAATATATTTATTTTATCACACACACACACCCCCCCCATATATATATATATATAATAGTTAGTGAGTCTCCTATCGTGTCTGGGTCCTATTTTTTTGAAAAATGGCGTGTTATCGCATCCGTGTCGTGTCATATCTGTGTCCGTGCTTCTTAGCTTAGGGACAAGGCTATGTTTACCGAAAAATGAATGTAAGCCATAGATTTGATTTGAGTTATTTGTATTAATTGATCATGGAAATTATAAAGTAAAATGACATGATAAAGTAATACAATTTCCACATCGCACGTTATGATTGAGGAAAAATAGAAGGTATGTATTGAAAAGTAAGTTTTCTCAACAAATATATTTTACCATAAAATAGAACTTCAATCCTTAGCCTGAATGATATGAAGCTGATCATGCATGTGTAGATGTTGATGAAGTACACGTATAATGACATCAAGGATCAAAATTTTGTTTCGAAATGGTCGAAACATCCGAAACGTTTCTATTTTCAAGGAGACCGAAACAAATCAGTGATAAAATTTAAATTCTAATGCTCGGAGGTGTTCTATATGTTTCAAGATGTTTTGTAATATTTTAATGCATTTTCACAATTGTTTCGAAAATTTTCAAGGTATTTCAAGGTACTTTGGTATATTTTGACCAATGTTTTGGAAAAATAATTCTTAATTTTTTTATTATGTTTTCGAAACGGGTCGAAACGCTTCCGTTTTCTAAGTGATCGAGTTTCAGTGCATTGAAACGAAATTTTGATCCTTGAATGACATACTGTTTCATATAAGTTTCTTTGTTTTATTTTTTTTTCTATCATTTGCAACCGAGTTTGCCTAATATCAAATATCACATACTGTTGCTGTCAAATATCAACAGTGTGACAACTACCCGTTCTCGGATAGAAGCTTCGATTCCTCGCAAGCATGGACCTGCTATTGCTGGATATGACAAAGTATGTTTGTTGGCTCTTGCCAAGTTGTAGATAAACTATATTTAAGTTGACTCAGGACGTTGCGGTTGGTTTTTCTAGGAATTCAATGATTTGAGTTTTTTTTGTATTATTCTATTATTTCAGGCCTTGAATAAGTTCTTTGAGAATGTTTTACAGGTGAGCTCAATCTAAGGTGTAATACCATTTATTTTTAGTTTGATTTTCTGCAGTATTAAATTTCGGAACTAATTACAACAGATAACTAACACTTATCCTTGTGAATTTCAGGCTTTCCTGAAACATATTGACTTTAAAGTTGTTCGCTGTGTGGTGATTGCAAGTCCAGGGTTCTCTAGGGTGTGATTATTATTTGGTTTGAATGATTATTATTTCCTTAGCTTATAGAACTATACATAATAACTTGTGAGCTTTGAGAATGAATTAATATTGAGCATACCGAAAAGAAAATGATATTCGAATTATCTCAATGCATGTGTTTCAGGATCAATTCCATCGTCACCTAATGTTGGAAGCAGAGAGGAGACAGCTCAGACCTATTATTGAGAACAAGTCGCGCATAACTCTGGTGCATACGACTTCTGGATACAAGTATGATCAGCTTCATCTCTCTCTCTCTCTCTTTCTCTGCTACTCACCATGCACAGTTGAACAATTTGGAAAGCCAATCATCAAAGTTGCCTTGGATATAATATGAAGATATAGGACTCATTAACTTTTTCATAGGGGAGCACTCTTTTGATCCTGCCATTTGCGAATGCATATATTAATGGGTATATTGGTACATGTTCCTGGGTAGTTAATTTATCAGAGCTGCTTGCTAACCACTTGAAGTTTCCTACATGAATTTTCTTTAACCAATAACGGAAATTATGGGCCATATTAAAGGTCAAGTCACCTGCAGCTGTGTCTCTTCTTTTTTTTTTGCTCTTGTTCTTGTCCTTGGATCTCTTTTAATTTCGTAATCTATAAATCCATAGGTGCATCATTTTTCATCATTGTACATGCCATGGCCATCTTGGCTTGTTTTCTTCCACTATGCTTTCACTTTACTTTGAGTTTATCCCAAGTATATCGGTTTTTTATGTTCTGGGGCCATCATTTGCGCTGGTACAAATTCAGGTTGGCAAGTATTAGAACTAGGATTCAAACTTGATATTGACCAATGTGCAAAAATAACTAGAAGTTTCAGTACCACAGTGATTAACAAGTACTGGAAAATCGTTACCATTTTTCCCCTTTTTCATCTTGCTGTCTTTCGTGAACTTCTTTATTCGGTTGTTCATATGTTACGGGTTTTTTTTTCTCAAGTGCATAGCATGTTAAATATTATAGAGATGTGCGTTGTTGACACATTGTGGGACTATATTTACATCTTGGCTTCATTTTGGGTTTCAGTGACTCATGAGTTTGTGGGCATCCTGACTATTTTGATTAGGGCAATTTGGAAAGCTATGTGTGATTTGTAATTTGTTTCTTTTTCTTTCTTTTAATCTGTTAGAGTTCTTACAGTTTGTAGTAATGAAGGGTAGTATTGTAATTCTCATAATATGAAGTTTAGTATAAATAAGAGAGTTTAGGGTAACGTAGCCTACACACCATATTATTCTTACTCTTTCTTCTCACTCTCTTTTCTCTTCTTTTCTTCGTCTTCATAAGTCCTAATATCAAATTCACTAATTTAACTTGGTATCAAAGAACTACTTCTTCCCTTTCCCTTTTTTTTTTCCCTTCCTTCTGTGACAGGAATCAACATCATCTGTTGTTGATCTTTCAATTTTAAGTTCGGTTGGGGAGTTGTTTATGGATGGGTACTAAGTCGTCTTAGTCTTGGTCATCGTTCATCGATGACTGGTTGTGTTGTGTTACACCGCGGATTTAATCGGGTTCGCAATTGCGATTTGATTTCATTTTGTTGTTGGTTGGTGTTTTTTAAGTTGGGACTTTGTGATTTCTTGCAGCCTTGTTTATGCAGTTTGGTCCAGTTCAATTGATTTAGCCAAGCCCCAGGCAGCTGAGGTCTAGTTCATTTGTGAAAATCAGCCCAATCCAATTCAGTTCAGGCCCAAGACTGCTCAATCAGGCAGGTTCAACTCAAATCCGGTCCAGTTCAGGCCGGTTCAGTCCTTTTCAGCCGGATTCAATCCTTTCCAGCCCGATTCAGGTCCTTTGCTGCCCGGTTCAGGTCCTTTTCCATCCATATCTGAACGGTTTTTGCTCAATCTAGACCCTAACAACCTCTTTCAACTCCGGTTCAGACCTGATTTGCATTGACATCATCTTTTCTAATACTGTTTCCCTCTGATTTTCTCCAACTCTTGTTGCTTTGGTCCAGAACTTATTTAGTTGTTTTTGGCTATTATTTCTATGAGAATGGATTATAAGGATGATACGATAATCCTATGTTTGTGCGGTTGTGATTGTTTGAGGCTCATTGGGTCTCTATTTGTGTTGCTGGTTGATTTATGGTGTGGTGTCAACAATTGGGTTGACTTGTAACTTGGGTTGTTTTGCAAAGTTGATTTCTTGGGCACAATTTTGACTTTATTTCAGCCTTTTGTGTGGAGTGTTGTGGCGCAGTTCTCTTGAGAGCAGTGGGCTCTTGGTTGTCATTAAGAATCATGGTGGGCTCACTTCGGTGCCCTACAACGACTTGCTAAGTTCATATTTTATTTATTTGTTAATATCTAGTTGTCAATTGAATTCTTGAAGCCTCCAATTCAGATTTAGGTATTCTCTTTGTCCTTTCTACATTAGTTCGTTTGATTGTTGACTCATGTTAGGTTGTATAATCGATTGTGGATTTCTTAATGGTGACCCATGAGCCATTCCCCCATGTCAGTCGTGGTGGTTCATGCACAAGACGTGGTGGTTCGTGCACAAGACGTAGTGGATGTAGTGGTTGGCCTTCTTGTGATCATCGATCTAAGTGGAAGTGTACTTATTGTGGTGGCACATGATACACTGGGAATTATTGTTGGGATAAGTATGAAAGACCAATATGCTAATCATGATTCTCATGATACTTCGGATTCTCTAGTACCTAATGATTCAATTGTATCTACTAATGATTTTCATCATGATATTTCTTCTCAGCTTTGCCAGAACAATTATCTTTATTTTTTTCACATTTGTCTGCTCGTTATGTTAATGAAGGTAATCCTACATGTGTGGTTGCTTAACCTTCTTCGTTACCTTGGATCATTGGTTCTAGAGCTAGTGCTCATATGTGTGGGAAATCTTCTCTATTTTCTAATTTTTCTTTCGTTCACTCATGTATTATTTTAGCTGATGGTTCCTTTTGACCAGTTTATGGGATTGACAATCTCTGTCCTACTGATTATATGCCATTAATCTCTAGTTTGTTTGTTCCTAATTTACCCTTTAACTTGTTATTTGTGAGTCAGCTAACTAAGTCGTTGCAGTGTTTTGTAACATTTTCTCCATCCTCATGTTTTTTACGACCTCAATATAAAGAAGGTGATTGGCTTGGGGCATGAGAGAAATGGCCAGTACTATTTAGATTTTGGTGGTTTTATTCTTGCTTTGGGTGCTACTGTGTCTCCCCTTCAGTGGCATTTCCGAGTAGGTCATCCCTTCTTGCAATATTTGCATCAAGTTGTTCCTTGTTTGAGTTTCTCATAAGTGTCAGAATATGAGGCTTGTCATTTAGGAAAGCATCAACGTAGTTCCTTTCCTCTGAATTCTTCAAGCCGTTCGTCCAGCCCGTTTCATGTTGTTCATACAGACATTTAGGGTCCTCCATGAATCAAAAATATTTTTGAGTTTCAGTGTTGTGATATTTGTTGATGATTTCTCTCGTATGATTTGGTTATTTCTTATGAAAGACCATTCTGAATTATCCAAGGACTTCACCTCCTTTTACAATGAAATTCTAACTCAGTTTGATGTTCGTATTAAAGTTCTTCAGCTTGACAATGACCTTGAGTATACTCAATTATTTATAAAAATCTTTTGTGATGACCATGGCATTATCCATCAAACCATCTGTCCTCATACCTCCCATTTGTTGGATGTTGTTCGCACCTTGATGTTTAACATGCATATACTAAAATCATATTGGGCTGATGTTATTCTTACTTTAGTTTATCTTATTAGTCACATGCATGCCTTCCCAATTTTGGACAACAAATCTCCTTTCTCGTTGCTTTATCCTGATACACCGCCATTTGATCTCATTCCTTGTGTCTTTGGTTGAGTTGCATTGTTCATCTTCTTGGTTTGGGTTGGGATAAACTTTTGCCTCGCATAGTTAAGTTTGTCTTTTTGAGATGTTCTCGTACTAGAAAGGCTATCACTGCTATTAGGTGCGGAACCAAACGACTTTTCTAGTGGGGGCAACTTTAAACATAAAAATATTCGAACTCTAAATGTCAATATTGTTTTAATAAAAGTATGGTTTCATTAAAAAAAAAAAATGCCAACTAATCATACAACCTATATTTTCGAGCGATATACAAAACGAGCCAATAAAAAAAAACTCATTATATGAAAATTTTTCATTGGTATTTCCTTTTAAAAAAATTACTCCTTGATGATTCAAAAGTTAATTTATTTAGTCAAACACAGACTTGGGGGCTATTTGCTAACACCACTTAATGTTTAAAACTGAATACTTTCATCACTTAATAAATTAAACCCCTTTAATAACCTAAAACTCATACTATTTAATATTTTAAGCACTTCTTTAAAATAGGCTAAAATTTTAAGTAGCTAGCCATCTACTTATCACTTAATGCAGAAATATTATTCAATAAGGATTTTATCAATTTCTCATAATGGACAAATATACTATCACCACCATTGTGCCACCGCCGCAGCCACCATTGTGCCACCGCCATCACCACCATCGCTGCCACCATTACCACTACCACCATTGTGCCACCGTCACTACCACCATCACTGCCGCCGTCACTACCATTGTGCCACCGCCACCACCACTATTGTCGCCGCCATAGTTGTTAAATCGTAATTCGTATCGTGAATCGGAATCCTAAATTTGAGAATCGTGAATCGTATCGAATCGTGAATCGTAAGATTCGACACAAAATTTGAACAAAAATAAAAAATAATACTACATATCTAAAATAGACAAAATATTGAATATTGAACATTATTGCATTCTAAAAATAATCAATTGACATAATCACATCGTCTAAATGGAAAGACGCTAGCCTTTTGTTTATTTTTCATCTTTTGCTTAACTATATTCAAATTTAACAACTTGAAAAAAAAATTCATTAAAGAACCATAGTTATTCAAGAATCAAAATAGTGACACTCAGTATAGATTAGGTTACAAACATGAATGGAAAAAGAACAAATAAAAAAATTAATTAGGAGAAAACATATTAGCCAACATATTGAAATAAAAAATTAGAACCTAACAAATTACTCATGAAAGAATTGAGATCAAAAATCAACTGATGATTCGAGAGCATTAGTCGTAACCTTTAGCTTTAGACAAGGTTAAAGAGAGATAACGAGCAAAGAGGTTGAGTTTTTTTAGGGCGTGGGTTCCTCTGTAAACAAAACGACGTCGTTTTACTGTTTAGCGGACAAAACGACATCGTTTTGCAAAAAATTTAGGTTTTTAAAAAAAGTGATTGAATCGTGCGATTCGTGAGATACGAATCGAATCGTATGAATCGTACGATTCAGACGCGATTCAACTCTAAAACGATTCTCATATAAGATACGAATCGTTTTGTGCCTGTATCGAACCGAATCGTACGAATCGAATCGCGAATCGTACGATTTTGATAACTATGGTCGCCGCCACCACTATTACCGCCACCACTATTACCACCACCACCACCACCATCACCACTATTGTGTCACCGTCACCATCACTACCATTATATCACCGTCACCACCACTATTGTGCCACCGCTACCACCACCACCATCACCACCACTGCCATTACCACCACTGTCGCTGCCACCATCACCACCACCACCACCACCACCACCATCGCCACTACCATTATGTTGCCGCCGCCGCCACCACCACCACCATTGTGATGGTGCTGGTAGGAAAAAAGCAGTTGCGAAGAGATGGTTAAAGAGAAGGACAAAATTAAAATAATAATAATTTTCAGACTTCAGTTCATTGTATTTGTCAAACAGTTTGATTCAATTCAATACTTAAATTTCAATTGATACCAAACAGTGTGCGAATTAAAAAATTCAGTATTCAACACTTAAAATTCAGCATTCAGTTCTCAGTATTCAGTTTTCAGTTTTATCAAACACTACCTTAGTATCCATTATTTAACCCCAATCAATCAAAAGATTTAAAAAAAAATTGACCAATTTTTACCATAAATAATTTAGAAAAATTAAATATATAATAAGTCTCGCCAATCAAAATTAGATAGAGGAACAACTTTCAATGCACAAAGACATTCATTTTTTCACCAGTGCGAGACCCGAATGATATCCCAAATACATCAATACAAAAATATCGAATCCTCATAATTCAGTTCAAATTCAGATGATTAAAGATTTTATTTCCATCATTAGGAAAATATCAAGAGGGTAAGAAAATAAAAAAGTAAAAAACCCTAATTAATGCTTCAAATATTAAAAAAATAAAAAAATTTAGGAAAAGGTTCAAAGAGGGAAATGAAATTTCAACTGTGATTATTGTTCACCTATGATGTGAGTGTAAAAACTACACTACAAAGGTCTAGAAGTCCTCGAAGAGAGACCAAAGAGCAGACAGACAAAAGACAAAAAGAGAAACATGTGACCTGATAGACATAAAGCAAAAGTTACTTTCTACTTTTTTTTAAAAAAATCTAAAGAAACCCCAAGAGTTTTAGCAAATACATGACTACCTTCAAGTTTAAAAAATTTTCGGTGGGGGCAATCTTTACAATATTCAAAAATTTCAAACTACTCCCCAAAAGTTTTCACCATTGTATATCCATCCTAGATTGCTACGATCGGATTTCTCGTCGATACTATGTCAGTGCTGATGTTACCTTTTTTGAGTCATCTTTCTTATTTTCAGTGTCATGTGAAATTTTTTCGTAGATTTAGTCTTTCCCAGTTAGGGGAGCTCTTGTTTGCCTATTGTACCAGATTTTGTATCTTCTTCCTCCTCGAGTTCTACTCTCCCTTGTTGGTATATCATCACTCTAAGGAGAGACATGTTCCATATGCTCCAGCTCCACAACCAACACTCGATTCTATTGAGGTCTGGTTTCTTGAGCCGTCAACTACTTCATCATCTTTTGATTTGCTCATTGCATTGAGGAAATGTACTCATAACTTTATAAAGCATCCCATTTTTAATTTTGTTTTTTTTTTACATCTGCTTTCACCATTTTTTCATTGTTTTGCATCAACTTTGTCTTCGGTATTTGTTTCTATTCTTTGAAACAGACATTGACATCTCTTGGTTGAAAATTAGCTATGGATGAGGTAATGAAAGCCTTTAATGAGAATCAGACATGAGATCTTACTACTCTTCCTTCTGCTGAACAGCCTGCCAATTGTCGTTGGATCTACATAGTAAAGGATCATCTTCATGGTTCAGTTGAGGGTTTGAAGGCCCATTTGACTATCAAGGGTTATACCTAAATATATGGTGCGGATTACTGCGAGACTCTCTCTCTTATTTCCCGTCTTAACTCTCTTATAGTAATTATTTTTGTTAAGCCTCATTTGTAGGCTATCTGTTGTATTATTCAGTATCTGAAAGGAGCACCGGGAAGATGATTATTGTATTGTCTTTCATCATCCATTATTGTTATTGGCTTCTATGATGCTGATTAAGTAGGTAGTCATATCAATAGTCGATCTACCTCATGTTACTGTACATTTATTAGTGGTAATCTTGTTATTTGGCATAGCAAAAATAGAATGTGGTTGCCAGTTCCAGTGCAGAGGCTGAATACCAGGCTATGTTACATACTACGTGTGAGATGCATTGGGGTCGTTCTCTTCTTTATGATATGAATATTGATGTGTCATGTCCTATAAAGATGCTAGGGGTAAAGAAGGTTTTTGTGTTTAAAATTGATTTTGAGAAAGTTTATGATTATGTGGATTGAGATTTTTTGGACTTTGTCTTGGAATTGAAAGGATATGGAGATCGTTGGAGGAATTGGATGAAAGGTTGCTTGAAGTCCATAAACTTTTATGTTATGATCAATGGAAAAATTTAAAGCATCTAGAGGATTGACATAGGACGATCCTTTTTCTCATTTTCTCTTTACTTTGGTGGCAGATGGGTTGAGCATGTTAGTTACAAAAGCTGAAAATTGTAATCTTGTGCTAGGATTTTGTATGGGTAGGGATAGAATTGCGGCATTTTGTTTGCAGTTTGTCGATGATTCGATATTCTTTTCTATGAAAGATGGGGGAAAAATTTGTAAATATTAAGAATATTGTGGAGGTATTTGGCATGACTTCGGGGTTAAAAGTGAATATGGATAAAAGCTTACCAGTGGGTATTGATTCACACTGTGAAAAAATTGATGGTTGCAAGATTTTTGGGGTGTAAAGTTGAAAAGTGGCTTTTGAAGTATTTAAGTTTACATTTGGATGGGAATCCATTGTCTTATCCTTTTGGGACCCGGTGGTGGATAGAGTGGGGAAGAGATTAGATGGGTGGAAGACAACATACATATGCAAAAGGGGTAGATTAACTCTAGTGTAGTAGTCTTAGTTAGTTTCCCAACATATTTTTTTATCTTTGTTTAAGATGCCTAGAAAGATAGTCATGAAGATTGAAAAAATGATGATAGATTTTTATAGGAGAGAAGTAGGGAGTGGAGGAAAGATCATTTGATTAGTTGGGAGGTGGTGTCTAGATCTAGGGATAAAGGTGGGCTCTCGATTGGTAATTTAAAGATTAGAAATATTGCTTTAGTGGGCAAGTGGCTTTGAAGGTTTCCCTTATAACAGAATTATGTCTAACATTAAGTTATTAAAGCAAATATGGTTTACAAGCCAATAGATAGGACACTAATAGGGTTGGGGAGGTTTGCGATAGCCGTAGATATTCATATCTCAGGGTTTGACGAGGTTTTTCCATAATCTTAACTTTGTGGTGATTAATGGGGAGAGGGTCCGTTTTTGGAAGGATCCTTGGGCAGGGGAGCTACCTTTGTCAACTTTGTTTCCACGTTTGTATCAATAATCTAGTTTTCGTTGTACATCCATTTCTTCCATGCTTAGGTCTTTTAATCATCCTTAATCTTAGGACTTTGGTTTTCGTAGAAATCTTGAAGATAGAGATACTTTGGAGTTGATGTCTCTTCTTGCTATTATTGATAACATTTTGTTATCTCAAGAGTTATGTGACAAAAAAAGATGGATGTTTGAGTTCTCTGGTGTTTTTACCCCTACATCCTTCTTTGATTCTTTGGTTTTCCATTCATCTTGTCCTCTATTTATTCCAACTATAATGATTTGGAAAGCAAATGTGCCTATTAAATTGAAAGTTTTTGCATAGACTTTTGCACATGGGAAAATTAATACTAATGATATGCTTCAGAAAAAGAGGCCTAGTACTTGTCTCTCCCGTGAGTGGTGTGTGTAGGGGTGCAATTTGGACGGGCCAACCCGAATTCAACCCGAACCCAACCAATAAAAAACAGGGCTTGGGTTGAGGTTTTTAATATTTGGGTTGGGCTGGGGCTGAAAAATACCAACCTGAATTGAATTCGGGTAGTACCCGGGTTGAGGCATCGGGTTACCGGGTTCAACGTGAATATTAAATTAAGCTTAACTCGAATATTAAATCGGGCTCAACCCAAACATATTTAAAAATAAATATATAAAGCATAGCTTACACAGTAGCTAGGGTCAGCGGTTCACAATCAGTTCAGTCCGCCTCCCTCCCTTTTTCAGAATCTTATTCAGGCAATCCTCCCTTTCTCAAACTCTCACTCAGGCGGTCAGGCCTGGGCCTTTCTCACTTCCTCTCTCTCTCACTCTCTCACTCAGCCTTTCTCACTCTCTCAGTCACCATCAACGATTGACCAACAACAGCCTCTCTTAGATCTTTGCCTCTCTCACTCAGCCTCCCTCCCTCACTCACAATCAACAATTGCTTCTCTCCGATCTTCGACCCTCACAGTCCACCTCCAGGTATGAAGTATGAACTCAGTATCTCTCTCCCTCACATTCGCACAAAATGCTTTTCAGTGGTTGGTAGAGCTGATGTAGAATTACTTATTTCTTTGTTTAGATTGGCTATGATCTCAGGTATATACTATTGTTTTTATTCTGGATATTACCTTTGGATATTTTCCTCATGAAGGCTACTGCCCATTGTATTTTTTAAACACATACGATACATTTTTTGAAAATCACATAAAGTAGCTGCCTTTTATGCTCGTTGTCTCACCATGAAGATCACTAGAGTTTTTTTCTTTTTTGGACCTAATTCATGTGTCGATCACAGTCCACCTCCAACCCGAATTCTAACACGAAATCAGTCCGAATTGGGTAACCTGAATTCAACCCGAGCCCGCCGAATTCAATTGGGCAGTACTCGGGCTGAATACCACGGGTTAAAGTCGGGGTAGGTTTAGGGTTATGTTAGGGTTGACCCCTCAACCCTCTCAAGTTGCACCCCTAGGTGTGTGATGTGGAAAAGTGGTTATGAAGACATTGATCATTTGTTTTTATATTGCTCTATTGCTTTGTCTTTGTGACTTAAGTTGTTTAACTTGGTGGGCTTGAGTTGGGTGCTTCCTAAATCATCCATATCTTTGTTTGTTGAAGATTTGAAAGGCTTAGGGTCATTTGAAAAGGGGGTGTCACCCTATGGAATTTTGCTATATTTGCAACTTTGTGGGTTATATGGAAGGAGAGAAACACATGAATTATGGAAGACAGGTGCGACTGTTTGGATGGTGTATGGGGCCGGATTCATTTCTTAGCTTCTTTTTGGGCCTCGGTTTCAAAGGAGTTTAGAGGGATTTCGCTTTTTGCTATATTATCAGGATGGAAAGCTTCTTCTGATTTATAGGATTTTTATATATTTCCTTTGTTTGTAATTTTTCTCTTTTTTAACTGTTTTTGTAGTTGGATTCTTATCCAACATTCTTGATACATTTCTGATTTTTAATACAAGAAGTTATGTTTTCTATCAAAAAAAAATAAAAAATTTCCTTGATGTTTTGTTTCCCTTCACTATCTTCTTGGCACTTTAGGTAGTTAGCACATTCTCTTGATTTGACTTTTCTTTTTGCTTATTCATTATTTATTTTGGTATGCTCATCTAACTTTTGGTGCACAGGCATAGTTTGAGAGAAGTTCTGGATGCCCCAAACGTGATGAATATGATAAAGGATACAAAAGCAGCAGCGGAGGTAGCTTAGCAGACCCAATTGGTGTTATACTTCTGGTTTGGGTTTTTATGGTTTTGGCTTTGTTTAAGAGCTCTCTTCATCCTGTTGTTCCAAGTTCTTGTTTGTTCAAGTATGTTTGCCTCCTGTTCTCTTTCATATCTGTTGTTTTACCTTTGTATAACTAGGTTTCTTCTTCCCTTCTGTTTATTCAGGTTCGAGCTCTCAAGGATTTCTTCACCATGCTTTCAAATGTCAGGTTCTTTCTGCCCTTGATATGTATGTTTTCACTTTATATTTGTCTTGAATTGTAATGTTAATTCACAGAGCTAGTGACAGTGATTGTAGAGTAGATAATGAGTAGTTTGAAATATCTTATTTATGTCGCTCTTGAGCTCAAGCTGTAACATTGGCTTACTCTGGAGTCTGGTTGGAAAAACAAACACTAGATAATATCATGTTATCTTATATTGGTCTTGTGAGGGATCTAGTTCTTCTTAAGTCTAATGTAATGTAGTATTCAAAATTGGTTAATGCATTGATGCACCCTTGTTGATGAGATGACAAAGATAAGGTGTCACCTAGTATATTGTAGTGTGAACACTTGGTAGGAATTTTGATATGATGTTGTAGTTTTGTGTTTTAGTTGAAATCTAAAGATCTTATAGCTTAGGGTTTGGAGCGACAAGAGGCAAGAAGAGAGACAAGAGAAGAAAGAGATTAGAGAGTAGGGTTTTGGAGAATGAGAGTTAGTCAGTCTTTCCTCTCATCACCCATGTTTATATTAACTTATAATAAAGTGAATATTACAATAATACCCCTAATAGAAATAATCTATCATTCTATACTCCCCCTCAAGTTGGAGCATAGATATTTCTCATGTCCAACTTGCATACATTAGAATGAAAGATTCTACTACCAAGTCCTTTAGTAAACACATCAGCTAACTGTTCCTTGGTGGTCACAAATGGCATGCAAATCAGTCCATTATTTAGCATCTCTTTAATGAAGTGTTTGTCAATCTCAATATGCTTTATTTTGTCATGCTGAACTGGGTTGTGAGAAATATTTATGGCAGTCTTATTATCACAATACTGGCGCATAGATTCACCGTTAGGGACACCCAAGTCTTTTGTCTCTGCATTAGATCTTGCCATCACTGCTTGCTTCTTGCTTCACCATGTAACTAGATTTCCTCCTACAAAGATGCGTAGCATGTAGTAGATTTCCTATCCTTAATTGAGTATGCCTAATCTGCATTCGTGAAAGCTTCTATTATCTGATGACCTTGCTTTGAGAGCAATATTCTTTTTCCTGAAGATGTTTTGAGATATTTCATATACGATGAACTACCTCTTAATGGAAACCCAATAAGTATGCATGAATTGGCTAACAACATCTATTGTATATGCTATGTTTGGGCAAGTGTGAGAAAGGTATATAAGTCTCCCAACAAGCCTCTGATATATTTTTCTATCAACATGATCACCTTCATCACTTCTCAATTTATGGTTTGTCTCAATAGGTGAGTCAACAGGTCTACAATCTAGCATGTCGATTTCCTTCAGGAGATCAAGGATGTACTTCTTATGTGAGATGAAAATGCCTTTATTTGATTTGACCACTTCAATCCCTAGGAAATAGCATAACCGCCCCAAATCATTGATTTCAAATTCTTTAACAAGATGGACTTTTAGTTTGGACACTTCCTCTACATCATCACCTGTTAGTATTATGTCAACATATACTCAAGGGTCAAAATTTCGTTTCGGTGCATTGATTCGGTCACCTAGAAAATGGAAATATTTCGACGTGTTTCAAAAATATTTCGACTCGTTTCGGAAATAAAATGAAAAAAATAAAAAATTTAAGAATTATTTTTTTAAAATATTAGTCAAAATATACCAAAGTATATTGAAATATCTTAAAACATTTTGAAACAATTATACAAATGTATTGAAACATTACAAAACACCTCTAAATATTATGAAACACCTCGAAATATTAAAATTTCAATTCCGTCATTGTTTAGTTTCAGTCGCCTTGGAAACGGAAACGTTTCGGACATTTCGACCGATTCGAAATGAAATTTTGATCCTTGCATATACCATAAGAATTGAGATCCTACCACCCCTTTGTTTGGTGAATATCGTGTGATCTACAAGACTTTACCTATACCCAAACGTGACCATTGCCTTAAGAAATCTCTTAAAACACGTGTTAGGAGATTGCTTCAATCCATAAAGGGATTTCTTTAGCTTGCATACTTTTTTCTCTGTATCTGAAAAAGAAAAGCTTGCTTGGAGAAATATCCATGTACACTTCCTCCTATATGTCTCTATGAAGGAATGCATTCTTTATGTCCAGTTGTTGCAAATCCCATCCTAGATTGACAACATAAGAAAGGATAACACGAATGTAATTCATCTTCGCTATAGGAGCAAATGTCTCATGATAGTCAATGTCATATGTGTGAGTAAACCCCTTAACTACCAACCTTTCTTTGTATTTATCTATTGTACCATTTGCATTCTGCTTGACAGTGAATACCCACTTATAGCCTACTGATATTTTTCCGGTAGGAAAAGAGATAAGTTCTCATGTTTCATTCTTTCGTAAAGCTCTCATTTATTCTACCATGGTTGTTTTCCGTTTGGGTTCTTCAAGGGCTTCATGCCAACTCTGAGGAAGAGATACAAAAGAGAAAGGCGAAACAAAAGCACGATTGGAGGAAGACAAAGAGTCAAAAGAAACAAATTTAGAAATAGGATGTTGGGTATAAGTTCGAACTCATTTTCGAATAACAGTAGGTAAAGAACTATCATCAACAAGAATACTACAAATAGGCTCATTACCTCATAAAGGGGCAGAGGTCTTAGGAACTGAGTCGGGAGATAATGACCGACTTAGTGGCTCATAGGTGGTAATATGCTTAGCGTGTTGTCTAGTATAGCATCACAAATCCTCCCTATCTAACCTTCCGCAAGTAGTATGTTCCCCCTGAACAAGTGTTTCTCCCCGAGGTTTCCCCTGACTAGTTTTGTCTCCTAGACTCAATCCTTGATTAGGAATCATGAGAGTAGGAATCCATCTTCTAGCATCTCCTCTTGAATGCACTATTTTCCCAGAAGAGTGGTAGAGGAGTGGAGAAATATGACTCTGTGTTATGAAATGTGACATCCATGCTAACATACACCTTCCGGGACTGAGTATTATAACACTTATATCCCTTTTAGGTAACGGAGTAGCCAATAACAACACAATGCAACGCCTTTAATTCCAACTTTCTTTTGGTCTTTCGATAATCATGCATAAAACACACAGAACCAAACACCTTTGGAGGCAAATAACAAAAACACATCAGCCTTCACTCAAAAACCTTCACAGAGGCCACAATTATGAAAAAAAAAAACCAAAGTCCAAACCCGAAGGGAAAAAGACGTCACTATCGAAGCTTTGAGAGGACTGGAGATTGACTATTGGTGCCAAAGCACCACTGCCCGGAGAAAATTGCCACAATTGGAGCAAGAAATCCAACTTTCAGAACACAATACCACTGCTGGAGCAAAAGTGTACCAATGCCGGAGCTAAAAAACCAACTGCCGAGCCGATAAATGCCCAGAAAAGCAGTGGGTAGTGCTCGGAAGTCTACCCAAGCTCTTTGGAGGCTTAGTCGGCATCCACAGGTCCTACTAGGGTCGTTGGACTAGCCTAGAATTCAGCCAAATCACAGATTGTGAAATACGACCCAAAAAATCCAAAGAACATTCAAAATTTGAAAAGATATTTCAGATGACTTCAAAACATTCTAGAAAAATCACCATCATACTCAAGAGGCAAAAACGACTCAAACCATGTTGGAGCTGGTCACTTCCGGCGATGATGTCAGCGGTGCCAACAGCTTTCCAACGCCTTCCTGAATGTTCGTGGTGACTTCGAACTTTCATTGAGGGCTCTGATACCAAGATGAAATCTAAATATCTTAAATCTTAGCTTTTAGTGTGAGAAGAGTCAAGAGGAGAGAAAAGAAGAAAGAGATTAGAGAATAGGGTTTCGGAGAATGAGAGTTAAGTAGGCTCTTCTCTCATCACCCATATTTATATTAACTCATAATAAAATGAAGATTACAATAATACCCTTAATTGAAATAACCTAACATTCTACAGTTTTTCTAGTTACAAAATTCGTGACTTCATACAATACCATAGTCAAGTATACTGCAGGGATTATTTAGACCCTATGGAAGAAGTTAAGGTTAATTTATTAATAGCTTTCCTCTCTATTCCTTTCTATATCTCCCATTTTATTTTTTAAACTCTATCTCTATTCCTTTCTATATAATTTGGTTAAAATGTACTAAAAAAATTATTTTGTGTTTTTATGTTCAGATGTTATTTTGGCTAAATAAAAATTGAATTTACTATTTCACAATAATTTTGTATTGAATCTTATTTTTTTGTCATTCTTGAACTTAATTTTTTTTGTATCAACTAATGAATCTTATTTTCGCTTTCTACCTATTATCCGAATCATTTTCATTATGATATAAAATTATCCATTTGTGTCCATAGTTAGCTAATACTAGGTCTACATATCTGTTGGGTAAAAATATCGTACCTTTAATGGATAGCGATAAGGAGTTTTGGATTGGTTTGGAACATGAACAAAAGCGAGGCAACTCTCCTCCAACAAGCAAACTGCCAGGGACCGGGGTTGGACAGGTCGGGGGCACTCCGATGCTAAAGTCAGGAAATGTTTTATCAATGAACAAGCAATTATAGCAGGGAAGAGAGTACGTGGATTTGATTCAAGCAGTTGTTCGATATTTGTTATGTCACATAATATCCCCTCTTCTAGGGTTTTCACCTTTTAGCTATGCTAGGTGGCACACCTACAAAGACAACCAGATTCCTATTCATTTCAGCCCTCATTCCCTCTGGAATTTCCTCCCCTTTACCACTTTTATAACGTATTCCTATTTTTTGGGCAAATTCCTTATCAATCTGCGACTACCTCTGACTTCTCAAGATTGTCTTGCCATTATTTTTAGGGGAGTATTCTTGGTAAAGGTCTTTAGTGTCAACTTGGGTCCGTTTTGGCTGAAGCTCGGTTTGATCAGTAGTTTTGGCAAATTCATCAATTGGTTGCGGAGTCATTTTATGCCCCTTCAATTTCCAATACACTTACAAAGCAAACCATAATCCAAGATATCGTATTGACTAATGGTGGTAGATAATAAAAACTAGTGGTTGCATAAATGTATTACAAAAAAATTCAAATCACAGCAAATCAATATTAAAGCTTAAAGATCATAAAAAATAGAGAGTTAAAGTACAATTTGGGGTCCGAAATTATAGGGAGCAGGATCGCGAACCGGCCCCTCTTGGATCGTGCGACCATGGTTCGTGAGACACTTTGGGTATCTACGGTACCTATGGTTCAGTGTTTGGAATCAAAAGCATTAAACTAGGTAAAAGTTTATCATAAAGGGTTCAAAGGTGGACTAACCCATTGTTGCTCGCCAGAGAAGTGCATTGGAATTGGATCTGCCACAACCAAAGCTTTATCATTGTTGACTGAATGATAGTACTTGTGCTTCACTAGAGATTTTGGTTCTCCAACATCGACTCATGTACCTTATGGTAGTTGCTGCACTTCAAGTGGAGGCTTGGGCTTCTATTACAGTTGTGATGAAGAAGACAATCATCTTGTTTCAGTTGGGGAGCTTACTTATTTTGACTAAACCGACAAGAATTATGAGAATCCAACCCATTTGGTAGCCCTAAACCGAATGTGAGATGATTATTTTAGATGCGATTATGAAAATCCACTTTTGGCAAGGATACAGTTTTGGCTTGGTTCAAGGTTCAGATCCAAGAGCATGAGTCCAGCACGAGCTTAGGCCTGGTTGGGGAGAAAACTGAGTTAACATATAAGAGTTGGAGTTTTCTAGGGTTTATGAATAAGAGAAGAAAAGAAGGAAGAGAAGAAGAGAGTTTTTTCTAAGAGAATAGAATGATACGTTTCTCATTCCACACTCCTCTCTATCAAGGATCAAGGATCAAAATTTCGTTTCGAAACATCCAAAACGTTTCCGTTTCCAAGGATATCGAAACAAATTAGTGATGAAATTAAAATTCTAATACTTGAAACGTTTCCGTTTTTCTAGGTGACCAAAATAATTTATCGAAATGAAATTTTGATCCTTGTTCTCTATTTATATTGTTAAGCACATAAGAATAAATTACAAGGATGCCCATTAATTATATATTCCAAATATTCTAACTCTTCCCCTCAAGCCAGTACATAGATATTATGCATGCCCAGCTTGCCCAAAATGCCATTAAGCACCTTAATTGACACTCCTTTAGTCAAGATGTCGGCTAATTGTTCTCCGGTCTTCACAAACAGAGTGCAAATAAGACCAGTGCTCAACTTCTCTTTAATGAAATAAATATCTGTCAATTTCAATATGCTTGGTTCGATCATGTTGAAATGGATTATGTGCAATATTGATGCCTGCATTGTTGTCACAATAAAGTCTCATTGGACCACATGAATCAACACAAAGCTTTATCATCGTAATTCGTAACCATAAAATCTCACACACCCCATGTGTCACAGCACTAAACTCGACTTCAGCAATTGACTGTTTCTTACTACACCAAGTCACCAAGTTACATCCAACAATGGTAAAATACCCAGAAGTAGATCGTCAGTTAGTGACTAATCCTGCCCAATTTGCATCTGTATATGACCCTAACCTCAAATGATTATGTCTAGAAAGCAAAAGGCCCATCTCGGGTGCTGGCTTCAGATATCAAATATCGTAGAATTCTAAAGACCGCCTCTAAATGGGACAATTGTGGCGAATTCACTCGCCATGCTTACAACATAGGTAATATCCAGTCAGGTATGTGCATGGTTCTGAATAACGGTAACGGTCCCCGTAACGGTAACGGTCCCCGTAACGGTAACGGTAATGTTGTAACGGACACGGGATATAACGGACGTTACGTAACAGTAACGGAAACCGAATACGTGAATTTTAAATTTTTATTCACAACTCCTCCCAAAAATGAATTTATATATGTTTCAACTCCAAAACTGTTGAGATATAAATTTTTAGGAGTTTATAGTTTATTTTATTGTATCATTATAAGTTACTTTAGTTCTTAAAGGATTTTAGCTTATATCTTAACTTAAATAAACAATTTTATAGTAATTTTAAGCAAAGACGGAAGAAGGAATTAATAGACCCATTTGACCCACATCTTTTATACAAGAGAATTGTTGAGCAATACCCAGCACGTGTACAACAGGTGGGTTCTCCAAATGTCCAACTATGCACTCAAATTTGGGCAGGTGGCAGCCTTACCATTCCCACCCATACTAGCTGATCTGCAGTGGGGTTTTGCAGAAGTGCAAAATGTTGTATTATTCGTCATTTCTCTCTCTCGTTGTCTACCCATTTTTCGCCCTCAAAAATCTGCAGCTGATCAACTACATGGAAGAAGAAACGAGGGAGGAAATCACCTTCCCCGTCTGAAACTCCGTGGTGCTTTGTGGCCACTGCTGCTGAAGAGAGTGCCGCTTGGAAAATTAGGGCCGCTGTTGCTGAAGAGAGTGACTGGTACCGGTATTGATTGGTGGGCTTCATCGATTTTATAGTATTTTGTGAGTTTTTTCTTATCAAACTTATTGTTTTGACTGAAATTCGTAACCTTTAACTGGGCATGACTTGCAATTTGAGTTTTTTTTGGGAAAATTGTTACGATTTTGAGCAAAATTAGGAAAATTTGGGCAAAACTTAGACGGGTCGACACGTTACGACCGGGTAACGGCCGTTACGGACCCGTTATGACCCGATAACGGCCGTTACGTATGTGAATTTCATTCTGTCCGTTATATCGGTTCGTAACGGGAACGTGACCTGCCGATACCGTTACGTAACGCCCGTTATTCAAAACCCTGGGTATGTGAGATAAATAAGCTTGCCTACAAGTCTTTGGTACTTGCGTGTATCAACCTTTGTATCATCATTAATCTCACTTAGCCTATGATTTGGCTCAATCGGAGTGTCACAAGGCTTGCAACCGAGCATTCCAGTCTCCTTTAGCAAGTCCAAACATACTTTCACTGAGAAATAAGGATTCCCTCTTTTGATTTTGCAACTTCTATCCCGAGGAAATATTTCTAGGTGCCTAAGTCCTTTATCTCGAATTCTCTGGCCAAAGATAATTTCAAATCTTGCATCTCTTCAATATCATCACCAGCAATATCATCTACATTGACTATAAGCACAATAATCTTTCCTTGTTTACGTTTGATGAAGAGAGTGTGACCAGTCTGACTCTGTTTATACTCATACTACTGCATAGCTCTACTAAATCTCTCAAACCAAGCTCTAGGAGATTGCTTCAAACCATAAAAGAGACTTTTTCAAGTTATAAACCTTCTCTTTCGGTGATAGAAAACCAGGAGGAGCATCCATATACACTTTATCTTCTAAATCACCATAAAAGAAGGCATTTTTCACATCTAGCTGGTGTAGAGACCATCCAAAATTTGCTGTGAAAAGAAAGCAATGCTCTAATGGAATTCATCTTGACTATACTGGTGCAAAAGTTTCTTGATAATCAATGCCGTAGGTTTGAGTGAAACCCTTGGCCACCAATCTAGCTTTAAACCTCTCCACTGATCCATCAACTTTATGCTTTATAGTGAACACCCATTTGCACCCAGCTGTTCTTTTTTTCTTTAGGAAGAGTTACAAGTTCTCATATGTTATTCTTTTGAAGAGCCCTCATTTCTTCTATCATAGTTGCCTTTCACTTACAATCTATCAAGGCATCTCTCCAATCCTATTGAACAAACATAGAAGATAGAGAAGAGACAAAAGCATGATAGGAAGGACAAAGTGACTGATAGGAAGCAGTTTGAAATATGGTGTTGAGTGCAAGATCGAACTCCTTTATGAACTGCAATGAGAAGATCGATGTCATCCAAAAAAGGAGGAATTGAATGAGCAATATGAGGAAGAGAAGCATTACCTGGATCCGAAGAATCATTACCGGGACCCAAAGAATCCAACTAGCAGTTAGTAAGAGATGGATCAGTGGTCTTACCATTTTTTCTCCTCGAATAAGTCACATGGTTCAAGGTCGCGGTATTGGCCATCCACTTGGAAAGTTCTGAGACACATCGGTAGTTGCGGCGCGGCGTGGTATCGGGCGATACGACCTAAAAGAAAATGTTGTACATGACGAGGGATTCAGCTCATACTGTGGTGTTGCTGAACCGTATCGGTCGATTCAGTGAAAACAACTCGACAACTCGGGATTGATTCAGATACAACTCGGACAAATCAGTCGAGTCGTGTGAGACTCGGGGTTTATGCATCTCATTATCGTCTCGACAGGTACCGAATCATATCCGACTAGGTCGACTCCTATCAGTATCGGCCGATACTTTGAACCATATTAAGTTAATGGCTCTTTATTTCCTGCACCTTGTTCTCCTTGTCTACGACAAAAATTGGAATCTTAAATTAAGGTACAAGTTGAGGAATCAAGTAATAGGGGAGATAGAAGAGAACTCTTCACTCCTGGATAAGGATCAAAATATCGTTTCGAAATGGTCGAAACATCCGAAATGTTTCCATTTTTAAGGAGACCGCAACAAATCAGTGATGAAATCGAAATTCTAATACTTCGAGGCGTTCCATAATGTTTCGAAATGTTTTATTATATTTCAATGTATTTGCACAATTATTTAGAAATGTTTCAAGGTATTTCAAGATATTTTGGTATATTTCGACCAATGTTTTGAAAAAATAATTCTTAAATTTTTATTTTTTTTTATTCTATTTTTGAAATGGGTCGAAACGTTTCCTAAACACGTCGAAATATTTCCGTTTCCTAGGTGACCGAAACAATACACCGAAACAAAATTTTGATCCTTGCTCCTAGGCACCCCCTAAAGAGTAACCTTTGGACCAAAAAAATAGGGTGTGGACTCAAAAAAATTAACATCCATAGTGACAAAGCGTCACTGAGTAGGGGGACGATAACATCGATATCCTTTTGAGTGCAGATTAACTCAAGAAAATACATTTCAAGGCCCTAGGATCAAGTTTACCCTGAGGCTGACCATGAATATGAACAAGACATACACAACCAAATACACGAGGGGGGATAGGAGATGTAGATGATGGAAAACCCAGGACCTCGATAGGAAACTTGAAAGATAAAACATGAGAGGGCATTCGATTTGTGAGGTAGGTTGTCGTAAGAAGAGCATCTCCCCAAAAAAATTTGGGAACATGTGGAGTGAACAACAGTGTGCGAGCAACCTCTAACAAGTGACGATTCTTATACTCAGCTACTCCATTTTGTTGAGGAGTAGCAACACAAGTAAACTGATGAATAATACCATTTGTATCCAAATATGAATTGAATTGACCACCAACATATTCACCACCATTGTCAGACTGAAGCACTTTACTTTTTGCCTCAAATTGAGTTGAAACCATGCTATGAAATTTTTGTAAATGGGGCAAAGGCTTCACTCTTGTCATAAAGCAAATATAACTAGGTGGCACGAGAACAATCATCAATAAATGTAACAAACAATCGATATCCAGACGAAGTAGGAATACGTGAAGGGCCCCATATATCAGAATGTATAATAACAAAAGGTGAAGTGCTTTTATTTAAACTAAGAAGAAAAGACACACGACTATGTTTTGCAAGTTCACATACTTCACAATGGAATTGGGAAACATTCAACTTTTGAAACAAAACACAAAATAGTCTCTGTAGTAAGGAAAAGGAAGGATGTCCAAGACGATGATGCCATCAAATGAGCTTACCTGTAGATGAACCAACACCACAACTAGTAAAATGGAAGGTTTGTCTCTCTTCAAGGGATCTAGATGTATGAGAATCCAATAGATAGAGACCATTCCTCTCACTACCACTGCCAATCGTTCTCTTCGTGTCCAGGTCCTGAAAAACACAATGAGTTAAAAAGAAAGTCACACTATAATTTCAAGACTTGGTTATATTGCTAACAGATAAAAGATTAGTAGAAAAATTAGGAACGTGTAGGACAGATGACAGAGACATTAAATAAGAAATTGAAGGCAAAGAAGCATCTGCTATCCTAACTTTATTTCTACCTGAACAAGTATTATAAGAAGAGAACAAATTTGACAAACTTGTCATGTGATCAGATGCCCCAGAATCAATGATCCAAGAAGGACTACCAACAAAGGAAGAAGCATTGTATGCCCTAACATGTATGCCTGAGTGAGCAAACGTGGAAGTAGAAGCAGGCTCTAATTGAGTCATAAGGTGGCGGAGGGACTTAATCTCCTCCTTAGAAAGACTCGGAGTCTTCGAAACGGAAGCTGAAGAAGTCACTGAAGAATCAACAGCAGTGAGATAAGCATGGGACCTAGTCATTCCTCCATGACGACCCCCTCTACCTTTAATAGGCCGGTTGTGAAATTTCCAACGACTAAAGATAGTCACAACCCGACCACTATCACGACCCTTACTAATCCCTTTGCCTTCCCATTGAGAGGCAGAAGCAAGAGCAGATCTCTCTTGAGATGATGAGTGAATCATGGCATTCCTTCTGTTTTCCTCACTTTGAACATAAGCAAATACCTGATTGAGAGAAGTTAGAGGATCACGTCCTAAAATCTGAATTCGAATCGGATCATAATCCATATTTAGACCAGCTAAGAACTCAAAAATACGCTCATGTTCCACTATCCTCTTAAAGTTACGAGCATCACCGGGACAATCAGCCTAAAACACTTTATCTTTCTGCTTGTGCTCATGGATCCTACGCTTCAAGTTATAAATCTGAGCTGCATTACCCATTTGAGAATACGTCTGAGCAACCGAATCCCATATCTCCTTCGCTGTCCTCAAAAACAAATATTCATTATTAATATCAGGGTGCATTGAATGTAGAAGCCAAGACAAAATAGTAGAATCCTCTGCATCCCACTTAGCAAATGATGAATCTGTAGTTTTTGGATCAACGATAGTGCCATCAAGATACTTCGTCTTCCCTTTGCTCTTAATAAACAAACGTGCAGAACGAGACCATGCAAGATAATTAGTGCCATCAAGTTTAGCCGTCGTAATTTGTAGCTTAGGGTTCTCATTTTGGGTACTAAATTTACCCAATACACCACTATAGGAGCTACTAGAGTGTTGGCTAACTTCAGACATGATGTTGCAATTGGTCTAAAAACCCAAGGAATGGAGGAGGGCTCCAATAATCACAACCAGCCAGCAAACAACAATCAGGGACTCACACAGCAGCAAGAATTCAAACTATTAGCCACTTACAGTGAAATAGCCACTGAACAGTCACCAAAAGACTCACTGCCGAGTAGGAAAGGGGCTGTTTCCACCAAGAAATCCAGCCGAATGACAATGGGCAGCACAGATCGATCTCCCTCAAGTCTGGTCGCATCCTTTAGGAGAGATTAGAACCTGAAAATACTCAGAAACCACAGATTGCAAATCGTGGCCCCAATTTTTCGAAGAACATTTGAAAAATTGAAAACCAACTCAAAACGATTTTTAAAAAATCTGGAAAAATCATTGTTGGATTGCTCATAAAGTTCCGACTCTGAACTAGGGTACTCAGCCTTGTTCATCAAACGTCAACATGACACCATCGTGATTATTTGCTGACATCAACCCTTCTGTTGTGTTGTTTCTTTTTATTCTTCTGCACGAAAAATTGTTTTTGTATTTCTTGGTAAGATCGGGGCCTCTTGCTTGATGCCAAGTCGGACCAAATTGTGGATTTTTTGGAGAGTTGAGATTTCTCACATGTCCTATTTCATTTGAGTGTGAGCTTGTTCTAATGCTATTCCATATATTCTTTGCCAGACTCATCCAAATCTTTTGGAGTACTTGTGCTGTAGTAATTCTTCAAAGTAGAAATTTTCAACCAAGAAGAAACGATGTAGAATGAAAAGGAATTCGATGAACTTTGGACGTGAAGATTGGTGTTTTAGGATTCATTTTTGTATCGTTATAATTATATAGTAGCTATTCGGCATTACTTGTTGTTTTGTGAGTTCATATTTTTCCTATGTTTTTTTTTTATTCAGGAAGGTGTTATGTTTGTTTTTGAACTATTAATTAGAGTATTTGCTTTTTTTTTGATCAAGTAGTATTTGCTTACAAATAGTGAAAACTTACATAAACTTGCAAAGCTGAAAATACATTTTTTTTTTGGGAAGGGGAAGGGGAAGGGGAAGGGGAAGGGGAAGGGAAAGGGGGAGGGGGACTTGAACCCTTGACCTCAAGAAGGCAAAGCCTTTACAAGATAAGGAGTACCATTGGACCAAAGGCCCATTGGTCAAAGCAAAAAATACATAGGGAGAATAGTAGGAGAGAAAACAAGACTCATACACCAAGATTCCATAATAGTAATAACTAGGTACAACAGATACTATATATAAAACCCAACCACAAGACAAAGAGTAGAATACCTCTAATAGTAAATAAGCATAAATATAAATATTATCTTACCCATCTCCCTCTCATAATATGACCCTCGGAAGCATCTTGAGTTTATCGAGAAGAAAACGAAAACGCAACGTAGTGTGCGACTTCATGCAAAAGTTAGCCAATTGGTAGAAGACAAAAGGCGAAGAAATAGTCCCAAGCTAAAGATGGTGGTGCACAAAATGACAATTGATCTCGATGTGCTTGGTCCGCTTATGGAAAATAAAATTGTGTGCAATCTGAATGACAGTCTTGTTATCACAATACATAGAAGTTAGAGTAGAAAAAGAAATGCATAGATCAACAAGTATCCATCTTAACCATACTATCTTTGACGTAATAGTAGCTGTAGCTTCAACCTCAGCAGTGGAATGAGCGTCAACGATTTGTTTGTTGCTTCCCAAGAAATTAGGGAATCGTCCAGAAATACATAAAAATCAGTTGTTGATTTACAATCGTTGGCATCACCTGTCCAGTCAACATCAGAAAATGCACAACAACAAATTTTCATATAAAGTGCCCCAAAAAATGATGCAAAATACGGAGAACTGTAACTCAGTGAACTGTAGTCGAAAAAGAGACAAACTGGCTTTCAATATGATTAGTGTAAGCAGTATCAAGTCGTGTAATAGTGAGATAAATCAAGTTATCAACAAGAATCAGGTACAAAGTAGGATCAGCCAAAAGGACACCATCATAAGAAGTATTATGTGCTTTGAGCTTGAGAGGGGTCTCACCGGTCAGAGAATCTATTAATCGAGCCCGGTGGATAACATCACCGGTCAGAGAATCTATTAATCGAGCCCGGTGGATAACATCAGTTGTATACTTTGACCGAGAAAGAAGATATCATTAGGTTAAGAAGTCATTTCAATGCTCTGAAAGTAGCGAATGACACCAAGAGCATTCATCTCAAACTGCTATAAATGAACTTTTAAAACTGAGATACCCCTATAATTATCAATAGTAATAATCTTGTCATCAATATATAATAGAAGAACAATCTAACTGGTGGAAGTAAAACGAAGAAAAAGAGCAGAATCATGATCACTAGAATGAAAGCTCAAGTCGTAAATCATAGTAGAGAACTTCTTAAACCAAGCTCGAGGAGTTTGTTTGAGACTATACATAACTTTTCTGAGTTTTTATGCCTCACCAGGAGCATGAGGGGACATGCAAGAACCATAAAAACCTCTTCAGTCAAATAATTATTCAGAAAAGCATTCTTTACGTTCATTTGAGATAGTTTTCATTGGCGAACAACTGCTGTGATAATCAATGTACGAATAGTGGTCATCTTTGCAAAAGGAGCAAATGTCACCCTCATAATCAATGCCATATTCCTATGTAAAACTTTGAGCAACCAATTTGGCCTTATATTTTTCGACAGAACCATCACCTTAGTTTTAATGTTTTATATCCTCTGACAACCAACAACATGATTACAAAGAGTGAATATAAGATAAAAATGAACAAAAAATAGAGAAATAACAAGTTCAAGAAAAATCAAGGTGATTAGGACACTTACGAATGCGCTTATGATAGCAAGAAGATTGAGAATCCACATTATTAGAAGTCGATGGAGATATCTGAAACAGGTGGAGACGTTGTACTTGCAAAGGAGTTAGTCTTGTTCATGCGATAATAAGTGTGGATAATAGGAGTACCTGCAAAGGAGTTGGTCTTTGTAGTAGGTTAAGGCACAAGACCCCATGTCCTAGTTTTATAAAAGTTCTTCATTCATAGCATGTTGCCAAATTGGATCAAGAGTAGCCGCTTTATAGGAGGTAAGCTGAGATAAAGAGTGAATAGAAGATAAAAATGAACAAAAATTAGGGAAATAACAAGTTCGAGAAAAATCAAGGTGATCAGGACACTTACGAATACGCTTATGATAACGAGAAGATGGAGAATCCACATCATTAGAAGTCGATGGAGACATCTGAAAGAGCTGGAGACATTGTACTGGCAAAGAAGTTAGTCTTGTTCGTGCGATAATAAGTGTGGATAATCATAGGCAATGCAACTGCGAAAGAGTAAGATTGAGGCAAACACCGAATGTCAGAAATGAACATGTCATGTGTTAGAGTTCTTATTTATATTATTAATAGTGTAGAGTAATATTATAATTCTCATAATATCAGTTTACTATAAATAAGAGATTGTAAGCCTATGCAACTGATTATTCTTCTCAATATGTTTCTCTCTTCCTTCGTTCTTCTGTCCTTCATAAACCCTAATATCAATTTTATAGTTCAACTTGGTATTAGAGAAAATAATTGTCAGAACAACACAATAAGAACATCTAGGAGAAATTCTGTGCATTGACGTCATCGACGGAAAAGTGATGTTAGCAATTTTTCAGCGACTGCAACCCTAGTCAGGCTCGACTTTGTTCCTTTGTAATTATGGTAATTTTTTTAGAATTTTTTTAGGTCATCGGAAAGGTATTTCCTATTTTTGAAAGGTTTTCGGAAAATTGGGCGGATTTTCCCATATTTGTCGGTATTGGGAAATTTTTGGTGATTTGTTGCTTAGATCCAAAGTTGGGGGGTGCCAATTAGGCCTAAGAAGGAGTATCCCAAAGTGCCCAGTTACTGTAGGCTGTTTTCTACATGTTTTTGTGCTCAGAAGTGCTGACAATGATGCTTTGTTGGACTGAAGAGTGTGCCAACAACATTGTTCACTTGGATCTGAATGTGTGTTGCTTGTGGTTTGACCTCAGTGTTGGGTGTTGAGGCCTTTTGGTCCGTGATTCATTGTTGGGTTTCTCTTAGGCTGGTTTAGGTGTTGTTTCTTGCCTTATAAAGGTCTCGACAATGGTTGTTTGGTGCCCCGACACTTCGGCTTTGCGGGGTTTATGTTCTTTGACCATCCACTGTGTGTGATAAGGCTTGGTTGGTTTGTGGGTGTGCTATTTTTAGCTAAGGAATGAAGCTTATGTGGTTTGTATTGTACTGTTGTTTAAGGTGGTTAGTGTTGTTTGTGTTTGATTCAGACTAATTTCGTGGTGTTTTTTTTTTTTTTTGTTATTTGTGGTGGAATCCGAGCCTAATTTTTTTGTATTTAGGTGATGGGTCAGTTGTGCTCTGGTTGCTTTGCTATGTTTTTCCTTAAATTGGCTCCTTGACTTTGTGTTTGTTGGATTTGAAGTGTTGTGTTGAGTTATAATTAATTTGTGGATTTCTCAATGGTGCCTTTGAATGGTGGTCGTGATCCGCCCCATAATGTTAGTCGAGGAGGTCTATACACAGGACATCCACTATGTGGTGGTTTTTCTGGTCGTGGCCATTGTTCGGAGTGGAAGAGTACTTATTGTGGTGGTATAGTTTATACGAAGAATTATTGTTAGGTTAAGTACGGGAGTTCAGCATATGCTAATTAGACTTATAATGATACTTCAGGTCCTAGAGTACATCAGACTTCTACCAATGGTCAAGTTGCATCTACTCATGGCTCTTATGATAACCTTTCTTCTCAGCTTAGTTAGCTCATTCAGTAGTTATTTTCACATTTGTCTGTCCCTACCACTTGCTAATGGAGATAACTCTGTATTTGTTGTTGCTCAACCATTTTTCATCATCTTGGATCATTGATACAGGAGCTATTGCTCACATGTCTTATATTTCTTCCAAATTCTCTAATTTTCGTTCGTATACTCACGTAGCATGTTAGCTTGTGGTTCTATGTACGGTGATCTTCGTCCTACTCAATATATGCCATTAACCTATGGTTCATTTGTTTCTAATTTTTCATTTACCTTGTTATCTACGAGTCTGGTAACTAAGTCTTTATAATGTTTAGTAACCTTTTCTCCATCTTTTTGTATTTTTTGGGACTCTAAGACAAAAAAAGTGATTGGTGTGGGGTATAAGCGCAATGACCTTTACTACTTAGATCTTGGTGGTTCTATTCTTGCATCGAGTGTTATGGTCCTCTTTAGTTGTACTTTCGACTAGGTCATACCTTCTTCCAAAGGTTGCGTTATGTTATCCTTGCTTTGAGTTCTTCGGTGTTAGAATGTGAGGGTTGTCAATTAGGCAAGCATCATTGTAATTCTTTTCCTCCAAGTTCTTCGAGTCACCAGTCCAGTTCATACAAACATTTGGGGTCCTGCAAGAGTCAAAAGTACTTTTGGTTTTCAGTATTTTAGGATCTTTATTAATGATTTCTCACGTATGACTTGATTATTTCTTATGAAAGGCTGATTGGAGTTACTTAAGGTCTTTACCACCTTTTATAATGAAATTTTGACTCAATTTGATGTTGGTATTAAAGTACTTCGGTCTAACAATGCTCTTGAATATACTCAATCATTTATGAAAATATTTTGTGCCGACTGTCGCATTATCCACTAAACGACATGTCCTTATACTTCCCGACAAAATGGTGTTGTCGAACGTAAGCATCGTTATTTGTTGGGTGTTGCCAGCACGTTGATGTTTAACATGCATGTGCCAAAGTTATATAGGGCTGATGTTTATTTTAGGTTTCCTAATTAATCGCATGTCTTCCCCTATTTTGGATAATAAATCTCTTTTTCGATACTTTATCTTGATAAACCGTCATTTGGTCTCACTCAAGCCTTTGGTTGTGTTGCATTTGTTCATCTCCTTGATTTAAGTTGGGATAAACTTTCACTTTACTTGGATAAGTGTATCTTTTTGGGATATTCTCGTACTCGAAAAGGTTATTGCTGCTATGACCCTGTTTCTCGTTGATACTATATGAAAGGGGCCATGGACCGGGTTGGGTTAGGTCCGCGAATTTTTTTTCGGGTTGGGCTTGGTTAGCGTAGGCCGGGCCTGGCTTCAGGTAGGGGTAGGCTACCCGCAGTTCAACCCGCCACTTAATGGGCGGGCCTTTATATATATATATATATAATATTTTTTGTAAATTATATTTTTAAATTAAAAGTAGAGTAAAATTGGATAGAAAATAAATAATGAATAATTTTATTTATGAATAGAGAAGAAACTACATCATAATAGAATGAGCACATCCCAATTAGCTTCATATATTGCCACCAAACTTTTAAAGTTTCAATAGTCATTTTTTTTTAAAACAATTGGGTGGAAGGACAAACGGGTTGGGCGAGGAAGCTGGGCAGGGTGGACTTGCGGGCTCTTGGGTCGGGTTTTAACGGGGTTTTGCAGGTGGCCTCATAGGTCGGGTTTTGGGCCGGGCAATAGGTTTGAGGGCAAGTCCAAGTCCTCTTTTAAAGGATATTGGGCTCGGGCTCGAGCTTAGGTGGGCCACCTATTGGACTCTGGGCCAACCCAACGCATGGACACTCCTAACTATGTCAGTGTTGATGTTACATTTTTTGAGTCATCTTCCTTCTTTTCTGTGTCAGACGATACACTTTTCGTATATTTAGTCTTTTTTAGTCAGGGGAGCCCATTTTGCCTATTGTGCCAAATTGTGTATCTTCTTCCTCTCCGAGTCCTACTCCTCCCTTGTTGGTTTATCATCATTCTAAGGACAGACAGGTTGTTCCATATGCTCCAGCTACACCTTATTCTACTGTCATATCCCCTTAGCTGTCAGTTAGTTCATCATCTTCTGGTTTTCCAATTGCATTGAGGAAATGTACCCATAATTGTACAAAGCATCCTATTTCTAATTTTATTTATTTCCATCGGTTTTCACCATCCTTTCGTTGTTTTGCATCGACTTTGTCGTTCGTATTTGTTTCTAGTTCTTTGACACAAACATTGACATCTCTTGGTTGAAAATTGACTATAGATTAGGGAATGAAAGTCGTCAATGACAAGCAGGCATGAGACCTTATTACTCTTCCTTCTAGTAAACACCCAGTCAGTTGTCATTGGATCTACATAGTGAAGTATCATCCTGATAGCTCAGTTGAACGTTTGAAAGTCTGTCTTGTTGCCAAAAGCTACACCCAGACATATGGTGTGGATTATTGTGAGACTCTCTTTTTACCCGTCTTAGTTCTGTTAAAGTTCTTATTTCGGTTGGAATGAGTTGTGTGCTTTTTTATATGGAGAACTCAAGGATCAAAATATCGTTTCAAAATGGTCGAAACATCCGAAACATTTCAGATTTCAAGGAGATCAAAACGAATTAGTGATGGAATCGAAATTCTAATATTTCAAGGTGTTCCATAATGTTTCGAAATGTTTTGTTATATTTCAATGTATTTGCACAATTATTTCGGAATGTTTCAAGGTATTTCAAAATATTTTGGTATATTTCGACCAATATTTTGAAAAAATGATTCTTAAATTTTTTATTTTTTTATATTCTGTTTTCAAAATGGGTTGAAATGTTTTCGGAACATGTTGAAATGTTTTTGTTTTCTAGGTGACGGTAACAATGCACCGAAATAAAACTTTGATCCTTGAGAGAACTGCACATCCAGGTTATGTTGTATCTAGTAAAGAACAACTAATATGTTGTCTGAAGAAAGCACTATATGGTCTGAAACAATCACCACGTGCTTGATTTAATAAGCTCAGTACTGTCGTACTTCAGTATGGTTTTTAATGTTTTACTTCAGACCATTTAGTTTTTATTAGTCGTTCTTCCACAGCTGTTATTATTCTTGTTGTGTATGTTGATAGCATTGTCATTAGTGGTGATGGATCATATGGTATTACCTACTTTAAGATTCATTTGGGGAAGCAGTTTTATACCAAAGACCTAGGTCTTCTTTGGTATTTCCTTGGGATTGAAATTGATCGGTCAAATGAAGGTATCAGTTTGTGGCCGTAAACATTGATCAAAGGCAAGAAAATAAAGAGAGAAGAAGAGAAGGAAGTGAAAGATATTATTAAGGCTAATCTAATCTGTAGTACAACTTAACCTAGAATACACAATGTAGGCCCTTATATACTAGGGCAACAAAATAAAGTAAATGCCTAAACTACTTATAATATAAATACTCTAACATCCTCTCTCAAACTCATGATGTGGTAGCATCAAATATCAAAAGTTTCTAAGAAGGAAAGGGAAGTAGTTGCTGGGAGCTGATGGCTACAACTGATCAACTATCTTAGTCATGTTGGGAGTTGATGGGAGTGACTCATCCATTGGCGATGCAGCTGCTGCTGTATATTGGTTTTTGGGCTTAAATGGCTGTTTTACTGCCCTTTTAGCATTCTTGTTCACCAATTTAGTACATTGGGCCTTCCAATGACCCTTTTCGTGACAGAAACTACACTCATCTGAAGTAGCTCAACCCCAATATTTATTATGTCAATGAGAAGTCATCTTGGGTGGTATAACCTATATAGTCTAATTAGGCAATGGAAGAAGACCTTTCCCGGAAAGAACCTTAAGATGGACTTCTTCAGCCAAAAGCTTATTCACTATTGCATCAATTGTAGGAAGTGGGAGACGATGGAGAATAGAACCTCGAACTCATCTCTAAGGGCCATCAAAAATTACATCAAATGTTGCTCCTCCCTAAAGGTGTGATATACCATATATGTACTCAGCTCAGCAGGTTTATCATGTGCTAATTGATCCTAATGTCTAGTTGTCACTTAGTAGAACTCCTGTATGGTGTTATCACCCTCCTAACGTGCAACTCGAATTTCATGCTTAAGTTGATATATCTTTGCAAAATTGGACTGAACAAGCAATATAGTTACATAATGCCAATCTCCTTGGCTGTGTGAAACTTAGCCATATGAACACCAATGGTCTGATCAACTGATTTGTTAATCCAAATGATGATTTTAACATTATTAATTTTCCAAGTATTCTTTAAGTTAGCATATTTCTCTGCCTTCGGATCTGTTGGAATTTGCACCACATCTCCTTACCCAACAAAAATTCTTCATCACATTAGCCCAATATAAATAAGTTGCACCACTTAATCTTACACTAATAGCCTAAAGAGAATCAAAATTTTCACTTGTCATAATGTTAAACAAAAGGTTAATGATCACAACAAAATAATATCCAAATCAAACGGCCCAAAGCCCAAGTTAGAACAGAGGTAGTCCAACAGCCAAACAAGAACTTCAATAGGGAGGGAATTTGTGAAGCGAGCTATCCAAACCCAAGTCAGAACAAAGGTAGTCCAAAATAGGTGCAAATTCAAAACACGAGCAGCTAAAGAGAAGACTAGCGAAGCCAAGAACAGAAACCAGGAGCCAAGAACAGAAACCTAGAAACTCAGTTCAACCAGAAACTAGGAAGAGCAGCCAACCGAAATCAAGAACATAAATTTCGGCCACTGTTCTTGGTGTAAACAGGAGGCCGACAATCCCAAGGTGCCAAAATCCAACCAAATGCCTTCAAATCACACAACCAGCCAGCCTACCCTCTTAATCCTACCATTTAGACTCGGTTTGAAGCAAAAAATTTGAGGAAATCAGCCCCAAATCACAATTGAAAATAGAGCCGAAAATTTTGAAAAAAATTCAAAAATTGAATAACCCTATCCAATGGCCTCAAAATAAAAAAAAACAAAACATATCATTGGAAAGCCATAAAGAATCGAGCAAGGTGGTGCTCTCACCTACTCCAGATTGATGACATTTGCAATGACGTCATCCCTAGTTTGATGACATTATGTCTCGTCTTTGGCTAGAAATTTTTTTCTGTCGTGTTCTACAATTTCTTAAGTGTGCTAGAATTGTAATAAAGTTCTGATACCATGTAAACATTGATCAAAGTCAAGAAAAGAAAGAAAGAAGAAGTGAAAGATGTGAAAGATATTATTAAGGCTAATCTAATCTATAATATAACTTAACCTAGAATACACAATGTAGGTCCTTATATAGTTGTGCAACAAAATAAAGTAAATGCCTAAACTACTCATAATATAAATACTCTAACGGTGCCAATGGAAGTATGTATCAGCTTAATTGTCTGAAACTGGTACTCTTGTGGCATGTTCAACTGATATTCCCATGAACTCCACGGTTAAGTTGGATGCTGATAGTGGTGAATTTTTTGACGGTGTAAGTCATTATCGAAGGTTGGTTGGTAAGTTGATTTACCTTACAGTTACACGCCCTAATATTACCTATGGTGTTAGTGTGGTTAATCAATTCATGCATGCTCCTTGTAAACTTCGTTAGGAGGCTATTTGTCGTATTCTTCGATTTCTGAAACAAGCACCGAGTAAAGGATTATTATATTGTCATTCATCCTCTATGATTGTTACTGATTTTTTTATGTTGACCGGGCAGGTAGTCGTGCTGATAGGCGATCTACTTTAGGTTATTGTATATTTATCGGTGGTAGTCTTGTTACTTGATGTAGCAAGAAATAAAATGTGGTTGCACGTTTGAGTGCAGAAGCTAAATAGCAAGCCATGGCTCGTACTGCATATGAGATGTTGTGGGTTCGTTCACTACTTTTTCATGTGTATCAGTCTGCTCTTTCCTATAGAGATACAGTGTGACAATCAAGCAGTTATTTTCATTGCCACTAATATGATATTTCATAGAAGGACTAAACACATTGAAGCGGATTGTTATTTTATTCGAGATCTCTTGATGCATAAAGAGATTATCACATCATACATCAAGTTTAGTGATCAATTGGGTGACATCTTTATAAAACCATTGGCTCGATCTGTCTTCAATAATATTTGTTCTAAGTTGGACATTTTTTATATTTATGCTCGAGTTTGAGGGAGAGTGTTCGAGTTCTTATTTATATTATTAGTAGATATTGTAATTCCCGTAATTTCAGTTTACTATAAATAAGAGTGTAGGGAAACATAGCCTACACAACTTATTATTCCTCTCAATCTATTTCTCTCTCTTCCTCCCTTCTTCTTTCCCTCATAAACCCTAGTTTTAATTTTATCATTCAACTTCACGAATATAAGAATCTTCAGAAAGATCGTTAGGAATATAAATTAGATCAGATTTATTAAATGTATCAGACGCGGAAGGAATACAAAAGAAAGGAAATGCTTTGGGAAGACCACATGTCTAGATACATACAATCTTTTTGCAATAGGGTCATAATAGCAATACCGTTTTTGTTCCATACCATAGCCAAGAAAAACACATATAGTAGAACGAGCAGATAGCTTATCTCGTTCAGATTTAGGAAGATGAACAAAACAATTACAATCAAACACACGCAATGAGAAGTAGTCATGAGGTTTATCATATAACCTAACAAAAGGGAAAAACTCAAAGTAATAATAGAAGGAATTCAGTTAATGAGATGAACAACTGTGAGAACTATCTCTCCCCAAAAAGAGATGTTAATAGATGCAGATAAAAACAATGAACGTGTTGTTTTCATAATGTGTCTATGCTTTCACTCAGCCACGTCATTTTGCTCAAGAGTGTCTGCATAATAGGATTATTGAATAGTTCTATAAGATTTCAATAAATCAAGAAAATTAGTATATTTGTATTCCCTATCCATATCACAATGAAAATCTTTAATTATTGCAGAATATTTTGTGTGAACCATGGAACAAAAAACGACAAAGATGGAGAAAAACTCAGATCATTGCTTCTTGAGATAAACCTAACAATATCCTAACAATATTGAGTAGAATCATCGACAAAAGCAACAGAGTATTGAGAACCCTTTTTGGTGGCAATGGGGGCACGAGTCCACACCTTAGAATGCACAAGGTCGAAAGGAGCAGTATAGGAAGTGAAACTATTCTTAAAAGGTAAAATTATGAATTTGGCAAGTTTACAACCACAACACTTGGTCTTAAATTTCCTAACGCACTAGTAGAAACTAATACTTCAAATGAGAACTAGAAATATGTTCAAGACGAGAATGCCATAAATAAAACACAGAAGACATAGGATTCAAACAAAAGGAAGACAAATCAATAGAAGAAGCAGCCACAATTGGAACATGCATTTTTTTCAGCACATATAATCCTCCAACCGTTCGGCCTATCTCAATCAGCTTATTATAATGAGGATCCTGCAAAATACAACCAGTTCAGTGGAGAAAAATCGAACAACGTAACCAAGATAATGAAGTTGACTGCTAGAAATCAAATTTAGAGATAGTTAAGAGATACAGTAAACATCCGAAAGAGTAAGAAGTGAAGTCATAACAGATCACCATTCAAAAAAAAAAAGAAGTCATAACAGATCCAACCCCTACTATTGTCATGGAAGTCCCATTGGTAGTTAGACTAGTGGTAGGGAGAAGGAGATAAGGTAGAAGGAAACAAAGATGGATTATTAGTCATATGATGTATAGCACCTGAATCAAAGACCCAACTAGAGTGAGGTATACTTGAAAGTGTTAATAAAGACAAACCTATAGGAGATGAAACCAATACAACATCCATTTTCCATAGTTCAAGTTTTAAAAACACGTTCTTTTTTTCTTTCACAATTCTTGCTTCAACGCTAAACCCTAATTTTTCAAAATCTTAATCAAGAATAGAAGGAAGGAGAAGTAGAAGTAGAAGTAGAAGTAGGCGGAATCTGCAATTTCTGCACTGTTCTGGGACATAATTTGAAATTCTGCAATTTGCTAGACTGATTCTGAAATTTCCATAGCTTCTGAAAATTTAGGGCCTTCTCTATAATTTTAGAAACTTTAAAGAAAATAAGACAATAGCAACTACAAGTCTTTTTCAACCAACAGATGAAACCCTAGCATCCATATAATAGTCAAACAACACAATGATAAGAGAGTTGTGTATAGTAAAGGAAACAATATTCAAGTCACTGTTCACACACTGTTCTTGTTATTGTTCATGCTACAGTGATTACAAATCCAAAAAATGACTAATGGGAGTCGACTTTGATACCATGGAAACGTGCAAAGGAGAAAATACATATGAAGAATAGTAAGAGAGAAAAGAAGAGTGCTACATCCTAGGAATCATGGATACGGACACGGGTGTCATATCTGATACGATACGGACATGGCTATTAAAATAATATAATATATATTTTTAAATAATAATAGAGTTTTAATATATTAAAAATAAAACATATATTATAACTATCAATAATAAGACCTATTAAATATTATTTTTTTGATTAAAATTGAAATAGATCAAATTAAATATCCACTATTTTCATCAAACATCATTGCATCTATTAACATTCATAGTATATAAGTTACATAACAAAAAATATATTAAAAAGTATAAAAATCACACTCCTTTTAATGGTTAAAAGTTGTTTTTTTTAATAAAAAAATTCTTGGCCGTATCTTAAACGTATCCTGGCCGTGTCCTAGACGTATCCTTACCGTATCCTAGCCGTGTCTAAACCGTGTCTAACTGAGTTCACTATTCAGGACACTTCTAGCCGTGTCGGACACATGGTCGGCCGTGTCCTGGTCGGACACGTGTCTGACACTGCCACGGCATCCCAGTGGAAAATATCCGTACTTCCTAGGCTACATCTAATAGTAAGTAAGCATAAATATAAATATAGTCTTAATGGGCCTTAGATGTATTCGATCTAGAGAAGACCTGAACATTGAAATTCAAACTGATATCGAATTAAATCGGGAATTTGTTACCCCGTTTCTTTTTTTTTTTGGGGAGTGGGGGTGGTCCTTTCTCTTTTTTCCCCTAAGAAATTATTCTACCCTTGAATTTTGTTCCTCTTCTTTGGGAGCATTCTTCCCCTCTTCTTCTTCCGCATCAAGTATACTTCAGGGATTATTAAGAACCTTTAAGATTGAGGTTATGTAAATAAGAGCTTTCCTGTCCCTTCCTGTCTATCTTTTCTCCTTTTCAATTCTCTCGTTAAGCTTCTCTCCTCTCTTATAAATGAGTGCCCCCTCAAAGTTTGAGTTCCTTTAGCCCTTCTCCTCTTTCCTCTCTTTTTTGCTCATCTCCTTTTCTTATTTTTCGGCTCCTCCAGTTTAATTCACTTCAACTTATTTGCTAAAAAATAATCTAAGATTAAAGAAAATTTTAAGAGCTTCGCTCTTTCTCTTTCTCTCTCTCTCTCTCTCTCTCTCTCTCTCGCATGCAGATGTGCACACACAAGCAATAACCTTATTGTCTTATGATGAAAGGCATGAAACTTGCATTAGGGCCTCACTCTTCCCTTCTCTATCATCTTTCTGCCTCTTTCATTTGGTGATCGTCTTCCCTGCTGTTTTGAAAGTCTTCTTTTCCTCTAGTCCTCTTTTAGTTGTCTTTCTTCCTTTTCAACTTTACGTAAGGCAGAGTTTGGTTTTTTTGGGGTGATAGTGGAAAAGTTAGCACAAAAATATCTTTCAATACCTTACGTCTTTGCTTGTTGGCTTCTGAATTATTTCAACTTGATTGTATTATGTTAAAAAATCTACTGCAAGTAGGAAGAGTAATCAATATATTGTTTTTTTTTTTTGGTTAAGATACATTGAGCCGGCCCTCAAATTTTATTTTCACCTCCATGTTCTGCTTCTGTTCCATTGTTTATCTATGCGTGTAACACCTTCATTGTTGTGATCAGGACTTACATTTGGCCATGACTTAAAATAATTCATGAATAACGTTATGAAGAAAAGAAGTCTGATTCCTATAGCTAAATCGTACAATATAGTTGAGTCTCATGTTTTGTGTAGGATCCAGCTCGAGCATGCTATGGACCAAAGCATGTTGAGGTTGCCCATGAGCGAATGGCTGTCCAAACACTTCTCATCACTGACGAGCTCTTCAGGTGAGTAACATCATCAGGTCTTTATCACAGCTGACTGAGAAGCAGATCATGTAATCTTTGGTGCGCCTCTTTTTGTGAATCCATTCCCATGGTTCTTGACTATGTTTGTCTGGATGCAAGCATAAAAATTACTGCATGAATTATGCTCTGTTGTGCTTTACTTTCCATTAGTTATGATCTGTTAGGGCATGCAACCTTTACCTTTTTTGTTTTTTTTTCCTGATCTCCTATTATTTGTACTTTCTTTGTTGTCCTGCTGAACTGGAAATGCCAAATAATGAACCCTTCCTTGAAGTACTTCTTTATTTTTTTTGGGTTTTTAGTATTTTTCTAAGCAAGTCTGTTTTGAGTTCTTTTTTTTTTTTTATTTCTTTTTTCTTGTCTGGGCGTGCTACATTTTTCCAAGGTTAATCACATGTATAATAGTGTACAAATGCACATATAAATATAACATTCATATTGTAAGATGTGTATAGTTTTGCAAAATAGTAATGAAACATGCTTTTACTTTTCTGACTGAATTACTTTTTTGGTAAGAAAAATGTGGCCCTACAACAAATAAGTTTCACTAATTTGCTTCTGATAATTCACAATGTATTGATATAGGCACTTTGAAAATTATTTTTACCAGCTATGATGGGTGTACATCATACTTGGAGCTTATGAGTGATATTCAAATAATCAATCTACCATTCCATAAAGCTAATACCAGTTTATTTGAGAAACTTAATCAGTAGAGGTATGAGAATAGAACTTGTAAAATAATTTCTAATTATTTCTATTGCTAATTTAGGTAGACAATCACATAGGATTCCACGTGCCCCTTGGTGATCGGGTTGGAGCGTACACTAGCTGCTTTTGGATATATATATTTCCTATTGACCGGTTATCAGTTCCAGTTAAAAGAGTGGTCAATTTTATTTATAATCATAGCAAAGTCGTAGATATAATGGGAACATTTTGTTCGGGGAATTGATTCGGTTTGGACAAACAAGATTTGCCACTAATTATATTGTCCTACAAAGTATTTTGGAGCAGAGACAAAAGTTTGGATCCGAAAAAGTATGCTTAGGAAGTTCTTTTGTTGAGCACAACATAATGAAGAGAAATTTGTATCATTTCAAATCTCTATTCTTATCGAAGAGAAGGAACGAGAAAAACCTAAATCAGGAAAGACAGGAGGAGAGACCCTGAAGACACCAGAAGAGCCCAGTCGGTAGCTCCTCACTTGACCCATTTTCTTCATCCCCTTCCTAATACTGGTAATCCCGCATCTATTTATTCAGAGCTCATGCCCAAATAAGGGCTTTCTTTTCTCTTGCATGTGCCTTCATTTCTCATTCATTCAAATCAAAGGAAGCTTCATTAGGAAGGGATAAAAATGGTGCATTGGCTTGGTTGGCGGCTGGCGAGCTTAGCTCTCATCCTGTAGCTGCTGGTAGCGGTCTGCTGGTCGATAAGCCGCATGGCTTGCAAAGGATGTCGACTTTTGAAGATTGGTGTAAGACTGCAGCAGCGAAGGATCCAATTGGAAAGAGAGTAGAAGGGACAATTCTAAAGCCTATGTTTTGGGAGAACGCCAAAAAGGTGTTTGAATATACATACATCTATTACAAGAGTTTTAAGAATGGTGGATGAGGAAGGAAAAACTACAATGCCATATGTATTTGAAGCAATGAAATGAGCAATACACGCTGTCAAATATGCGGCTCCTAAATCTTGTAGGAAATATCTTGACATTATTGATGCTCGACAAAAGAAACAAATCATTCACCATATTCATATGGCATGTAAACTTATTGTTTAACAATATTTTTTTTTTTATTATGGGCAAACTTCACTTTACTTGCTTATGGTATACCCACTTTTCACATCACCTCCCTATCATTTAAAAATTGCTACATAACCCTCACGTGGTTAATGGACTAAACTGCCGTGTCACATGTTTCATCCAATCTAATAGGCCGTGTAAGGGACGCGTTGGCAATTCGAATTGGTGCAAAATAAAAATTTTAAATGACAACAATTCCCTCACCCCTTATCTCACCTCACCGTATCTCTCTCAGACAGCACACCGCTGCAAGTCCAATGCCTCCAGTTGACCCCTAGTCACCTTTCCTCTTCCGATGATGTGTTGGTGTTGCTTGTGAGTGTGGAAGTGTTGCGCTGTTGTTACAACAGTGGTGGGTTGGGCACATTTTCCATCTTGGTTTTGATTTTCTGTGGATCTTGATGGTAGTGGTGATGGTGAATTTGTGTTGGATTATTTTATTTTAATTTTCTGTGAATAAATGTTTGGGTGGTGAATTTGTAGTGGTATTGGTTTGTACTGGTAATGGGTGATTTCGGGTTTAGCTTTTCTTTGGTGGCGGTGAATGTTGTGAGGAATGTTAGATCAATTAGAGAGTAACAATTATGGTGCAAGGAGGCTTTTGCGTTGACGGTGGTGTTCCAATTTTTTATTTTTTTATATTTTAATTTTGATTTCACTTGTAATTTGATTTTGCGTATAAATTTTTATTTTTGAATTTGAATAAAGATTTTTTCTTCAATTTTTGCACTGACGATAGTGCTGCACTGGGGCTGGTGGTGCAATTAGGTCTGAAGTTTGGTCTAAAGTGGCACAACCAAATTTGTATTTTCATATTTCTTGTTCATGGTTCTAGGATGGTGATTTGATTTCTGGTTCAAAGTGGGGGTGCTGGCCAGTGTAGTAGTGAATTGGTCGAGGTGCATTCTAGTGTTTAGGAGGTGGCATCAGTATAGGGAAGAAGAATGGGATTGGGTGGTTTATCGGAGGAAGGGGAGGCGTAGGGAGTTAGGTGAAGAAGATGAAGGAAAGGGTATTGATGTCATTTTAGTTTTTTTGTTAACAAAGTTAGGAGGGCACTTTAGTCCACTAACCACATGAGGGTTATGTGGTTTTTTTTAAATGATAGGGAGGTGATGTGAAAAACAGGTATACCATAAGGGGGTAAAGTGAAGTTTGCCCTTTTATTATTTAAAAGTGTTATCATTTTGGATGTTATCATTTATAAGTGTTATCATTTTTTATATTGTGTAGCTTATAACTTGAACCCCACATACCATTATGAAGAAGATGTTAGTGTGTTAGAAAGTTTGTTGGGTTCAGTTTGGATCGTTGTGTCTAAGATTAAAGACAAATTCAATCAAGGTTGCTAAAGTACTTGCAAAGGTAATACTTTAGTATTTTGATCTCATTTTAAGAGTGTACTATTTTAATATACAACATCAACATATCCATGATATTTAGGTCTAAATATTTCAAGAGGCAATGTATTGTTTTGCTGACCAGGCAACAATTAATGGAAGAACCAAAAGTGATCCAAGTAATTAAGTAAATTGTTTAAACATAATATTTTGTGCTCATATTTTTTGTTTATGTTTTTCTTTAAAGTTTTAAGATGTTTATTATTATTATGTAGTTGAATAGTGGTTTATGTATGCCACTGATGTTCCTAATTTGAAAGAGATTGCTATGAAAGTATTATCGTAAACAGCCTCATCTAGTGGTTATGAGAGAAACTAAAGCACATTTGTTCTCATTCATATTAAAGTGCGGAATCGAATCAATTATCAAAAGTTGGAATGGCTAGTATTTGCACAGTATAACGTAAGGTTGAAGTTAAAGCACCTTATGAAGGAATAAAAAAAGGTACGAATTCAGATCTATAGACTTGATCACTGTTTGAGGAAGATGAAGGTGTTTTAAAATGGTTAGATGATCCTAGGAGTGCAGTTTTAGATGAACTTGATGATGATGGGTAACTAACAAGACCAAACACTTTCCTGACAACGTGGGCAAATTGTTTTTCCGATGATAATGGAGAAGTAGGCCAAAGTCAAGGTGTTGTGCCACCACGGAAATCAAGACCCAAAGTAAGTGGAGAAGGATCAAGTAAAAAAAGGAACAATACTTCACCAATGGATGATGAAGAGTTTATGAGACTAATGAGAGGTCCACTAAAACGTAAGTAACCTATCAGTCTCACTAATAGTACTTATGATGATCATAATGGTGATGGTACCAATGATGATAGAGGTGAAGATGATGATGAAGATGGTGGTAGAGATGGTGATAATGGAGATGGTAATAGTCTTGGACATGGTGGTGATGGAGGTATGGGGAGCCAAAGTCCATATGGAATTGTATACACCGTAGAGGAAGGATTTCCGCATGCTACACAAGATGAAGATCATGGCTCTTGACGAATGCTTTAATATGAACGATGCTCAAAATTAAGTTGAGATCGTCAACATTAGCGTACTCAAAATCCGATCACTCCACATGGTGTGGGTGCTATTAGACATGAAGTTGATATGATTAATGATGATTTTTCTACTGAGTGGAAGTGGAAGTGGAAGTGAACACCATAATTATGGTTCGTCGTCTTCATATGGTTTTGGTTCTGGATATGACATTCCCTCATATGATTATGGATTGGGGTATGATACATGAGGATATGAATATGGATCCTCAAAATATGATTATTGATCTAGTCATGACTCCTGGACATCCTCCTCATATAGACAAGATGAAGGTTGGTCAATGACTAATGCATTCGTTTTCCAGTAAAGTGGATGTAGTGTTGCGGACTATCAGAGGTTTATGACTAATGAGTGATCATTGACTAATAACTTGATTGGTTGTATAGGGAAAGACTATAGGGAAAGACTATAGTATCTTTTATGTAGTTAGTCTCATTTGTTGTGAAGGGTTGTAATTAACCTTTTTTTTATTTTTTAATTTGTATACATTATATTTATCGACGTTTGATAATTTTTATATTTTATGAATCTTGAAGTATCAAATACAATACCGTAAATTTAAATATATTATTTTATTTTTATTAATTGGGAGAAAAAAATTTAAAATTTCTGAGTAAAGTGTCTACTCTAGACAAAATTTCTATCTTCGCCACTGGCTGACAGTGTGATGTAATAACAGCTCTGGTTCATGATTTTTGGTGTAGATGGTCGGGATTGTCTATTGGATTGATAGACTACTGAACTTTGTTGTTTGTTGGGCTGATACTTCACTGATCTGAAGCTTGCTTGCTAAATGGGTCACAGTTGAATTGCTTCTTCTGTTGGGCATAAGATATTGCTTGTTTTTTAGATTGTATTTAGACTGGGTTTCTTCTTTTGGGCCTTGCTTGTTTTTGTTGAGGTTGTATTTGTTGATGTTAGAGTTCTTATTTTATATTTTTAGAAGAGTAGGTAATAATGTATTTACTCATAATATTACATACAGATTATTCTCATTTTCTCTCATTCTTTTTCTTTATCTTTATCTTCTTCTCTCCTTCTAACATAGTATTGTAGTTCTTACTTCTTGACTATTGAGTTTGGATTGGGCTTTGGACTAGGTTCCAATTCTTTGACTTCAAGCAATTTGATTGTTGTTTCTTGACTATCTTTGGTTGAAATTATGGTAAGTGGCAACTCTGCTTCTCTTCAGGCCATCAGGGAGATTTATTGGTGTAAATTATTCTTACTGGGCTTACGTTATAAATTTTTTTCTGCTGAGTAAATAGATATGAAATTACTTTAATGGTGTTACACAAGTTCCAACTGATACTAAAGTAGAAAAGTATGCGGATTTGATGAATACTTGGAATATCAGCAATGCAAAGATCATTACCTGGATTAACAACTTAGTTGATCAGACCATTGGTATTCATCTTGCTAAGTTTACCACAACCCACGAAATTTAGGACTACTTGACCACATTGTTTGTTCAATCCAACTTTGAAAAGAGATATCAAAATGTGCATGAAATTCGAGATGGGTGTCAAGGATACTGAAACATATAGGAATTCTACTTAGTTATGACGGGATATTGGGATCAGCTAGTACTTACTAAACCAAACGAATTGAGTACTAATAAAGTATACCACACATATAAAGAGGAGCAAAGATTGATTCAATTCTTGATGGCACTCAGAGATGACTTTGAGGAACTTCGTGGTTTAATTCTCCACCATCACCCACTTCCCTCGGTGGATGTAGTCGTTAATGAGCTCTTGACAGAAGAGATCCATCTTAAAACCCTTTCTGTAAAAGGTCTGCTCTCATTGCCCAACCAGACTGTATTGCATGTACCTTCCAAAGAGAATTCTCATTCATAGAATAACTACATAGGTCAAGTGCTTCGGATGAGTATAGATTTTGTCGTGAGAAAGGTCAATGGAAGTCCCAATGCCCTAAATTGGTGAATTTCTCTTCTTTTAGTTGTGTTGTGCATGATCCACAGTTCAAGAAATTGATTGGAACAGGCCGTATAAGCCGAGGGCTATATGTGTTTAAGGAGTTACATGTTCCAAATGTTGGTGCTTCCACTGTAAATTTATCTTCGTTTTGCCCTCTAGTTTTTATTTATGACATTTTCGCCTTGGTCATGTTTCTCGTTCACATTTGAGGTATTTAGTTTCTACCGATAATTTGGGTAGTTTAGAGTGTCGAATCATTTTTTATTGTAGTGGATGCAAGTTAGTTAAATTTACTATGTTACCTTTCAATAAAAGTTTTATTAGTTCTTTTGCACCATTTGATCTTGTCCATTTTGATATATGGGGGCCTACACTTATTCTTACACCAGGAGGGTTTAGATATTACATATCTTTCATTGATAATTATACCAAGTACTATTGGGTATATTTAATGAAACGATGATCTGAATTGTTTTCTATATTCACTACTTTTCGTGCTATAGTATGTACTCAGTATTTCTCAATTATTAAAATGTTTTCGATGTGATCAAGGAGATGAATATTCTCTTTCTTTCTTTTGGGATTTGTTGAAATCTGATGGTACTACTTATCAATCCTCTTGTACTGACACATCCGAACTAAATGGTATTGTTGAGCGTAAACACCGTTACATTATAGAGACAACACGTTCCCTTTTACTGTCTGCAAATGTCCCAAGACCTATTTGGCTGAAACAGTTTCTCACCTTAGTCCATTTGATTAATTGCATTCTTACTATTCTTACTTCTGGTGTCTCCCTATTTGAAAAACTTAGTGGTAAGCCACATGATTGTTTCTTCTTAAGTGTATTTGGTTGTACTTGTTTCCTACTATTCTACGTAGCAAACTAAACTTTCTGCTTACTCAGCTTTATATCAGTTTCTTGGTTATGGTGAGAGTAAAAAAGGGTATCATTGCTATGATCCTATTAACCACAAACTTTATGTCTCTCGCCATGTTTTTATGGAGCATATCTTTTCTTTTCGATTTCATCTTATTCTTCATCTCTATATAAATCGGATATCATTTACATTGATCCATTTTGTGCTGATGTTACTCGTGATACATATGTTGGTGGTATAATTGTGTTTGAATTGCCATCTTCTTCTTATTCTAATTTGCCTGTTACCCATCCCCTATTATGCATACTTATGTCCTTTTCCACTGTCTGCTCTACGGAAATGGTGCCTCCCCTTTATATTCTTGTCACTCAATCAAGTTCTGACATTATAGATCATGCTCCTCGCTATTCTCTGCGCTCTTGGAAGTGTCCATTCTCCAACTCTTGTTATTTTTCTGATTTTTGTTCCTTTCTCACTTCTTTGAGCCAGCTTCCTATAGAGGCTAGACTTAATCCTCTTTGGCAATGGACTATAGATGATGAACTATCTACCTTACATAAGACTCGAGTTTGGGAGTTGGTGACTTTATCCTAGTAAACGCACCATTGGCTATAAGTGGGTTTATAAGATCAAAATCCAGCCTAATGGTTCTGTGGAACTGTACAAGGTTCGGTTATAGCCAAGGGATTTTCCCCGGAGTATGGGCTAAACTATGACGAGACTTGTGCTCCCATTGCCAGGATGACTACTGTTCGTACTGTGATTGGTATAGCTACTATTCGTCAATGAAACTTGTCTCAACTTAATGGGATAAATGTTTTTTTGCACAGAGATTTATTTGAAGATGGTTTTATGAGTCCTCCTGGATTATCTCATAGTCCTAACCAAGTATGCAGAATTGACATGGCTTTATATGGCCTTAAACAGGCTTCCGGGGCATGGTTTGCCAAGTTTTCTTTAGTTATTTGTAACTTAGGTTTTCATTTTAATGTTCATAATTATGCGTTATTTCTACGGTCCACTTCCTCTTGTTCTATTATTCTCTTACTTTATATTGATGATATGATTATCACAGGTGATAATACTGTTGGTATAAGACTATTAAAAAATCAGTTGCAGGATCATTTTGAGATGAAAGATAAGGGTCAGTACCGGTATTTCTTAGGGATTGAGGTTGCTTCATCTCCTAAAGTTTTTTCCTCTCTTAGTCCAAATATGCATCGGTTGTTATTCCGCAAGCTCGTGTATTAGATAGTCGGACAATAGAGACACCCTTGGAGCTCAATGTTTGTTACTTTTCCTCTAACAATACACTATTGTCGGATCCTAGCCTCTACTGCACTGTTGTTGGGAGTCTAGTATATCTTATAGTTACTCGCCCAAATGGTTGGTTGCCTCACCTACTACTAATAGACTATTCATGTTGTGAGTCAGTTGGCTGCGTCACCTGCTATTGTTTTTTTTTCTTTTCTTTTTATCACCTACTACTGTTCACTGGGCTGTTGTTCTCCTCATTCTTCGGTATCTTCGAGGAACTCTACATCAGAGTATTATTTCCTACCTTCTCTTCTAAGAAATGCAGGGCTTACTTAGATGTTGATTAGACTGGTGATTCTATGGATTGCAAGTTTATCACTAGTTTGTCTTTTTCTTGGTATTTTGTTATTTTTTGGAAGTGCCAGAAGTAAACTGTTGTTGATCGTTCTTCTGTTGAAGTTGAGTACCGTTCTATAACATCTACCATAGTTGAGATGGTCTGGTTACAATGGCTACTTACTGATCTTGGTATTTCTTTATCTACTCCCACCTCTATGTATTGTGACGACTCCAGTGATATTCAGATTGCTCACAACTCAGACTTCTATGAGCGTACAAAACACATTGACATTGATTGTAACTTTATGCGTCATCACTATAACTTGCTTTCGTTTTCTTCTAACTCTTGATGTTCTCTATTATCACATCATGAGATTGAGGGGATTGTGCTGAGTATTAACATTAGGGTTAGTTTAGTTATTTACCTTATTTTATTGTTATATCATGTATTTGCAATTGACCAATTTTGTGGAGTCCATTGTCAAATCTCAACCATTTCCGTGATCATGATGCTATCAAGTTCAAGATCTGAAAGTGTCATTGAAGGGAGGAGATTAAGTATCAAAGCTACATCATTGAACCTATATACCTAAGATAAACTCTTAGTTATTTTAACTTAAGTTGATTAGGATGAAAATAGAATTAGAAGCGATTCGATTATGACTCTTAGGTGATTTTGAAAGAAATTTTTTTCTAAATCATATATGAGTTTTGGAAACATAGTTTTGAGGCACAATCGGACCCCTCTTTGAGTAACACCCTTTAGTACTCAAGAGGACAAGTTTTTGCATAGTTTTAGGCTTAAAAACCTGTAGGGACCGTCCAATGTTCGCTAGTTTTCGCTAGAATGGTCTCTTGAAGGCTTAAGATAAAAAAAAAAAAGCCTACGGGGATCAGCGTAGGGCTCGCTTGATCCATGCCTATGGTCGCTTGAGTAGTGCTGGTCCTTGGCTGGTTTGAGACGTTTTTCACTCCAATGTTAACAGCTCTCCCACCGATCGAGCGGTCGTTCGCGTATCTAAATTTTCTTCTTTACTAAGACTACTCTTATTTCGAGCCTATAAATAGGGAGTTCCTTTTTCAGACCTAGGTTAAGTCTATTGTGAGATCTCTAAGAGAAAAAACTATATTTCTACCTTGAGAGCTTCCACCACAACCTATATTCCTAAGATTCAAAAGCTATCACTAGTGATTCTACTCGACCTCACAGATTGGTGTTGAAGAACTTGTTGGTTGACAAATTCACTGGTGGGTGCATATTGAGGATTGTTGGCGTGCCCATAATCGCTCGAGACCTAGATGAACCGTGCGGCGGGGAAGTCCAAGTGAAGCTACACCAAACATCGGAGAGGGACTTTCGGCGAAGAGATATAGCAAGGAAAAAAACATCTAACCATAGCGTTGGCTGAGGTGTAAGTCTTGAGTACTTGTTTGTTGACTTAGAGAGTAGTGGATTAGTCTTTAGTGAACCTAGCGAGGTTTTCCGCGGTTTTTATCGAGGAGAGTTTTCCATGTCAACAAATTGCTAGTGTTCTTTATTTTCTATTGTATACACTTGTGATTTGTTAGCATAAACGCGCACTATGTGTTTGATGTTTTGATTGTTTAATATCATATCATCCACAGTTGTGCATTGGGTTTGAGGATTTAGGATCGTTGTGAGATTGATTTGAGTGAATTAATTGCATATTAATTAAAATCAATCGTCATGATTCAAAGGGTTGGTGGTGTTTAAAAAGGGGTTCTCATTGTTAATTCCTCATTCGATTGAGAAGAGATAATTGTGGTAAGCATAGGTTTTAATTGACATTTAATTTGAGTTAAAATTGAAAAACCTTTTTATCCCTTCCCCCATCTAGGTATTGTGTCTTGGTCTCCACGTGTATAATCGTGAGGGAAGATCCATATTGGGTTCTCCCTCCCAGAACAATTTTATATTGTCGTACTATATAAGGGCCTTTATTGTATATTTTAGGTTAAGTTGGTTGCACAGACCAAGTGTGCCGTAATGATATTCTTTCTTCCTCTTTCTCTTTTCTTTTCTCTTTTTGATCAAAGTTAACGCAAGGGACACCTACAAAGCACATAAGCTCAACTTTCGGGATACCAATGCTCTGATACCAATTGAGAAGTGTGATTGGATTGTCCCCGACACAATTATCCATGTGAAGTTAGGCTTAGCACGACCTAGAGTGAATAGTTCTTTTACACTTCTTGCGGAATATTTGCCCAATTAGACCTATTTACCATAATTGCCAATTAATTAGTCTAGTTAAGGTCAATAAACCCTTTTTCAATGTGCAACCCTTGGATTAAGGTATAGATGGAAGAATGTTCAATTCAACAATCAATCTCAATTTAATGCAAATCCACCATCTTTATCCCTCCAAAGCCCTTCCACCAATTTCAAGTAACCGCAATAAAAATATCACCATTCAAGCACTAGATCAAACAGATGATGTGTGTGAGACATTGCAATTGTATTTGTAAAGTAAAACAATAAACCGACAACCACCACATAGAGCAATTTAACGGGAAAACTCGTCCGGAAAAAAATATGGAACTGTAATCCACTATCCTCAAAGTTCGATTACAAGACTAAAGACTTATACCTCAACCAAGTTCTCATGGTTAGATGTTTGTTTCATTGAATCTTCCCTTCGGATTAACCACACAAGGTCTTGAGTACTAGCTTCACTAAGGCGAATTGAGCTCCATGATCCAACTTCAACCTCTTTGATCTTCAAGAACTCCTCCCAAGATCTTCTTCTTCACACTGATGTAGGTTTGGTGGTTGTACAAGATTTCTATCTTTTCTTCAAGTTTGAAGGTGTAGCATTAGATCAATCAAGGAAGATTTTGGCCATGGATGTTTAGGGATCTATAGGATTGTTCTTGACTCTCTAGATGTTAGATATAGCTGATTTTTTGTTTTTGAGGCTTACTCTAGTGAGAAAAGACATCCCATATATGTAGGTCTTATAAATAGAGTTTAATTGGGGAAGAAGAAAACTCAAATTCACAAGGGACCACTCGAACTGTAAGAGGGTAGTTAAACGGCGGTAGTGACTAGAATTAAAAGGGGAACAATTCCAGACCAGCTAAACAGGGACTGCCCGAGTGGCGTCAAGGTCACTCGAGCCATCTGAGGTCGCTTGAACGACCAACGAGGCCATTGTCCAACATTTCAATTTTTTTATCGATTCTTTCCCAAGTCTTTACAGACTGCTCAACTTGAAGTCCAGCGAGTATAGGGCGGTCGCTATTGATTTTTCAGCTTAAAACCAAGCAAAAACTACCCCGATTGAACACAAAGTGGGGTTGCACAACCCAGATCCATTTCGTTACTCATTTCATGTTTTTCAAAATAACGTTTGAAATTTCAAAAGATTTTCAATTAAAGTTCAAGAGTCATGTACGGGAACATCCTAAATCCATTTTATCAACCTAAGTAGTCAAAATAAAAATACCAAGAGTAACTTAAGGTCTCTAGGTTATATACATTTTCCTAAACTTGGAAGAATCTTAGGAAGTCTTTGGATGTGACTTTATAGCTTTAACTTCATCTTTTGTTTTGCTTTTGGACTTAATCTTTGTAGCTTCATAACCATAAATCTAGTTGAGATTTTATAATGTGATCTCACGGAATTAGCCAAGTCTGAGAAGCTAAAGAGGGATGGAAAGTAATCTTGAATTATAAAGAACCAAAAGCGGTGTCTATTCGTTTAAAGTAAGGGAGAAAAGAGAAACTTAGCTCTCGGGTAATTGAAGAGTAGTTATTGGTCTTAAAAGAGAAGAACCTTGCTTGCATATCTCGAAAGAGACTACCAACTTCGTCAAAGGGAGCAAATGAGGTGAGGCAAAAATCATCGTGATTATTAGCATTTTGGTGGGCACAAATAAGAGGGAATTAAAAATAAAAACAGAGGGAATGCTCTTGGACAATGAAAACATGTAAGCCCATTGGTACTTTTACATTCCGTAAAGCTTTTTGACGGAAATAATTGATTGAATTGACACTAAGTTGAAAGTTGGAGACATAACTGAAACCAAAAAATTAAGGACCAAAGTGAGAATCAGTGTAACTTTTAGGGTAAAAGTATGATTTTTTTTTTTGGCTACAGGGTATCCAGGCTCGCCAACTACTCCCTATGATCATTGTGAATTGGATCTAGATCTTAGTCGTTCTACAAAATTAGGAATCATTACTTTATTTCCCTCGAAGTTACATTGATACGCACTTTAGTACTTATTTTTTTGGTGTCAATTTTGTCTTCTAATTTTCGATGTGGTGTCAATCATCCATCAATGATGGAAGTTGGAAAATTCTGCAGAAAAAGGCACTATGATTTTTTCATGATGCCAAGCGGCACTTGATGCATGTGTCATTTTTCGTACTAACACATGAATCTAATCAAACTCATCAAGCATTCGAGAAGGATAATCTTATCGAGGCTCTTTCTAATGGGCACGTTCATGTGGCATGTTACTGTGACTTGCAGAGCTAAGTCAATCAAAACGTTGGCTAAGGAGGCTGTTGCTGCCAACGTTATTGGGTATACTATTCACTTTCTTTGGGATATTATGTAAAACAGTTCTATCAACTGAAAACATTCTGCTTCAGATATATTTAGGTTTCCTCTCTCCTCTCTCTCTGTCTCCCACACAATATTTTTTGGCAATGTGCAGTCAATTGTTTGTTTCATTTTTATTTTCATTTTTTCAAGGTTTTGAGTCTCTCTCTTCATTTATCATCTTATTTTTAGACTTCTGTGGCATGCACTCTTTTGAATTGATACTTGGCAAAAGTTCACGGTATACAAATTTTCCCCTTCCAAAGATTTCTTGATTCCATTTTTGGATTGCAGGAGTGCTGATATAGTGAGAAGGAAAAAATATGTGAATTTAGTCAACTCAGTCAAGGATTCAGGGGGCACAGTTCATATTTTCTCGTCCATGCATGTTTCTGGAGAACGTGAGTACATTTAATTTGCCTCACTACATCCTTTTTCATTTGTCATACTTTACATATTGTAAAACTAATGACTTTTCTGCTGTCCAATGGGCAATTTATCTACTTGTATAAGCAGAAAGCTATATCTTACCTAAATTGATAAGCGTGTGTAAAACATTTTGTCAGTGTGATCAAACAGGATAAATTAGAAAAGTTTTTTCCTGATGACAGATCAATGTATTGGAGGTTCTGTTATATTTTTGTTTCCTTTCCCGAACATAATCTAAACTCGTTGCATTGTGCAAAAAACAGAACTGGCACAACTCACCGGGATTGCAGCAATCCTCCGTTTCCCTTTACCAGACCTGGAAGACATTGAGATGTGACTGAAGAAATATGGAACTTATGTCTAATTATGTTGGCTCCATTATGTTGTATATCGAAGTTTGTCTTTTATTTCTTTATTGAATTTATTACTATCAAAGCTCTTACGGGTTTCAAGTTTTCTGGTCTAGACAAACATAATATCTTTGTGCCATAAAATTTTGTACAAGTCATATATTTGAGTCTATGCTTCTCTCTCTCTCTCTCTCTCCTCCCCCCCCCCCCCCCCCCCCCCCCCCCCCCCAATTTAAGCGGGATTATTGTAGACGTGCCCTATCTTATCAAAAACTAACAAATTTATGGGATGACTACTGAGATCCCCGGTATAATCATACTTATATGCTGAGTGGGAAATCTCTCTCTCTCTCTCTCTCTCTCTCTCTCTCTCTCTCTCTCTCTCTCTCTCTCTATATATATATATATATATATATATACCCTTCAACCTTGGTCAGGTACTAGCAGAGACTTTCTGGTTATTGTTTTGCTTTTCTTATTTGCGAATTACGTGGCCAGGGATTTCGACTTAATGCTTCTTCTTGTTGCATTTATGGCCTAAGATCTAAGTGTCTACTTACAATGTTTAATCTACGTATATGGTCCAAGGGTACCAATAATGTGTCTAAAATATAAAATTAAGGATCAAAATTTCATTTCGAAGTGGTTGACACGATTAAAGTATTTTTGTTTCCATGAAAATTGAAACAATAGTGTTGACTATTGAAATTTTTAGGTTTCGAAGTGTTTCAAGATGTTTGGACTAATGTTTTAGAGCTAAATTTTTAAAATTTTGTTTTGTTTTTGGAACGTTTTTGTTTTCTATCTGATCAAAATAATACACCGACAAACTTCGCATGTGCCTTAGGATGGCATGCCTCTCAAGTTGAATCTTCCACATCAGAATTACATGGTAATACCTTTCACTTTATGCATTCTAATTTTAACCGTCATCAAAGTTTTAAAGGTCAAGTTTTGTAAGTTGGAAGAGAAGAAGATTAAACTAGATTACTCTCATGCACTTTCAAGTCTAAGAACAAACATAATTTCCTTAAAAACCTTGACTCATTGGTTTAATTTTAAACTTAAAGATAATTAAGGTGAATAAAATGAAATTAAGAAGTTATTCGGAAATGACTCCAAGGCCTTTTGTTGAAAAATATTTCATAAACTCTAAATGTGTTTTAAAATGATAGATTTAGTCATTTATCAGATTCCATTTGAGTAACATCCTTTTAGTGTTTAAGGAGAAGAGTTTTTGTTTAGTTTTCAACTTTAAAATTAGTAGGGACCGCTCTCTGCTTACTCGTTCTCAATTAGAGCAACCTCTAAACACTTGGGGATAAATTTGGGGAAGACTAACGAGTTGGGCAAAGGAGACCGTCCTCTGGGTTGTTCTCAGGCCGTTCGAGTAGTCTTGAGATGGCTCGAGTGGTCCCTACTCTACCATTTTGGTTTGAATCCTCTTTTTATTCTAGCAACAACAACCCTCTTATTGCATTCCTATTGCTCGAGCAGTTGGTCGGGAATTTTGATTTATTTGGCCCCCAATATAATCTTTATTCTAAGCATATAAATGGAGGGAGTCTTTCTCAACTAGAGTATCTCTTTTGTAAGCCTAAAATCTGCTAGTCAAACCTTAAGAGATCCTTGAACCCTATTCTGAGCCTATAAATAAAGAAAGTTTTTCTCAGTTAGGATATATCTTTTGTGAGCTTAAAATTTGCTTGTCAAACCTTAAAACATCCTTGAATCCTAGATCCCAAGAGACTAATGCAAATCTATCTTGAGACTCTAATCCAATTTCACACATTGGAGAAGATGATCTAGTTTGGAGATCAACCAAAACTTAATGAAAAGGTGTGCTTCCATGGATCTTGGCGGAGAAGATTTCTTCAGGCCTAAACAATCCATTGCGGTGGAGAGTTTAAGTGAAACTATCCATAACAGTGATGGGTGTATCCAATAGTGATGTTTATTACAGGAAATAAGTGTCTAACCATGTTATTGATTGAATTATCAGTCTCGAGTACTTGTAAACAGAAAATTGGGATAGTAAATTAGGCTTTGGTGAACCTCAAATGGTTTCTCACAGTTTTTTTCGAGAAGGGTTTTTGCGTCAATAATTGCTCGTCTCTTTGTTGCTTATTTGCTTACACACTTGTAATTGATGAATACACGAGCACTTTGTGTTTGATGTTTTAATTATTTACTTTTCAAATCATTCATAGTGGTTTTGGTTGTTGTTGCCTTTGTTGAGATCATCGCGAGATTGAGCGTCAATCGACAATTGACAATATCATAACATTTCATGTAAAATGGGGTTCTCAATCTTAATTGATAAATTTATTTGTGAAAAATGTAATTATGGTAGAATTAGGTTAAAATTAATGTTTGTGCAATTGTTAATTTTTAATTAAATTATTCATCCCCCTCTAAATAGTGTCTTAATCCCATATGTTTCACTGTGAGGGGCAATCCATTTCGCTCATAAGATAATATTTCTTGACAATTGGTACTATAGAGGGTCTCCCCGTAGGATTGCATTAGACACTTGGTAGGCATTCCTGTGTGTTTGCTTATCTAGTTTTTGGTTACTTTTGGATTCATTATAACTACAAGTCGGCTATTATTGGATTCTCAAAATGGAGGATTAGTTGCGCGACCACTGCTCTTCGACAAGCCTACTTATTCTTATTTGAAGACACGAATGAGAGCTTTCCTAAAGTCGTTAGATGAGAAAGTACGGTTGTAATATCCCGAACAAAAAATTAATATAATTAAAATAATATTCAGTTACTTGATTTAGCCCTAGATTAAGTATTACTAATTTAGGTGTATAGAGAAGTGTGGTGGAAACTTAGTGGACAGCAAGACAGGGAGGGTGGTATAAACAAAACTTAATTGGGTGCTCAAGTGTATTAATTAATTAGAAAAAACAAAAGAACAACCTAGAGGGAAGAATAGTGTAATTAAGTAAAGCTGGGCCGTGTGCCCAATGTCCTTCCTTTATATATGGATAGAATGTGATTCATGTTTCTGATTTTGAATCGAAATGCAAAAAACTGATATTTCCTATCCCTTAAATGAGATATCCCAATTATTCATTTTTTGTGGATTTTAGAATTCTAAACAAGAGGGAGTTCTTGGTAATAATGAAATTCAATCAATGAGATTAAGTCTTTTAAGACTAGGTTAGGGTAAAATAAAAGTAGGAGCTCTGAATTTCGTTCGTGAAGGAACCGGACTTTTAATGGGACAACCTTTTTTTATGTGCCGCTTTACCCTGAAAGGAAAATGAGCTTTTACTCCTCTAAGTGTTGGGCGCTCCCGTGGTTCGCGAGAAGGAAAAAGGACTCATTATTTGTTACATATGGCACGAGATGATAAAAGAGAGAGCTTCGTCTATCAATGAATAGTGGATTGACGAAGCTCTTGGCATTGCTTTTTTTTCTTTCTTTCTTTTCCTATCAGGGAGTTCCAACCTTCTGTTTATTGGACTCCTTGAGGTGAGAGTAGTGTGCAAAGGCGGGTGTGTGTGTGTGTGTGAGAGAGAGAGAGAGAGAAAAATGGGTCAATGAAAAGAACAAAAAAAAGGAGAGGAATTATGGTTGATTTAAGATTGATGGCTAAACAATGTTTGCCCACAACGAATTTTGGAGTGTTATTATGGCATTGCGATTACATTTAGAGGGTTGGGTTCAAAGTTTTGTAAGTGGTTTGTTTCATAATATGCCTCCGTTCATAAATCTTTTTGTAAAGAATCATTTTATTGCTATCGTCATTTTATTCTGATCCATTGTGTAATTGTTTATTTTCGATATTTGTTTGGGTTTTTGTGTGATTTATCTTTTTATTTGTTGTGCGTAAAATATTTTGTTGCTGGAATGCTTGGGACCTATTGGCACATGCATCAAGTGTACTCGGTGACATAGATATTGTTTTGAGATGTGATATTAGCCTTGAGGGGTATGTCAGAATGAGATGTACCGAGTAGAGCCTAGCATGTAACCAAGACAAATCAAGTATGAAGCTTTGAGTGATTTGGAAAGATTGAATTGTTGGGTTTTGTATGATTTTATGAAGGGATTAGTGTTAAATACTCATTTTATTTGTTGATTCTGTGGTTGATTGTTGGATCATCGTTTGACCATATGATTTTGCATGTTGTGTTTTAAATTGTTTACTAGGCCTCCCAAGCTCACCTCCATTTACCTCTCTCAGATGCAGGTTTAGTTCATGATGGAAATCAATAGAGGAATGGGTTAAGTGAAAAGTTAACGATTGATTGTGTAATTGATACAATTCTTGATATTTGATGACAATTGTACTTTTAATTTTGAGACATGTATCACTTATTGAGGCTCTTTAGTGTTCTGTATTGATAGGTAGTGATGTGGGAAAAAATTAATTACATCACTGAGAAAGCTCCAAAGGTGCTTCAACATCTAAAAAGTTGTCGTTGGAGGATGTACTGAGTTCTGGGAGCACTACGAGAGCTTGGAGTGACGTCAATCCTAGTAATCAGCTCTACTCTCCTAGCTGGCACGTAAAAGGAGGCTTAAAGATAGGGCTATACACTATTTGAAAGTTAAATGACCCCCAAGACAAGGTTGGCAGTTCACATTTGGAGGGAGAACGACTACAAGGGCTGGAGATCCCGTATCCCAGAGGTGTCTCTGCCCCTTACTAACTTATGTGGGATTCAAAAAACTCCCTCACGAAGAGGAGTACTTCCCGCCACTTGAAAAACTAAACTCCAACCATAAGGGGAGTCCTGTAAGGATAAGGAAAGCCAAACTCCTCAGTAATCAGTAGTTAGGACGTTCTCAGAACAATGAAGGAGCCTAGAGTCCACTCCCTCGGAACTATCCATTCAAATTACTACTATAATAGGGAGCCTAGGGGAAAGGCCAGAGGTATGCAATTTCCTTCCCTGCACATATCTTAAGAATCTTTCTAGCAATTATTGACTTAAGCATCGGAGGGTTGATCCCCAGAGCTTTCCTTCTGGTCTCCGACTTTCTTTTCAAGTCTTTTGAACATCAGAAACTTCATGCAGAGCCATGCAGAGCTAAGTCAATCCCCCAAGAAGCGGTTCAGACCACTTGGAATGGTGAAAAGGAGAAGGGCAACGAGCTAACTAGCTCGCACAAAGGTCGAGATTGAATTTGCACCAACAAGTAGTAATTCGTGCATCGGATCCAAAGGAGGTCAGGTTCAGGGCATGATATATTGGTATTAGAGCTTAGACATTAGGTCTTGAATGAGAACTTGGTGATAGTTATAAATTCCTTTGGGATATGATTCCTCGAAATATTTTAGGCAACTGCCTAGGATAATAATTTGTGGGTTGAGGGTGATTGATATTAGGGTATTGCCAATAGTTAAACTCTGATCAAAGTTTGTAATGGCAGTTAATTGCAAAATTATTAGAACAATCTAGATACAGTTGATTTTGATACTGAAATGTTATTAAGTGGAGAAAGAACGTGATACCGAATTTTTATTATTGAAGTCAACTTATGCTTACCTATTTCTATTTCTAGTTTTGTTTTAATATAGTATCAGAAATGAGTAAGCATTTTGATTTTGAATTGGAGTATTGAGGGAAAAAAAATAGCTAACTTGTGGTGGATCATGCGTCTGGCTCCAAGGCACAAATTAGTCATAAAAGAAATACTTTCTTCCTTGTATTATTCATAAGGTCATTTATAGGTGAAGACTATTGAGTAGAGCATTTTGAAAAGAACAAAAAAAATTTGCCAGACAATTTCTATCATGCCAGTATCTTCTTGAACTATTGTTGGCTAGTTTTAGATTAGTAAACCATAGGCATAAGTTGGGAGGGATATTAAAAAACTAAAAGAAGTGATTAATTAGAGTGCACAACAGAAGCGACTATAAATACACAAAAATAAAAATAAAAATTGAATGTAACGAATTTCGAGAACGAAATTTTTTTAAGGAGGGGATAATGTTACCTTGTACAAAAAAATAATATAATTGAAATAATATTTAGTTACTAAAATTAGGTAATATTTTAACACCCAAACCCTGAATATAACATTCCACATCCCTGTTTAAATTCAACAATATTTCAGACAAAGACCTAGAAATTGTAAATAGATTCACCCCCATTCAAATACAAAATACTAGTTTGGTACAACCAGCATAAAATTAACATTCTGAGCGTACTTAGAAGAGTCGCGCTCATTGCCACACTTTATATTTTACAAGCCACAAAATATTTAGAATCTCATATATTTACAAAATCCCATCGTTAGATTCTTTATACAAGAAAAGATTCCATGGTTAACTCTCCCTTAACAACCTAGACTCAGTAGTGTACTCCTTCTGAGCATGGGGTTACCTGAGGAAAAGGAAAACTACAAAGAGTGAACATTAGAGAGCTCAGTGAGTATATAGTACAAATGTAAGAAGTAACATTACTCTTACAACTACTACGTTCTGCTTCACATATAAAAAGGAAATGGAATCTCCAGAAACACCATCACCCAAGCTTAGGCATATTATGAGAGTATATATATATACCACCAAGGTCACTTCATAATCTAGCCACTAAGGCTATACCAAAATTGCCACCAAGGCTATATCTAGTTTGCCACCAAAGCCATCTCACATTTGCCACTGAGGTTATATTTTCTTTTAAGTCTATAATTATAACCTCCGTTTCGACATAAGTCTTCATTTATCCACACTCATATTTTAACAATAAATAACATTCACACGTCAATGTAAGGTATGTGAGTTAGTACACTCACCTTGAGTTGGTATCCACCTTAAGTTCAATCCCCTCGTTGGAGCTTTAGGTGGAATGGTCGATGATGTAGATGTCTCCATGCCTAACACACGTGTTATCACAATTGCATTTAAATATTTCTTATGCAAACATTCTATTCTAAATGCTCATGTGTATATATGTTTATCCTCGTATGCTTGGGTTAATACATTTGCAATTTCCCTCACTTGGCGTCTCCCTTTAGTGTTTAGGTTCTTCTTTATTAACCCCTATTTAAACGTAATTCACATAGTTGGGGTCAAACTAACCCTTTTTGGACTAGTTTTAGCCCCTTAGTATTTGGTCTTGTTATACCACGGCTACATAGGAATTTGTGGTCTTGTTATACCGATACAAGTCCTACCGGTACATTACCGGGCAGATTACCCTTCTACCAATACAACCATAGGTCCTACAGAACTAAAACAGAACAGTTTCCTTCCGATGTCACTATGGTTGTACCGTAATTACGAAAATTCAGTTTTAGTACTTTCTTTTTATTTTTCTTCACACCCAACTCCTATTACCAACTATACCACTTTCACTCTAACATCTAGAGATTCAACACACACAAATTGGGATTTAAAACATATGAATTGTAAGTTTTAGAGGTTACCCACAAGAACCTCCCTTCCCGAATTTCCACCGAAATCTTCGAGTGATTCAAACTTAGTGTTCTTGAACCCCCACTCACCCCAAGATCACCCAAATACTTGAATCTAATTTATTCTTATGAGAATTATAGAAGAAGGAAAAGTGTTTCTTACCGTGATTGAGCAACCCCTTCACCAAACCTCAAGAGTTCCACCGAAATTTGCGAGCACCTCCTAGCTTCTACACTTTCTCTTCAAAGTCTTGAGATGTTTGCATGCAAGAGTGGAGTCTTCAACTAAGAGACTCCACCGAAATTTCTTAGCTAAAGGAGTTGTTTTAGTTGGAGAAGTGTACTCCTTGCATGTGTAGAAGAAATCCACTTTATATATATACAAGCCCCACTACATAAATAGACACATAAATATCTATACACATACCCATCAACCTTTAATTAGAATTCCATATTTAGTCTTCTGTGAGGCTTGTTGCTGACCTGGGAGCCCAAGGCGTCGCCCAGCAGCACCCAAGGCTCGTCAACGGCACCCAAGGCATCCCTCAGTCAGTTGGCGTCGCCTGCCCAGCCTCCAGCATCGACCACAGCAGCGCCAGGCATGCTGAGTTGGCCAGCTGGCGTCGCCTGTCCAGCCTCCAGCATCGACCACAGCAGCGCTAGGCATGCTAACAGCGCCCAGACGTCGCCTAGCCAGCTACCCAACGTCGTTGTCCCACCTCCGTCGCCTGTGAGCCCTGTGCCTGGCCTCACCATCGCGCTTGGCACCGCCACGCCCCTTGTCTTGGCGTCGCCCCTTCCCGGCGTCCAGCTTGCTACTTGGCTAAGTATTGACTCGGGACTTAGAGTCGTAGCAAAACCTAACTCCGAGTATCCAGTAAATACTGATAAATAAAGCCTCCCAATGAGTATATCCCTTCCTACGAGCTAGGACTCAACGTCCTAGTATGATTCAACCTCGAACATCTAGGGGATTGATGATGAGGTCTATTCTATCACAACCTAGAGTTCGATTTTCCTTGGAACACCGCTTCCTTATCGCTGTAAATAATGGTTACGGGTACCAGGTATGTCATTCAATCCTAGCCCATACACCATATACATTTTTCTTCGACTTTCTTATTGACTTAAGCATCAGAGTCCCTTTGGCCGTCTCCGGCCATTGGTTCATCTATGTTTTCTCTTGTCTTGTAAGTTCACCAAGGTTTCTACGCCATCATCTCTGTCCGTACAGGGTGGTGACCATTAGCGTGGATTTATCCCCGCACAATTGGTGCCTTCTGTGGGAAACAATATTGAACCATGACCGGTGAGAGAGCCCTCGATCCCAAAACCAGCCGTTCACTACTTCTAGTACCCCCGATTTGCGATGATCTCGCTAACTATGACCTCCAGTTATCTGAGGAGGTGTTGCCTCGTGTTGGGCAGGACCACTCAAGAGAAAATCCTCTTTCTCACCACAACCTACCTACTCTCGGTGCAGAAGGCAGGTTAGCCACTAAGATTGATTACCATGAGGCAATCAAGAAGAAGACAGATGAGCTAGAAGCTCTCAGGCAAGGGCTCCTACGTCAGAGTGGCAAGCAATTCGCTAGCGAGGTCACGCGGTCAACCCGTAACCATGATCGTCGTAACGATCACATTGAGGAAGCTTATTCCTCTTAACATAGGAGCCATTCTCGAGCAAGGAGTTACTCGATTCACAATTAGAGTCGAAGCAGGTACTCACCCAGGAGAAGTGTTACTAACCGCACCCTTAGAGACCCTTCTCGAAGGCATGATCACCCTCATCGTAGGGGAGGGGGTAAAACACATAGACAACGCCATCCTAGGGAGTGAAGGGGATGGCATGAGAGTCCTTCCTGCTATCAAAGGGAAGACCGCTGGGACGATTATAGAGGAGAACAGCAAAGGCGCTTCGAGCCAGCTCATGATGTGGCCATTCGGCCGCAATATGACTATGCTCATGACGACCTCGGTTATTCAGTGAAGGAAAGGGCGAGGCACACCCTCGCAAGGATGACTACCACACCTTTCGTTTGGTCCATAGGAGAATCCGAACCCCCACGGAAGTTTAGTCCTCCGACTTTCGAGTTATATGATGGCAAGTCCGACCCCGTGCTTCACATAGGAGCTTACACCAACAAGATGGCTCTCTGGACAAGCTATGAGGCGTTGATGTGCAAGATGTTCCCCTCCAGTTTAGGGAAGTCGGTGCTTAAGTGGTTTCATGGGATGCCTGTGAACTCAATCTACTCTTGGGAGCAACTCGCTGAGGAGTTCGTCTACACGACGTGGGCTACAAAACCATACCAAAAATCGAAGGTTTTGACAAAGTCCAAAAGATGGAATTTTTGAAAATCAAAGGTTAAGGCTTGATTTGGGTCTTGGGAGTTTTTCCACCGCTCGAATTACGTTTCAAGAGGTAGGGTTTCTTTCCTAATTAGGTTTATTTCCAACCTAGGGTTGAAATATGAAATGGATAGGGTGTTAGAGATGAAATCTCATGTATGACACATACCTATGGGCATTGAAATGTGAAAAATGGGTATAAGAATGGTTAAAATCAATTCTAGCATGAATTGGATTTGTTGAAATTACTTGTTTGTGATTTCTTGAAAAATGTGCTGATTTGGACATATTATGTGTTACATGATTTTGTGCCTTGAAGTTGTTTGATGAAATGCCTATGTGGATTAAGTGTGTTATTTGCATTGATTATGTTATAACATGCTTGAAAGTTGATGTTGGTATATGCATTATGATATATTGACATTGAGGTTGTCGATGGTGGTTATATGCTTATGATGTAATTGACCATATAAAATGTTGATGGATATTTAAGTTGTTCATATTGTGCTCATGACATATTGAACTTGATATTGGAAATGCAATTGTACATCATATTTGCATATACACGAGAAATATCGCATTTGTGGGTATTTGTGGGCATGTGACATGAGTGTGGGTGTGTGCACAATTTTGATCAAACACCACTCTTGGTGGGTGATACGTGGGCTCGGGAAAGTTGGACCAAGGTTCGACTGAGTCGCACATGTTGCATTGAAAATAGGGTCGGGGTTAGTAAGAAGGGCTAGACTATCCCTCGGTTGCAAGACCCGGTGAATTTAGATACGCACTCCGTTGGTATTGAGTCCATAAAAGTGTGTCGGCGTATGCGGAGTCGTTGGTGGAAGTTCATGAATGTTGTGTCAGTTGGGTGTCTGTTGGTGAAAGTCCATAAATACCCACCACAAGAAAGAACCAGGAGTTTTAATGGTCATTAGATGTGTAAAATCAATGGTGGGGGCTTAGAATGCCCGAATTTGCATGACATTGCATATGTTATGGGAGCCGGTGAAGGCTCAGATTGAGTTGTATGGGGGAGTCTCATCTCATACCATGATATGGTATAGAGAATTCTATTATGAATTGCGTATTCTTAAATAGATTGTTGTTGATTGTTGAATTGCATATGAGCATTTCATATGCATCTAGGTTGGAGAGTAACCTCTTTAAGAGATACCCTATTGAGCGTGGCTTACCCTTTATGGGGATAAAATTTCACGTGTAGGACATGCGCCGGTGGATGGTTCTCACTCGGGCCCTCATTGATGAAGAAAAGTCGAGATGTGGTTTTAAATTATGTTTTTTGTAAAACTAGCATGTAATAATATGTAAAAAATTGTAAAGCAAGCTCATATGGACTATGTTTTGTGTAAATTCTATGTTATATGAGGTTAGGTTGATGTTGTATGAGGTTGGAAGAGTTGGAAATGAAAAATGATTGAATCGAGGAAAAACTAGGCTCTTCTACCAGTAGAACGTTGAGTACTTACCGGTAGAAGAATTCCAGTAGGCACTTCTACCGGTAAAACGTCGAATATCTACCGGTAGAAGAATTCCAGTGGGTACTTCTATCGGTAGAACGTTGATTTCCTACCGGTGTAAGTATTCCAGTAAATTTTTCTACCGGTAAAACGTTGATTTTCTACCGGTAAAACACTGTTTTTTCTATCGGTAGGTCCTTTGAAATTTTTAGAAAATTCAAATGATCTTGTTAGGTCTTTGGGCCTTAAGTCCTTTTACTTCAAGGAGGTAAATGAAGTGATATTAAGGGTAAAGTGATGTATTTTGGACCTTAGAAAGGTCAAGTGATTGAGTTGTACACAGGTTATGCGTTTGGGAGTGCGTACAAGAGAGACTCTGTCTGAACTCTGTGTTGTTTATGATCCCGGTGGATAGAATGTTATTGTCGTGGTGTTGGGTTATGCGATACTCACGGATTCTTCCCCGGGTTTATGAGTGATAAATGGATTGACAAAAGACCCCCAGTTTTAAAGGCGTCACATTGTTAGTACAACCCCAAAACATCATCTATATGATTGATTTTAGAACATATATACTATTAACATCTCACACGCGTCCAAACAGACTAGGCCATTCCAAACGGTCTCAAGAAAAATTCACTCCCTCGTTTTTCGACATTCCAATGTATAGGGTGAGTCCCAACGTGGAAAGTGAGTTCGGATCCTCATCATTATTTGTCAAAAATTTCTTTTAAATGCATCAAACATCATTTCCTCAACTTCGACCCTTTCTCCATTGTTTGTTCCACTTGAATCACTTTATTAATATCCGAAATCACCTATATTACCTAAAAAATGAGACACAATTAGAACAATGATCAAACTCCAAACAATTCAACACATATAACACAAAAAATAGTATCATTATTAAATATAACAAAATCGCACTTTTAATGGTTAATCATTGAACTACTTCTACATGGCTCCTTGTCTTGGAGCTGTTGCCAAGGCATTTTTTTTGTTAAACTGATTTTTTCTTCATCAATAATGATAAAATTCCATCACCATTTTCACTGATCGTTATCACTTTCATTGCAGCTACTATTTGCTTATCTTTTTTAGTACCACTTCACATACCTTCTGTTTCTTGAGACTGCCAAAAAAACTTTTTTTTTATTCCAATTACAAAGTAATGCATGTAAATTTTTATAGTTTTTATTTCATTTTATTTTATTATTTCCATGATAGAGGGCTAAAAATAATTTAAAATACAATCAATGGCCGAAAATTATTTTTCAATACAATACCAAAAAATAAAATCTTAGCTACCATAAACTTACCCTTTGTTATTTCTCCACAACTTCACTTCTAGAGGAATTCCCAAAATCTTTTCTAAGTAGTTATAGAGTCGTTCTAAAAGTACAAATCCAGTCAACTTCCCCAACACACCGACTCCAAATCTCCAGCATCTTCTTCAACAGATGTACTAGTGTCTTCTCTAGTTACGCTAATGCTCGAAGCAGATAACCCAACAGTTTCTGGCAAAAACCCATGCAGAAGCATGGCCTTCCTCTTGCCTCTATGTTGTTGCCATCTTCTCAATGTCTCTGATACCTCTCTTTCAATCTTAGCCCTCTCCCGTGGTCCTTTTGCAGTTACTACTGTCAAATCTTTCTCACAACGTCTCCTAGTAGTCGCTGTAGTCCCTGTGATTGCTAGGAAGAGGAGTGGTCTAAAGCAACTAACAAGAACAATAAGAAGAAAAAGGTATACATATAGAGATGTCCACACATAAAAAGTCCATTTCCAACTGCGCACCAATTCTTTTCTCCAAGGGAGCTGGGAATTTAAAATAACTTCAGCTTCATACAACTGAGGAGGAGAAGTAGTACCAGCCCGTGGAATCAAAGTTATTCGGATAGCTTCGGTTCTAGGACATCCTTCTTTATGTTTTACAATTGGTATGCTTATTTTCTGGGTTTCAGCAGCAATTCCTAGCAATACAGGTATGCTCATGAGAAGGGTACGCATGAGTCGAATTGGGAAGCTTCTAAAATGCAACATGCATGGCTGGCCGGATTTTGCTACCACAACTCCATTAGTTGATATGAGTTCTGCTGTGACCTGATAAAAGAACTCATTAAACAACTATTGTAGCAAATAGCTGGCGATTTGAAGTTCATTTCTCATAGAGAAAAATATAAGTCTTTCAGAAGAATGTCAATTATCAAGCTGAGAACCAGGATTATGAAATAGCATCCAATCAGAGGAACACAAAATAGTTATGGTAATGGATCAAGATTAGTGAGATGATAAGGCATAGTAAGTTTTCTGAAAATTATATATAAATCTCAGGATACTTTTGAATAACAAGTATAATGATCCTCTGCCTGTGCAAATTTCAAGATTACTTGCAGTGGTATCGTATGTACAGAACATAATAGGGACACTATAAACAACACTATTTTCATAAGTATTATGAAAAAACTTATCATTGTATCATGAACTTTGGGAGGCTGCTCTATGCAAATATGGCTCACTCATAACGGTTATTCCACATATATAAATCCAAAGAAAGTAAATAACATATTATCACAATCATAATCATACGAAGACTGTCCAGCCCATAGTTTTAGACGGCCGTATGGAAACAGTAATGGTGCCGCGGACATGGGGTGTAATGGATATTATGTAACAGTAACAGAAATTGGAGAGTAAATTTTTTTTCTCAATTCACACCCTTTCGAAATAAATATGTTTGCACATTTGAACTCCCCAATCATTCAAATATGTTATTTCATGATTTTTAATGTATTCTATATTACCATAAGTTTAATACTGTCATCTGAAAAGAACCTCCATTAATTTTTAAGTGGTTAAATACAAAAAGTTCATAAATAGCAAAATTAAACTGTAGATTGATAAAATTGTAATCACCAACTCTTCTCAAGTCTATCTCAAACAAGATGAAGTCTTACTGAAAAGATCCAAAAATGGAACTAAATTTTGAAAAAAAAAATAGATTAAATAAAAACCTTTTCATACCCCAAATTGATTGCTTTTTTAAGTGTCACTGAGCCGAAGAACCCATTTAAGGAAATGAAGTTAGGCAAATCTATCATCAACCAGGTCACATTCTTACCGTCACTAGCTTTCTTCATTAGGTCCCACTACCCATTAGCTTTCCCATTAGGACTCCTCTTGAAGTTAAAGAGAAAATACTAAATGTAACGGTTACACCAAGTCGGTAGCCCCACTTGGTGTACCCGTCCACCAATAAGTAAACAAGTGGGTAAGCGAACCCACAAAATTCAATAACAACCTATGGATGTATAAAAATGGGCTTCACTTTATCTATTTTCTAGTTTTTTCTATTGGACAATTATACCACATGAGACTGCTGACTTACATTGAATATTTAATCCAACTTTATCCATTTACCAAATATTGTGTTTTTGTAGAAAGAAACAAGAATCTGAGTAAAAAGACTCTAAGGCTGTAAATCTAAAGAACCCGGTGTGCGATTATTGATGTTGTTAAACTGGCCTTCAATTTTATTGATTTTGGGAGGTTCCATTCGGGCAAGGAAACAAGAACTTCAGACTGCTGTTAACAGAAGAATCCGGTCAAGGCCGCTAGTAAATTTTAGGCTTGTTGCGTCCTCATTCTCCCAACTCATCAAATCAAATCAATTCTTAGGGCTTGACATTTGACGTTAAAACATATAAATCTAGAGAGTTAAGAGCTAAGATGACCGAATAAAATAGGGAAAAGTGGCTAAAATTTTATTTTTGAATGAAACTTAGGCGGGTCCAACCACATTTGAAATTCACCTGTTTCGGGTCGTAATGGGTTGTATCAGCCTGAGTTTACCCCTATTTGCCATTTTGCTGGTTACACAGTCGTGACAACCATTATGGGTGTTAAAAAAAATTCCAATGGGAGAATTGGAGTGTCACAGTATCCAAGGTCATCGTTCCCATTACGCAACAGTTGTTATGCACCGTAACGACCGGTGTTTAAGACTCTGGTCTAGCACACATCCTTCTTGTTGGAACCCACTTGAGAAGAGATAAAAATCCCACAGCAGAAAAGAAACGAGTACAATGGCTTCACATAGAAAGATTGGACACACCACTCTCAACTTAAGCTTAAGCTTTTAGCTCAACTTTTAGTCCAACAATGTATGGGCCAATCTTTCAATAATTTCAATAGCTCTTCGAAGTAGCCATTTTTGACTGTTTAAGATAACTCAATTTTAGTCAAGTTCAATCTTATTTTCCTTTTGTACAATAGGTACTTCAAAGCAATAGGGAAAAAGAGCATTAAAACACTATCAAAAAGGAGGGCCCATCTATGGAACCCAGAGTGAAAAATAAAAATCTTGACTAAAGCATCAATGCTAGTTTCGTTTACAGATTTCTCTCTCTAATATTTCTTTATTCATTCAAATTTTCCTTTTTGGCTTTTAATACCAATTGGATGTGCAACAATTATGACAATGTAATATATATACCTTCAAATTTTAGAAAATTTAAGAGAGTATGGTTGGGTAGCCTACACGAAGGTGGCAACCTGACATGTAGAAGTACAATGATGGAGTTTCATAACATTCCTACCATGAAAACGATATTCACTAAACAGAATATTTAAGTAGATATCCTATTCAACAAATTGGCTGGAATTATACTAGGAAAAATTTGTAACATCTCTGACGTGCAGGGAGAAAAACTTATTTGGCTTTAATAGATAATGGTGAGTGATAATTTACTCGTAGAGATGATAAAATGAAATGGGAATTAGTTTCTCCGCAGAGGAGGCAATGATAAATTGCAAGCCCCATGGAAAGACCATGGAAATGACCTAATCATATTGTTGTGGGTGTTTCTAGTGGCACATAAAAATATTGGATGAGCAACAGTAGTTTTAGGTTGAGTTACATGCATCTTTCATGTTCAAGGATCATATGTTTTTCAAGGACAGAGAACTATAAACGCTTATGGTTCACAGAATCTAAGCTAAATCCTACTTTGATCCCCCAACTCCAAGTACCAATCGAACCACTTTGGTGCCTAATGTCTAAAATACGTCTTTAAAAGCTCTTTTTGTTTAATGCTCTCTAAATTAAGATTTCATCATAAAAATACAAAGAAGAGAATTTCTTGATGTAATTCAATGTATGCGGATGACAAAAATGCATCTCCATGGTTCAAATGGGTGCAACCTACGTCTCAAATAGTCCATGTTTATTTATAAACAGAAGAGTTAGTCTAGTTGCCATACAGCCAAAAAAGAGACCAATTGTAAAACCTGTAAGAAAGGTCAAGAGCCAAAAATATCAGATACCTCTATTGAAGCAATGCGCATGTACAACCACACCACCAACTTGGCTGGCATACTTCAGTCATCAGAACAAGTCAATATCTAGTAAGTCTACTAGGATATCCAAATTTTTAGGCTGAGAGGTCAAATATGAATGTAACTTGCTGATCGAAAAAATTTAGAGTGAGTTTAACACATTGTGTAGCAGCGTCATGTGGTGCGAATACCCAGTGAAAAATTGTCATCTAAGACACAAGTTGGTTATTTTTCAAAAAAAATCTGACAAATCAACTTTTTTTTTGAGAATGTACAACTTTTGATTGTCTTGACACTGCCTAGTGGTGTGTTAAACCTCCACAAAAATTTCTCCTACTTATCAGGACTAACAAAACAGAAGACATAAAGCTGAATAAATCTTAAGATAATATATAACAATAAACCAATAAGCTAACATAGGGGAGTTGTTTAATAGATTATTTAAGAAAAACGCGCAAATAAGTTAATCACATTTTCTACAATTCTATGATCATGTCATGCTCTTAGCCTTAATTCTGAACTAGTAACAATAAGTAGTGGCACCAACTTGTTGGCTTTTTTGGGCCACATGGTGGCTCTAAACTAATCTTTGGCACATGCATATATTTTATTAATGCTAAGATGCACCATGTATGAACAACTGACATTTTTCCATGAATGAATTTCATGGTGTAACGTCAAAATGCCAATGATGCTATTGCAACAATAAGCTTCACTGTTTGATCCAATGACATAAACTGTTCGAAAATCCTATTAGTGTCTCTCTGCTCCTAAATTTGAGTTCCAATTCTAATTGACTTTTAGTTTCAGGTTTCATTTCTCTCAAGGAGTTTTCATACTACCCGTCCACTCTGAGCATGATTAATTTTGTTCTTGCAATTCAGTTGAAATTTTGAAAGTTGTTTGCAAATTGATACCTTCCATATTATTTCAAATGCAAGTGTGCTCAATTTTCATCCCCAAATGGAAGCCTCGTTTAGTTTACTACTTTTTACTTTGAAGAGGGCGGGGCATTGTATAGTGTAGTATCTACCAGGTTGTGAGTTCAACTCTAAGGTAGCCATGTAAAGGATATAAAGGCGAGTAAGTATACCGTCCATCTTTCTAGTAACCCGATTATTTTTAGAAGGTAATTTTTTTCCGGGAAGGTAGTCCTTAAGATTAATAAGGCTAAACTAGGTGATTACATTTTATATTGCATTGTCAAGCCATAAAGTTGTACTTCCTGTTTGTGAAATACTTATCTTCCCTTCTCTGATTAGTCTAAATCCTACTGATGTGTAACTTTGGTAACGAATGGAACACTTTAATGCCCTTGTTTGTTTCAGATGCCATGCCCAAGGATCAAAATATCGTTTCGAAACGGTCGAAATGTCCGAAACGTTTCCGTTTCCAAAGAGACCGAAACGAAACAGTGATAGAATCGAAATTCTAAATTTTCGAAGTATTCCATAATGTTTCCTGATGTTTTATAATATTTCAATGGATTTGCACAATTGTATCAGAATGTTTCAAGATATTACAAGATATTTTGATATATTTCAATCAATGTTTTAGAAAAATAATTCTTAAATTTTTTATTTTTTTCATTATATTTCTGAAACGGGTCAAAACGTTTCTGAAACACATCAAAATGTTTCCGTTTCCTAGATGACCGAAACAATACACCGAAACGAAATTTTATTCCTTGGCCATGCCTAGACCGTTTCATGAATCTATTACCAAAGTACGGTTGTTTTACAACTTTATTACCAAAATGCAGCTATTTTGAACTTATTTACCAATCTACGGCACTTTTTAAAAGCGAAATCAATAAATCCGACTTTATGTGAAAGCGGACTTACTAAGTACGACTTCTTTAAAAAGCGTAATCGACAATTACGATTTTTCGTTGAAAGCGTATTTCTTGAATCCGCCTTTTAGATAAATAATCAAATGTGTTTTCAGATAGAAAGCGGATTTATGGAATCCGCTTTCATTTGCATATTTCACCAGGGGCTTCTTTCTGTTATTTCACAAGTTTCCCTCTCTCTCCTCTCTTCTCTCTGGCATTCGAACTCAGAGCTCTTTCCCTCTCTTCTCTGTGCAGTGATTCCCTCTCCCTCTCTTCTTCCACCTGGGCCCCCTTCCTCTTACTCCAAATGCTTTCGCCATCCCCTACGCTCAGCTCTTAAATTACACACACCCTAACTGAACGTAGCCCCAAGGTTGTTCAAAGAAGACAACTGATCTTCTACAAGATTCGAAACGTGAGATTCACCTGACTTGCTATTGAGCCTTAATTGCAGTTATGAGATTCTTAATAGGCCTAGCTTACTCAATCTTTTGTCAAATTGTGCAATGGACTGGTGCACACCTGTGGGCTAGGTCTGAAGCAAGGAGAAGATAGGGTTTCACGTGGGCTAGGTCTGAAGCAAGGAGAAGACAGGGCTTCACGTGTTGAATAGAAGACATTCTATTTAACCAGGTATGCTAAAATTGACTCTCTAATTCAGGAAATTCCTAAGTTTAGAAAAATATCCCCATTGCCCAATCCCCATCACTGTTGAATTCAGAAATCCCCAAGTGTAACTCAGAAATCCTCATACTGTTGCTTGCTTGAACAGCATCCTTACTGCATCAGAAATTCAGAATTGCATCCTAACTTCAGTAATTTATTGTGTGAAGGTATTTTGAGGATTGAATTTTATTCAGAAATTTAATTTCAACTCTATCTATGCAATATATACTGAATGCTATTTTTTGGATTAAATTATGTTTTTTGTGCATTTGGAATGTTGATATGTGATTCTATTCCATATTACAGTTGAAATTCAGTCAATAACCATTGTGAAGGTGTTACAATGGTTATAATTTAAATTGTTGAATTCTGAAATGGTTATAACCTTTGTCCTGTTAATGCGTAGATATCATCTAGACTGTCTTTTAACTTCAATCTGGTTCGTTAACAAGGCAAGTCATTTAGTGGGATATCTCCTAGAATTTGGCTGACTAGATGTTGCAGAATGATGCGTTGGGCGAAAACCTATCAATTTTGAATCTTTACATTGTCACTGTTTTTGGTAATGTTGTTCTAGTTTCTATTATCAGTACATGTATTTGTTTAAATGGAAATATTTTTCACAAAGAACATAGTTTTGGCAAAACACGACGTTTCTTTCTCATAATGGCCTCATCCATAATGAATAAAGACACCATTCCCAGCAGCTGTTAAGTTGATTGCAATTTGGTCATGATCTTAAGTAAATATGATTGCATCTATGGTACTCAATCACCCTCGACACATGATATCATCATCAATTTATAAATCCCTAAGCAGATATAGTGAAGCCGTGAATTATTATCTGATATAGTAACATCCTTAGCTGAAGTTCAATCTGATGCCACAACTCAAACTTTTAGCTTAACAGATCCATATGCATCTAGAAAGGATAATATGGCATAAATGCATCCCAAGATTTCCCTCAAATTTTCTATTCCAAATCATTGTGGATGATTGAACTAACGAGTATCATCAACTATTAGAAAAAAATTAAAAGGATTCACTGATCGAACCATTCTTGTTGATTTGAGATAAACAAAATGGGAAGTGTTGCAGTGTTGGGCGAGAAAGAACACTGCTAACACATCACTACCAGTGTTAAGTCGTCAATGGTGATTTAACACAACACTGCTAGTACGTTGGTATCAGTGTTATTTCATCAGCGTCTAATTACATAAACACTTTATCAGTGTCTAGTCTCTATCACTGTTCAGTCCTCACTGTATCTTCACTGCAATATATTATTACTCAGTTCAATGCATATAATATTAAAATTAGTAACGTTCCTGTTTATATACAAATACTTAACTGCATTGTAAACCCAACATACACTATAATGTCACCAGCATCAACAAATGGGTCTTTAAGCCAAACAAACGATGACTCATTCCCAACCAACCACTTGCCTCATGAAATATTTTCTTCATTCAGTTCACCAGAATTCGGTAACCACACAGATCCCAATGGAGTAACATAGTATGAAAAATTACGTTCCTTTAAAAATGAGTCAATCAATATTCATAACCCTTTCACCGAAATCGGCCATGTGATGATTGGACCTGCAACCTTTGTTCCGCCTCTAGAGTTTTATTATCACCTATCGGGACAAAGTTTGTGAAATCTTATTTCAAGCGCTGTGAGCTTGAAGTATATTGTCGTTGGCATGGATTACAAGTGTCACACGCACGTTCAGCTGAAATGTTTGTGGAATGGTGCACGGATAACTACCATGATATCATTGCAACACTGGCTCTTGAGAATGATAAGATGGAACGACGGCTGATTAGCACAAAATATTGCATATTTTATGTGCATTTACATCCTTTTTACATTTGATTTTGCGGTTAAAATGAGCAGAATTGCACTGTCTGGGCTTATAATGGTGTTTTGATGTGTCTACAGGAAAAGGGGTCCAAATGATGCTTATTAGGCCCTATCATGATGCTTGATTTGATTGGAGATGAGGTGGAGGCTTGATGTTTGCTTGAAAGGTGGAGAAACCAAGAATTTTGCAAAACAAGGAAAAACCTACCGATAGGCCATACCGGTAGGTTTTAGCTACTGGACCTGCACCTACCGCAAACCTACCGATAGGTTTTGCTCACTGGATTGAAACCTACCAGTAGGTTTCCATCGACCTACCGGTAGGTTTTACTGAGATAAGACAGATTCTGCATCTCAAGCTCTACAACTTTGGGGGTCCCACCAAGCGCTCTCCCACTCATTCTTGACATGCCTTATACACAGACATCCCCTCATACACTCATGCTTGGAATTTTGGAGTGTTGGACATTAATGAGGAGAGAGGAGAGAGAAGATGCTGGGTGTGCAGGTTATGCCAGCACTAGCCTGTCCAACACATCCCTTAGCAGCCCCTATTGATTGGGATCACATCACACAAGCTAGGGGACACTCCATGGATGTTTTGGGAAAAGCTCATTCACCATTATTGAGTATTAGAGAGAGATACATTTTAATATAGAGAGAGAGTCCAAGGAAGAAGATGAATAGTGTTAGAGAGGGAAGTGAATATTTTTGTATTTTCTTCCATACATTGCCTTGTAATCTATTGTAAGACTGGTTTAAGCTTTGTTTAGTGTCTTTAATGTCATTTATTACAAGCACATTTTAAGTTTAGTCTTGTACTTTGGATTCCACCATTAACTTTAATATGGGTTTTAAATGCATTTTCTTATAGTGTACTTTTCTTGCATTAACTTAGCTCAAATTTTCATTCCTCTACAATGTTCTTCCATTACATTATTGTCGTAGCTTTAAGTATGAGTAGCTAAGCTTTTAAGTTGGCTAATCCAAGGGAGACCTCTTCTTGGATATGCCATTTCAACTCATTTTCTTTCCCCCTTGCAGTGTACGTTGGTTCGATTTGACTGGATTGAGTGTGGACGTGGTAGTGAGTTCTTGATACACCGTAGGCATTGTCATGGGGTATGCTTGAATCCTCACCCCCACATTAGTTCCGAGCTTCCCACGAATCAATCGAACATCTAAACACCATTGGGGGAAGGTCTCGAGTTGAGTTGGCATTCCCATTGGAATGAACCCTTCGAATTAGCCAACACTTTTTCCATTTCATTTTTTATCAAGATATAATCACAAACCAAACTTCAAACAACAAAAGATTTTTACATTTTACCTTTTTTACCAAAATCCCTTCTATACGATTCACCTCCTTCCCTGAGGAGATGACCTTGGAATACGATTTCCAAGTAAAACACGACACTCAAAAGACTCCCTGCGCTTGGGGAGCACTTTTGTTCACACACATAGTACATTTCATTCATCCACCATTCCGTTGTCCTTTCTTTGGACATCATTCCGAGGGAGAGTGACACTCCCCTTCACACATACGCCATACAACCATTGAGGGTGATGTCCGGAGCTTAGGGTATACTACAACGGAAACATCCAAGCATTTTTTGCGCCGTTGCCGGGGAAGGCAAGTGCTGAATCTAGAAGGTGATTTTCGGACAATGGAGGTAAATCTCGTGATGTTCATCATGGGCTGAGGTACGTTGTTCATTGTATATACTTTTGTTTGTTTGCATTTTTATTTGTAGATAGTTTGTTGCATATGGGGACGGGACGAACAACACCGATTGGTTAGACAACCTTTAGCCCCCAACATGAACATTGACCAAAACCCACCCGAGGATGCGGGTGATAATTTTGAGAATGAATGTGCCAATCCAAACATGCAAAGGGGTGGGGGAGTGCACGAACCTAGAATGCCTAATCCACGAGTGCAATTCCCCCCTCCTATGAATGAAGGAAACAATATACAAGTTGATCCTCCAACGAGGTCAATGAGGGAATTCCTTCAACCGACCCGTAGCACCACACCTTCATGCATCCTCTTACCGGTCCAAGTTCAACTCTTCCTAGTTAAGCCGGGGATGTTGCAACTACTTCCTACATTCCACGGAATTGAAAAGAAAAACTCTTATTTGCACATCAAAGAATTTGAGGATATAGTTGCAACCTTCAATGCTAATTATGCTATGGAAGACATAGCTCGTTTAAAATTGTTCCCCTTCTCCCTCAAGGACAAAGCCAAAACATGGTTGAATTCCTTACGGCCTCGATCCATCACCTCTTGGGCTCAAATGCTTTCTGGGTTTTTGAATAAATTTTTCCTGGTGCATAGAAACACCACTTTAAAAAAGCAAATTCAGAACTTTTCGAAAAAGCCCAACGAGCAATTCTATCACTGTTGGGATCGCTACAAGGAATTATTTCAATCCATTCCACATCATAGTTTTGAATCGTGGCAATTGGTAAGTTTCTTCTACGAAGGAATCACACCGAGCCGTAGACAATTCATTGACATGATGTGTAATGGCGAGTTCTTGAATAAAGACCCCGATAAGGCCCTCGACTACTTTAGTACATTGGCCCGAAATGCACAATCATGAGATATTACGGATCCCACCGATGTACCTAGGTCGTCTCCGGGTAGTAGTCAACCACAAGGGTGAGGGATGTATGATTTGAGAGACTAGGAAGACTTGCTTTCTAAAATTGCCAAGTTGTCTAGGAAAGTGGAGAGTCTTGAGGTCAATAGGAGACACGAGGTGTCTAATGTTTCAAAGATTGAGGAGGGCTGCTCAATTTGTGTGAGTGTGGAGCATTCCATATCGGAGTGCCCCAACATTCCGACACTTAAGGAAATGTACCATGAGCAAGTCAATGCCTTTAACCAAACGAGGCAGTCATTCTCTCCGCACTCAAACACTTACAATGCGGGTTGGAGTAACCACCCGAACTTTAGTTGGGAGAAATGAGAATCCTACTCCTCATGGTTCAAATGCCTATTCACCTCCCGTGCCTCCTAAGCAAGGTCATTACCAAGGTCAAAGGCAAGTGTCTAGCTCCCAATACCCCCGGTCCAATCCGCAAGGGTATTCACCGAATCCGCCCACACAAAACTTCTCCCAAAATCCACCTCCACAAAACTTTTCCCAAGGACCATCCAATTCATCCACACACCAACCTCCTCATAAAAGGAGTTTGGAGGATATGGTTCATGCTTTCATTCAAAGCCAGAATACTTTCAATCAAAACCAAACCGCCATCAACAATCAAAATGCCACAGCTTTTAATGACATTAGGACCCAACTCACAAAGTTGACAAACTCCATGGGGGCATCACAACAAGAGAAAGGAACATTCCCCGCTCAACCCTAAGAGAACCCTAGAGGTCTACATGTCATTGAGTCATCGGAGCCTTTAAGAGAGAGTTGTGAGCAACTCAAGGTGGTTACTACCCTTCGAAGTGGCAAACAAATTGATAAAATCATTGTGCCAAAGGTCTTTACCAATGCCACATTTCCAATAGAGAAAGAGACTAAGGGTGATACCGAAAGTGATGAGGTGAGATAAATGATGAGGTAGTTGAGAAAGAAAATTTGATTGATATAAATGTGCATGTTTCCCCCATTCCTGCTACTTTTCCAAATCGTTTGAAGCCACCCGTCAAAGTGGCTAACTATTCTGATATCATTGAAATGTTCAAGCAAGTGAAAATCAACATTCCACTCCTCGATGCCATAAAGCAAATTCTATCTTGTGCAAGATCTTGAAGGAATTGTGCACAGTGAAGAGGAAACTCAATGTCCACAAGAAGGAATTCATCACCGAGCAAGTGAGCTCAATCTTGAGGAAGAACACCCCACGGAAGTTTAAAGAACCCCGCTTCCCCACAATTGCAATAACAATCGGGAATTACCGGGTGAAGCAAGCATTACTTGACTTGGGGGCTAGTGTCAACCTCCTACCTTACTCGGTGTACAAGCAACTCCAACTTGAAGAGTTGAAGCCAACTTCAATCACTTTTCAGTTGGCGGATCGGAGCATTCGAACACCGAAGGGAGTGGTTGAGGACGTTTTAGTCCAAGTGGATAACTTTTATTTTCCTGTTGATTTCATTGTGCTTGAAACTCACCCCGTTACTAACCCTTGCTCCCAAATTCCTGTTATATTAGGAAGACCGTTTCTTGTTACCTCTAATGTTGTTATTAATTGTAGGAATGGTCTCATGAAGCTTACTTTCGGGAGTATGACTATGGACTTCAATGTGTTCAATTTGAACAAACAACCAGGAGATGATGAGGAAGTACACAAAATCAATAGGATTGACACCTTGGTGGAGGAACATTTGGAGTTGCTAGGCATACTAAGGTTGGAAGAAGAGGAGAAGGTTGATATTGAGGAGGTGGATGAGCCAGAGGGATTGGAAAATTTGAAAGGGGTAGAGAAATGGACCCATGCATTTGAGAAGCTTCTGCACCAAGACAAGAAGATTTTTCCGTCAAATGAGCAAAAACCCATATTGGAATTGAAGGCACTACCATCCCACTTGAAGTATGCATACCTTGGGCAGGACAAGACATTTTCGATGGTGATTAGCTCAACGTTGGAGGCAAAGCAAGAAGAGGAGCTATTGGAGGTGTTGAGAAAGCATAAATGGGCGATTGGTTGGACAATTGCCAACATCAAGGGAATAAGCCCCCTCATTTGCACACACCGCATTTACCTTGAAGAGGACTCCAAACCGTCTCGACAACCACAAAGAAAGTTGAACCCAATCATGAAGGATGTGGTAAGGGACAAGGTGCTAAAACCACTTGACGTGGGCATCATTTTTCCGATTGCTGATAGTAAGTGGATTAGCCCCACGCAAGTAGTACCCAAGAAGTCGGGAGTCACCGTGGTGGCAAATGAGGATAATGAGCTTATTCCAACAAGGGTGATCACCGGATGGAGAGTGTGCATTGATTACCGCAAGCTCAATTTATGCACAAAGAAAGACCATTTCCCATTGCCATTCCTCGACCAAGTGTTGGAACGAGTAGCAGGACATCTATTCTATTGCTTCTTAGATGGATACTCCGGCTACAATCAAATCGAGATTGCATTGGAGGATCAGGAGAAGACCATTTTCACTTGTCCCTACGGTACCTTTGCTTACCGTCGCATGCCTTTTGGGCTATGTAACGCCCCTGGAATCTTTCAACATTGCATGATGGGAATCTTTAGTGACATGGTAGAGAAGATTGTAGAGGTGTTTATGGATGACTTCTCGGTATTTGGGGATTCCTTCAACAGATGTTTGGAAAACTTGGAGAAAGTTCTTGAGAGATGTGAAGAGAAGTGCTTAGTCTTGAATTGAGAGAAGTGTCACTTCATGGTGACACAAGGAATTGTGCTTGGACATATTGTCTCGGTGAAGGGGATTGAAGTGGACAAATCAAAGGTTGATGCCATTTCCAGCCTCCCTACATCGAAGGTCATAAAGGATATTAGGTCGTTTCTGGGCCATGCTGGCTTTTATTGTCGTTTCATTAAAGATTTTAGTGCATTGGCCCGACCTTTGACCAATTTACTTTCAAAAGATGTCCCATTTGTTTGGTCGGATAATTGTGAGGTCTCTTTCAAAAAATTGAAAAACATGCTTACTACACCTCCAATTATGCGACCACCCAAGTGGGATATACCATTTGAGCTTATGTGCGACGCGAGTAATTACGCAGTCGACGCAGTTCTCTGTCAAAGGGAGGATAAGAGACCATATGTGATATACTATGCTAGAAAAACCCTTAATGAAGCTCAAATGAATTATACCACCATTGAAAAGGAATTGTCAGCAGTAGTATTTGCATTGGATAAATTCTGTTCTTACATCATTGGTTCACCGATAATAGTCTATATTGATCACTCTGCTTTGAAGTATTTGTTGTCTAAGCAGGATGACAAACCGAGACTCATTAGGTGGATCCTCCTACTCCAAGAATTTAATTTGACAATCAAAGATAAGAAGGGAGTGGAGAACGTGGTGGCAGATCATTTATCTCGACTGGTGGTGCAAGAGGCCGATGAGCACACTCCTATCCCAGATTTCTTCCTTGATGAACATTTACTTTCAATTCATTCTGTGTGTCCTTGGTATGCTGACATATGTAACTACCTTGCAACAGGACAAATACCACCGCATTGGAGCCCGGAGGATCGAAGAAGATCTATGACAGATGTGAAGTACTTCTACTTCGACAACCCGTACCTGTTCAAGTATTGCCCTGACCAAGTCATGCGAAGATGGGTACTGAAAAATGAACAGCGGGAAGTTCTTGCATTCTGCCATTCAGAGGCATGCGGTGGCCATTTCTCTACGAAGAAGACTTCAGCAACAATTCTTCAGTCAGGTTTTTATTAGCCCTCTCTGATAAAGGAATGTATTTCATTTTGTAAACAATGCGATAGATGCCAACGTTTGGGTAGTGTGACCCGAAAGAACATGATGTCCCTTTCCCCAGTACTTGTTATATAGATATTTGATTGTTGGGGTATCGACTTCATGGGTCCCTTCCCTATGTCTTTTGGCTATCTATACATTCTACTAGCAGTAGACTACGTGTCCAAATGGGTGGAGGCTATCCCAACCAAGACCAATGACCACTGGGTCGTGGTCAAATTCTTGAAAGAGAATATCTTTTCGAGGTTCGGAATGCCTCCTGATATGATAAGCAACGGGGGATCGCATTTCTACAATAGGCCATTTGCATCTTTAATGTATAAATATGGCGTCACACATAAGGTAACCAATGGCCAAGTTGAGCTAGCCAATAGGGAGATCAAAAATATCTTAGAAAATACCGTGAACCTAAATAGGAAAGATTGGTCATCGAGACTGATTGATGCCCTATGGGCTTACCGCACTGCCTACAAGACTGTCTTAGGCATGTCTCCCTACCGGCTCGTCTATGGAAAGGCTTGCCATTTGTCAGTCGAAATGGAACATAAGGCCTATTGGGCCATCAAGACTCTAAACTTCAATCTAAGAATGGCTGAAGAACATAGGAAGCTAGAAATGAATGAGTTGAAAGAAATTCGAAGAGACGCGTATGAGAGCTCTAAAATTTCAAAAGAACGGGTTAAGATCTTTCATGACAAATCCATTGTGAGGAAGTCATTCGAGCCCGGCCAAAAAGTGCTCTTATACAACTCTCGTCTCTCAATTTTTCAAGGAAAACTCCAATCCCGTCAAAATCTTGTCAAGGTGGCCTACCCCAATGGAGTCGTGGAAGTCACAAACCATGAGAATGGTAGGACATTCAAGGTCAATGGCCAAAGACTCAAGCCATTCTTTGAGGGTTTTGAAGGACAAGGAGTGGTAAAGGATTTGACGGATCCGGTATATCCGGAATTGGTGGAGGAGTAACTAATTTTTATGCTTTGTAGTGTACAGTCATTTTTATTTACTTACTTTACTTTTATTTCATGTTACTTACTCTTTTTTGTCGTATAGTTTTGTTTGTCCTAATTGCAGATATTGGTAATTTGTAGAAGCTCAAATGCGAGGTGTTCTCTAACCCTAATCATCTTTTACAGTCCTTCATTGCATATCATATATTTTTTGTTGCATTGAGGACAATGCATGAATCAAGTTGGGGGGTGACGTGCACCATTTGCATGTTACACCAATATTTGTGGAATTTTTGTGGATAATACTAATTTTTGGGGTGAAAATTCACCTTTCACATAGCATACAGATTTTTGTCTACATTAGTGCAAATTATGTGAAAAATATCTAAATGTTGATTGGTATTCCCTTATTAAGAGTGCTTGGTTTAGATGATATGTTGATCTTTGTTTTGAACCTTGAGCACATGAGCATATTATAGAAGTTAATCCTATGCGTAAGTATCACATATGTATCTGCTTTTGAACTCAACCGTATGTGCTCATTGAATGTGTAATTTGGCAATTTACGGATTGGATTCATATTTTAGGCTTGTCAGGAATAGTGGAGCTAAGTAAGGACCCATGAGAGCTTTAGTGTAAATCTTTTTTGGAGGGAACTTACATTTACTCAAGGAACAATTTTTTAATGTCAAATTATAATCTCATTATGTTTGTCTTGGCTAGGTGCATGTGTTGTCTTGAAATGCATAAGGCTCTCCCATACTTATCTAGAGGTGATCTTAGGCCATTTTTGAATTCTTTGAGCCTTGGCCCTTTTTCTTTTGAAAATATTATCCCTAGTACCGTGATTGAGCTTTAATTGAAATTCGTTTCTATGCCACACTTTTGACCAAGCCAATGAAAATGATAAATATCTACCTTCCCTTGGTTGTTCCTAGAGCTGAATATGAGTGATCGTAAAAGAGAAGGAATTATGGTGTGGAAACTCAAACAAAGGGAAAATTGATACTGAAACTCAATGAGTTCAATCGAAAAAGAATAAAAAACCAAGAAAAGGAAGAAAAGAGGTGAGAAGAAGAAAAGAATGATCAAAAGAAAAGGAAAATGTTAAGGAAAAGAAAGAAAAGAAACAAAGAGTGTGGTGATGGTGTAAGAATGAAAATCCAATGAAAAAGGAGGTGTTCTTGAAATAAAAGTGATTCACTCAGAACAACCCTCTTTGTTATCTTATATCTTTTGACTCAATATCACCCTAAGGCCCCATTATAACCCTTGAAGTCCTAAATGATCTAGAGAAGCGTGGAAAATGCATAATTTTAAAGAAAAATATGAGTTAGTCTTACTACCCAATGCCCTACCATTCTTTTTCATGAGATTATGCCAAAGTCGCTTCATTTTCATACATGAACTTCATTTTTGGATTACATGTGAGCACACTTGGTTTTGTTGTAATACCCCGTTCCATTTTGGCAAGGAACTAGTTAGGAAATATTATCTTAGAAAGAATAAGAAAAATTTTAAAGAAAAATCTAAAATGTTGGAGAAAGTTCTAGAAGATTCTAGAAAGTTCAAGAATAACCTAGAATAGTCTAGAAAAATCTAGAAGAATCTAGAATGTTAAAGAAGTTTCTAGAACATCGAGGAACCTAGAGCATTCTGGAAGAGTTCGGAAGGTTTTAGAAGATTTTAGAGAGATAAAGAGTACTCCACAATGTCCTAGATTAGTATGAAGACTTCTAGAGATGTGGAGGATTAACCATTGTATAAATATCTACAATTGAAACCTAGAAAGTTCCAAGTTAGGAAGTGAAGGGAGAATCTAGAAAGGTTCCCCACACTAAGGAAATAATGACACATGATCACATTCTAGAATATTCCTAGGAGTCCTGAAGGCCTATAAATAGGGGACTTGGTTATTGAATTAGGATGAAAACACATTGGTGAACTCCCACTAGAGAGAGAGAGAGAGAGAAAAAAGGAAGGTTGGATACTTCATATAAGAAACGAAACCGTGGAAGAACAAGGTAAGGGATCAGCAACTTCTCAATCAACATCGGGTGACAAAGCATTTCCCTTGGACTTGAGGTGAGTGGTTTGGCATGCTACATATTTTTCTCGTATCCCTAAACATTTTAAAAATGATACATCATACTTTTTCTTTACTACCTTTACAATAATGCTTTACTAATTGTCTAAATACTTGCGGCATACGATTTTGATTACTTTGATGAACTCTTTTGCGAAGTATTGTGACTCAATCACTTGTTTATATGGTGAGACTTTGTGATAGTGAATGGAACCATGATCGAAAGTCCAAGGAAATTATTCCTCTGTGTGCGAGTGACCCTGGCCACTAGGGAACAGACCCGAGAGAGGCTGAGGTGACCCTAGTGCTCAACGGTTGAAGGAACAGTTCCTGGTGCGTCCTGGTGACCTTCACCGGATTGTCTTAGGGAACAGTTCTCGGGCACTAACCCGTGGTGACCCTAAGAACGATGTTGGATTCAACCCTGAGATATATTTTGGCATTTGGTATTTGGTTCCCATCGATTATTGGATATCGTACAGTCTCCACCATTATGATATGATTCACCATTGTGGTATGACTTCTTGTTGAAATCCGATTGTGTTATTCTTGAGAAATTGGTTATCTTGATGAAGTTATTTTTCCAAATCTTTGATTTACATGTCGTATGCCAAATATGTTTTCCAGCCACTTTGAATATGCATGCCTTTCCATTCACTGGGCTTTTTAGCTCATGTTTTCAAAATAATATTTTTTCAGGTGAAAGATTAGAGTGTCAATAGCGGACTCTGGGAATTGATTGGGAACTAATAGTGTTGTGACCTCCGTAACATATATCGTATAGCCATCTTTACTTGTTTGGATAATTGGGGCAAACAGGTTTAGGTATGTTGACTTTGACATATTGACATGAGATCAATTTAGTGTTAATGTTGTTTTCCACTCCTATATTATTAGTTTATTGTTAGGCTTACGTGTTCCATAGGTTATGGATCTATGGTTCACGGCCGGTCATGCCCTTGGAGTTGGGGTGTGACATTTGTACACAAGATTCTATCTCACATGTACACATGGAGTGCATGCCAGGATAAGTAGAGTGTGTTTCATTGTTAAGAGTGACCTTTGGTGAGTTTTGCATTGAAGCTGAATTTGGCTAGCCATTTGAATGTGAATTATGTTGCGTAAAGGCTCAAATTATTTGTTCAATCCACACACACACGAGTTGAGAATGAATGTGTAGGTGCATACTTTAGACTAGTATTTAAGGCTATAGTGATGCTTATGTGTGCTTAGTTCGGCCATTTAAACAATGTGTTAAATAGCTCCATGCTTGCAGAATAGAGAAATATTGCTCAAGTTTTAGATATTGAATGAATTAGGAATGCCCGTGGTTTTTGAATATGTGTCTTGCATTTTGGGTATTCATTTTGGTAGTTAAATATAGAAATTCATGCCTTGTGTGTTGAACGCATCAAAATTTTAAATCGCATTGCAATTTCGGTAATGATTTGGTCATGATGGTTCAAATTGTGGTTTACAAGTGTAGTACATGTTTAGGGTGGAGTAGGGGTCATAAAGAGAGTGTTAGAATGTGTAGGTTAGGTCCTGAAATGAAGAGGAGTGGTGGTGTGTTGGACAGCAGGGGTATTTTGCAAATAAGGCAAAACCTACCGGTAGGTCATACTGGTAGGTTTTGGACACTAGTCCTGCACCTACCGCAAAACCTACCGGTAGGTTTTGCTCACTGGAGTGAAACCTACTGGTGGGTTTCGCCTTGAATGCCAAAAATTAGGGCTTTTAATCGAATTTTTTCGGGGAAACCCTTCATTATCTCCCTAAATTACTAACCCTAAAGCATTTCTCCCACACTCAATACACTCCCAAGCTCCCAAATCTCTAACCTTTCTCACAGATCTCTCAATTCTCAACCCTTGGGTCATTGATTTGGTGATTTTTAGTAAAAATTTGAAGGTTTGCCCCTTTTGAAACCCTAGTTTGCCAAAAATCTCATAAACCCTAATCTCCTCTGCTCTCTTCAATCTCTCCAAGATCTTTGCAATGACTCGCCAAGTGATGATTCTCCGGTACTCTATGTACCCAATTGAAGGTTTCATCTTGACTCTCTTTACGCTATTGACCTTCAGGGCACTGTTGCTATGCATGGCCCGAACAAAACGCACTGGGCTGTACTCTCCACAGCCCGAGGACACAAGTATCCGCAACAGGAGCGGGGAGGGCTCAAGTGGAGATCGCAATAAGCAAAGAAAGAAAGCTAGGAATGAGGCGAGGTACCAAAACATCCAAGAGAAGAACATTACGTGCAAGAGGTACCTCGACCACATATCCCTTGGTCCAAGAAACGAGGTGGTTCAGATCATTGTTGCCCATGGGATGGCATTTTGGTTCGAGCCCATGAATGGGTACAATTTGTCTCTATGCCGGGAATTCTACCAAAAACTCAAGGTGATGGATGATGGTGAGGGTTTGAGGACGAACGTAAGGGGTAAGACGTTCGATGTGACCCCTACGGTTATTGCTACCCTCCTCCATTACGAGAGGCTACCTCCCTCTACCTTGGTGTACCCCCATAACATTGCCAAGGTCAAGACCATCCCAGAGTTTGTGGCATTGATGTATGAGGACCCGACTCAGTTCAAGGGGACGGTCCAAGGGGCCTTAAACATTCATATGGGATTTTGAACAAGCTTCTACATTACAACTTGCTTACGAGGGGCGCTATGAAGACGCCTAACATTGAAAAGTTGGCCCTTAAAGAAAGACTTCGCCGAGACCCAAAAGCTCAAGGCCAATCTACCTTTTGGGAATTTGGTCACTAGGATGTGCAAGCATTTCAAAGTAAAGGCTTATGCCTTTGATAAGCTCACTCCCCCCGACACCAGGGCTATTGGAAAAGTCAGTAGCATGAAGAGGACGACGATGAGCCGTAGTGAGCGGGCTAGGGCTTCGAGGCCAGAGTTAGAGGCCGCTGGACCTTCCTCAACTGCACTGTCTACTGAGCCTGTTTTCCCGGGACCTTCATCTGCTTGGCCATCTACTGGGCCGTCTGTATTTGCCCCATCGACCTCTACACCTGAGCGCTCAGTGTCTCAGCGCCTCGATGCTTTAGAGGTGACAGTCCAGGGTATCTCTGCCATGATGACCCCGCCTATTCCAACATACGTTTCCCAGCGAGCCTATTCCGGGGGACCTCCAGCTTCTACCTCTACCCCCTCAGCTTCCACTGTAGTTGAGGTGGGAGAGACCGATGAGGACACTGCTGAGGAGGCGGAGGGTGAGAGTGATTTCGATGATGATGATGGAGATGGAGATGGAGATGAGGAGTAGGATACCGTAGTTTTTGTCTTTTCTTGTTGTTTTGGGTTGTACATGATCAGGTGGAGTTATTGGCCTACTAAAAGAATCATTAGGAATTAGGGGTTGTTTTGTCTTCCTTTTTGAATGCAAACTCCATGTACCCAACTTTTGAAAGATATTAATGAAATACCACAGTTTTTATTCCATCTTGTCCAAATTCATTTCGATAATTGCATTATAATTTTTGTATTTTGAGTGTTTGATGGATGACTTGTGGGAATGGATTGTTGCAATTTCATACTTGTTTATTTTGGTTTGCGAATAAATTTTGCTAGGGACTAGCTAAACTTAAGTTGGGGGGTGTGATTAGCACAAAATATTGCATATTTTATGTGCATTTACATCCCTTTTACATTTGATTTTGCGGTTAAAATTAGCGGAATTGCACTGTCCAGGCTTGTAATGGTGTTTTGATGTGTTTAGGGGAAAAGGGGTCCAAATGATGCTTATTATGCCCTATCATGATGCTTGATTTGATTGAAGATGAGGTGGAGGCTTGATGTTTACTTGAAAGGTGGAGAAACCAAGAATTTTGCAAAACAAGGAAAAACCTACCGGTAGGCCATACCGGTAGGTTTTAACTACTGGACCTGCACCTACTGCAAACCTACCGATAGGTTTTGCTCACTGGATTGAAACCTACCGATAGGTTTCCATCGACTTACCGGTAGGTTTTACTAAGACAGGACAGATTATGCATCTCAAGCTCTGCAACTTTGGGGGTCCCACCAAGCAGTCTCCCACTCATTTCTGACATGCCTTACACATAGACATCCCCTCGTACACTCATGCTTGGACTTTTGGAGTGTTGGACATTAATGAGGAGAGAGGAGAGAGAAGATGTTGGGTGTGCAGGTTATGCCTGCACTAGCCTGTCCAACCCATCCCTTGGCAGCCCCTATTGATTTGGATCACATCACACAAGCAAGGGGACACTCCATGGACGTTTTGGAAAAAGCTCATTCACAATCATTGAGTATTAGGGAGAGATACATTGTAATATAGAGAGAGAGTCCAAGGAAGAAGATGAATGGTGCTAGAGAAAAGTGAATATTTTTGCATTTTCTTCCATACATTGCCTTGTAATCTATTGTAAGACTGGTTTAAGCTTTGTTTAGTGTCTTTAATGTCATTTATTACAAGCACATTTTAAGTTTAGTCTTGTACTTTAGATTCCACCATTAATGCATTCAAGTTCTTCATTTTCAAGCTTTAATATGGGTTTTAAATGCACTTTCTTATAGTGTACTTTTCTTGCATTAACTTAGCTCAAATTTTCATTCCTCTACAATGTTCTTCCATTACATTATTGTCGTAGCTAAGTATGAGTAGCTAAAATTTTAAGTTGGCTAATCCAAGGGAGACCTACTCTTGGGTATGCCATTTCAACTCATTTTCTTTCCCCCTCGCAGTGTACGTTGGTTCGATTTGACTGAGTTGAGTGTGGACGTGGTAGTGAATTCTTGATACACCGTAGGCATTGTCACAGGGTATGCTTGAATCATCACCCCCACATTAGTCCCGAGCTTCCCACGAATCAATCGAACATCTAAACACTATTGGGGAAAGGTCTCAAGTTGAGTTGGCATTTCCATTGGAATGAACCCTTCGGATTAGCCAACAACCATTAAGGGTGATGTCCGGAGCTTAGGGTATACTACAACGGAAACATCCAAGCATTTTTGGCTAAATCGATTCCACCTTATTACAAAGGCAAATATTGAACATTCAGACCCTATAAGCCTATTAATGCAATACTTTCCGATCCATCCTTGGCTTTTGACAATGAACTTTCTGATTTTGAAGAATCAAGTGACGATGATCATTATAAAAAATTTCTCCCTGCTACTCTTTGCTTACATGGCACATCACTATACTGTTGGAAATATGCTCGTCATTAGAAATATTATGACTAATATGTCTGTATTATGTCGTGTAAAATAAAATTGTATAGTTCTATTTCAGCAAAAGACATAAAGTCTCTTCATTTTAATTGTTTTTTTTGTAATGTTTTTATCGCAAAAGAAATAAAATCTCTTTCCCTTGGATTTAGGGTTTGTTGCTTGGGTTTGGGGGTACGATTGGTATTCTACTTTTGGATAATAATAGTTTCAGCGGGTAGGGTTTTTTGATGTTTAGGGTTTTTATCTTTTTTATTGTTATCATCTTTTGTGTACAAGTAGGATAACTTTACAATACCGTAATTTAATTTTCTAATATGCTAAAAAAAAAATTTCAACACGTTCAAAAAGTGTGATAGTAGGGGTAGTTATTAATTTTTTAATGTTTGTTTTGGGCTGGGAAGTGTATGAATGGGCAGCACTTTGAAAGCGGATTTGAGAAATACGCTTTCATTATAATGAAAGCAGGTTCAACACATCCGTTTTCATTGGAATATAAAGTAGACGTTTTCATTTTAAAAGCGAATTTGATAAATACGCTTTAAGAATAAAAACGAATTTGATGATTCCGCTTTACAATGAAGTCATACTTCTTGATTCTGCTTTCAGATGAAGTCGGATTTGTTAATTCCGCTTTTAAAAAGTGTCGTAAATTGGTAAATAAGTTCAAAACAGTCGCAGATTGGTAATAAAGTTTTAAATCTGCCGTGTTTTGGTAATAGATTCACCGTATCATTGTACCTGATGATACCATATTCTGATCAGATCATTTTCGTCAGTTATAGCTCAACCTCAACCAGCATGACAACGAAGGTAGAAGAGGAAGGTCAGCATTGTTTGGAATTAACCATGAGAAGGACATTCAGACTGACAAGCATAATAACCATATCTCGTGCGTTTTTATTGGAGGTTTGAACTCTCTTGAGAAGTATCACTCCGCCACGTCGGTGCACTTCTACAAGAACCTGCCACGTTGCCCCTAGGGAATGTAGCCTCTAACGGCGATATTCCCTCAACAACATCCCCCAATGTTCTCCCCACAAAATCGTAACAAACTGGGAGGGTCACATGAAGATGACCAGGGAACCACCCCCTCGAGAATGTGTATATATATATAGGCCTTCTCTGAGAAAGGGTGGGTGAAAATACCGTTACAAATCCCCCTCCTTAAAGTAATACAAAAACCCCAAGGAGCGAGAGATTCCATTTGAGTAGACTAGACATGTTTCAACGCTGGTGAACCACTTCAATCAGTGTGATCTTCATTGTTTTTCTGCTCACTACAAGAAAATAGGGTATTTGTGACAACTTTGTTGTGACGGCCGGCTTTGTCGTCGTAAAAAATTGTTGTTTACGAAGCGGCAGTAAAAAACTTGTGACGGCATGGTCTCCGACACAAATAAGGCGCCATAAAAACCATAAAAATATATTTTTATATGACGGAACAAGGGCCATCGTAAATACGCTAAATGAATACAACATCAGATTGTTTTATTAGAATGGGCGTCCCCAATAGAAACCCTCGTTTTCGTTCTTCCCCCAAATTCATCCCTGATCCACCTCCTCTAACCACCTCTCATCCTTTACTACTCACACCAAACCTCACTTCACTTCTCTTTCTCTCTCATCAGCTACTTTTGTTGCCAATTGCCCTACCAAACCACAATAACCACCATACCCTCATCCACTATTTCTCTTTATGTCATCTATGAATTGGCCACCACCACAAAATCAATACACATAAGCCCAATTTCTCTCGGTTGAAGGCCCCTGCTCGATGCGTCGACTTAGCTACCTAAGAAGCGGGGTACTGTTGATGAGGTTAAGAGGGAGTCACCCTATTCGATTTCGAGGATTTGTTCGAGATCTCCCCCAGGCGCATGTTGTGAACCAGCAACCACCACCACAAAAAGTAAGCCTAATCCCAAAATTTTTGCTTCAAACTATAACCCATTTGGTTTAAAGCCCCAACCATATACAGGTTCAATCTCTCACAATTCTTTGTTAATTATGTTGTGTTCTTATGCAAATGTGTGTGTTGTGCAATTTTTTGTATATTTGTGTTCTTTATTTTTGGGTGTTGATTTAGTAATGTTGTCTTTAATAGTAGTATCTACATATAATTTTTTTCCTGCTATTTTTGCTTTATTGTTTTCGCTCTCTCCATGCCCTGCTAAGTTTCAAATGTTTTTGCTATTTATTATAAGTAATTGTAGTATATGCATAAGGGTTTTTTTTTTTAATTTCATGTGGTTCGTATATTGATGGTAATGAATTGGAAAGGAATGAGCAAGAATGGTGGATGTGCAAGAATGGGTAATGGGAAATTTGCTGAATTTGGAGTATCAAGAATTGGTGGATTGTAAAATTTGGTGAATTTTGTTGCTTAATTCCGTGGATGAGATTTGTGGGTAATTTCCACGGTTAAAGAATATGTGTTGATTTTTTCTAGTATTGGGATTGTCTTTTGCATTTTAAAATCTTATCCTAGTGCTTGAAAGAACTTAACTACTGTTAATACGGATACCTTACACTTGTTTTATTAAATCTAGTGGTTTTGCAATGAAATAGGTGCAATGATGCTGCTTTTGATTATATTTAAAACCTCACTTGGATTTGTACCCTGCTTTGTTGGGTATCCGAAGAGTTTGAGTGATTTGATTACATTGTGATAAAAATAGCTTAAGAAATATAGAAATTGTCTTCCACATGCTAACATGGAGGCATTTCTTGCTTGCAAGTTTATCCCTGTGATGCTTGGCCAACAATTATGTAATGATTGATAGTGAACAGTAATTTTTATATACTATATCTATATGATGTTTGACCTTATCGCATCTAAGTCATGAGGTTGCTTAGTTCATGTTTTTCTAGGGCTAACTATTGTGTTTTTTCTTGTATTTAAATGGCAACGTCCTCGCCATCATTGAATCTGACTGTCCATTTGGCCAAGAAGAAGATGAATAACATTCACAAATAGTGTTCAATAATAGATAGTGCTACATGATCCTTTTGGAATTTTGGGGGTGGACTTTATGAAAACCATGTATTTTTTTTCAAGGAATCTGGGTTCATCTCCAATACTAACCCATAGTGTTGATCTAGATCTTTTGTACTCTTTAAATGTGAAGAGTCACCTAAGTTGGTTTGCTATATGCAATACACAGTTGATTAATTAGTTATTCTCTAATCTGTCAACGTTTACTTGGGTTATGGGTTTTGGAAAAGTCACAAATAGTTGTAATCAAGAGCATGGACTCCTTCCCTCTCAAGCACAAACACTTGCCCACACACTCACACCATACGGACACACACCGAAAATTGTTTTTGTGATATGTCAATTTGTGTTTTGTCTTGTCTCAATGTTTTATGTTCAGCTGTTCCTAATAATTTAACGGGGATTTCTTTTCCCAATAATTTATTATTTTCCCTTTGTGTTAATAGATATGTGGCAATTGAGTTACTTGCTTTTCAAGATTTATTATCTTAATAGAGTTTTTAATTTTTTTTTCAGGGTCAGAGAGTGTTGGTGGTTTGTAGATGATCTTATGTTCTTCACTGATTATCATTCATGTATTAAAAAAAATCTACTTTGTATGCTTATTTTTTATTGATTTTTGGGGCTTATAAAGGTTAAGTAGGTTGTGTAATGGAATTAAGTTTTTGTTTTTGTAGTTAGTAGGCGTTATCCTGAGTTTGATGGACAGGCTTCTCAAGTGGACAGAGTTTTGGTCAATGTTTCAATATCATGAAATAATTTATTTCAAAAATATTTTTTTTTTAAACTTCCGAATTTTTTGTGGCAGCATCAACGCCGTCACAAATACCTTTTCTAATAAATTGAAAAATTTTATATATTTTTTTGTGACGGCAGAATTATTGCCACAAAAAATAGCATGATTATTTACGACAACAATTTCCTGCCACAAATACTTTTTGAGACCACACTATAAATAGCGAACAAATGCTGCCACTAAGCTGTCTCAAAAAGTAATTGTGGCGGCAAAAGTGTTTTTTGTGACAGGATTGTGCAGCCACAAAAGCCCTTTTTTCTTGTAGTGGCTTTTCAATATTCACCATCTCTCTCAAGCCTTAAGCTCTTCATTCTTGTAGTGGCTTTTCAATATTCACCATCTCTCTCAAGCCTTAAGCTCTTCAGCTTAAGCATTGTCCCATTAGATACTTCACTAATTTGGAATCCTCACGCTTACATACATCATTAGTACCAATATTAAACTCACAGCTACGCCAGAGGCGGCGCAACAGTGTCATAAAAAAAGCTTGGGCTTTAGGCCCCATTTTTAAAGAAGGCCCCATTTTTAAATATCATAAATAATCCATGTAAAAAAATTAAATCTATAAATATTTTAAACCCTACAAAAAAGCCTTATAAAAATACAAGTCCAATTAAAAAAAAAATTAAGGTCTCACTTCAAGGAAGATCCATAATTTATAGGTGTACAGTAATAGTCTAAACAAAAAATTTAAATCCATGCCTAAACAAAATATTTCAACTTAAATAGATTGAGCCTATTAATTCAACCGTAAAATTAAAAGGCCCTAAAATTTATTTTTTTAAATAAAGAAAAAAAAACTAACGGTAAAACAAAAGTTACTAAAAAATCTAGTTTTAACCCCCAAAAAAATCAAATTTAAACTTACCATCATTTTTCAATTATTATTTATCTCTCTTACTATTAAGTTCAAATATGGTAATAAAAACTTGAATATAAAAATTTAATTAATATTTTTTGTATTTAAAAAAATTAAAAATTAAAAATTAAATTTATTATTAATATTAAAAATAAAAAGACGTCATTTATCATTTTCGCTTCATGCCGGCCACCCCTGAGCTACGCCTACCAGCCAATTCAAAAGATGATTACGAGGCTTTAATTGTAAATAATTGGTTTCTTGCCGTGTGTGAAAATTCTCTATTCACCTTTTCAAGTTCTTTATATGAAGGAAAAAAAATTCTTTCCAACTATTTCCACAATGTGCAACAAACGACCTACCATATGGATTATATTTTCTTCTGAGACAAGTTATAAGTTTTGGGGTCGATTTAGTGATTAATTTACCACAAAAAATTAGTATCAATCTTAAAAATGTTTGGCATACATCTTAAAATATTAGAATTCTTCTCTAATAATCCCATTTTGGTGTAAACTTAACATATTGAGTTGTAGCCTACCCAAAAAACACTTTCTGGTATAGTGAACATACCCTTCGACAAGAAATTGTAATCATTTGGGGAAACGGTCATCTAAATGTTACTAAACCAAAATAATTGCTATCTTAAATCCCCCCGCTCCCCGAAGGAAAGACAAAAATAACCTAAGAGAAATTAGAATACCTGGAACACTCCAATCTCCAAGTTGAAATCAGATTCAGGCATCAAAAGAACCAAACGAACAAAAAAGGTATGTCCCACAGGCACACCCATCTTCTTCCTCTTGATGAATCCTCCAAAACCACCATCATCACTCCTTAAAGGGAACACAGCCTCAGGATGAATATCAGTGTAATCAAAGTGTAAGCTCTCTCTCATAAATACAGGCTCTTCCACCCACAAATTCACCAACCCAACACCCAAGATGACAGCCAAGAGCATCAGCATTGTGAGAACAATGCACACATATACAGCTCCCAGAAAACCTAATCCTATCTTCCTCAGAAAAAGGCTGCAGCCATGGACGATTGACTCGAACCTTTCTTTGGCCTTTTCCGCGCGGCGGCAGGACTCTGACGCCAGGTATAAGAGAGAGAAGATGGGGGATGTGAGAGGAACCAAAGAGTTATATAGAATCTCTACTTGCAAGGAGACAAACTTCATGAACCAGGCTGATGGGTTTGGAATAGGGAAAAAATCCTCCACCTTTTCCTCCTCTTCCATCATGGACTTTGACGGTTGTGGTGGTGGTGGTGGTGGTGGTGGTGGAGCGGCGGTAGATATTGGGCGATGGCGGTGGTGGTGAACCAAAGAGAAGATGAGTTCGTCAGTTCCCATGGTACTGAGAGATTAAAAGCAAGAGAGAGGAGAGAGAGTAAGGCCCCGCAAAATTGGCTGCCTCGCGTCCACCTGTAACATGCATGAGGAGAGGTTGGTGAGAAGTGGAGCGGTGGCTAGCTTAGCGAAGACGTGGCGTGTGCTGAAACTGATTCATCATGCAACCAGCCTTTATTACCTAAATTAGGAGAAAATTTTCCATGCCGATTAGGTACCAGACATGCATATTTTTAACCAACAACAATAAAAATCAGCCACCTCAATAGAAAAATTAAATAATGTCAAAAAATTAGCACGTCAACCACGTTAATTGAATTGGTTGACAGATACAACGTCTTTTTATTTTCAGTAGTTAATGCTCACGTGCATTACACGTAAATTATTTTTAATTATAATTTTTGAATTAATTTTTAAAATTAAATAAAAAAGTAAATTGATAAAATCCACCCACAATAATGCATATTGGTAGGCCAAGCCAAATGTCTGCCGGTTAGGATAAAAGAGCAAAATTTCTCAATGTGCATTTTCTAAGTGCAAAATAAAAAAACCATTTAGTTAGCCTAAGATGTGAATCACATAATTTTCCAATAGGGGAGGGATTCAAAATAATGTGAAACCCCACTTATCTATCAGAAAGAACTCAATTACGTGTTATGTCTCTATGTTTTAAAATAAAAACCTTATTTTAAATGAATTTACAAGATATTATAGTGAATAATTCATTAAATTTTGGAGCATTTTAAGGACTACTTTAAAAAGCTAAAGGGACACAGCTCACCAAACTTGTAAAGTGAAAAATATCTTTTATCATTATTCGTGAGAAATAAACTCCAAAAAAACTGACGATTGTATCTAATATTTCTTCTTCCCTTGATCTCGAAAAAATTCATAGCTTCACTAATTAAATACTGTGCCAAAATAGGGCTACTTAAAAAGGGGAAGCACATTTAAGAGGTCATTTTGAGTAGTATATGCTAGAAAGGGGAAAATAGTAACAAACTAACGTGCACCAAAGAAAAAAAGAGAAAGATAAAATGCATAGTGATTAAAATCTTAATGACTAGATTATACTTTTTTCCATTTCTTTTTAGTATTATTGTAATTTTTCAAGCATGTGATTTCGAAACTTCCACTAAAAAAGTAAATTTGACTTGTATTCTAGCCAAAAGAATGTGGCTTCCATAATTTGTCATATTATCCAACTAAACTAATAGTGTTGCAGAACATCCCAACTCCAAAAACAATAATATGTATAGACCCATTGAATTTAATCCGGCATAGGTAGTTGATACCTATTAATTCTTATTGATACCATCATAAAGTCCTTGATTCCCCAAACTCAAAATAAAATCAAAAATCGAGTTGGGCAAAGTAGGTGTGCAACTTAGGCGGGTCAACCCAAATTCAACCCGAGCCCAACCAAAAAAAAAAAACAGGGCTTGGGTTAGAATTTTTAATACTTTGGTTGAGCCTGGGCAAAAAAACCTCAGCCCGAATTGAATTCAGGCAAGCCTCGGGTTGAGGCCTCGACTTGTCAGGGTTCAACCCAAATATTAAAATCAGGTTGAACCCGATTATTAAATCGGGTTGAACCTGAATATACATAAATATATAAATATATTTAACTAGGATTAGTATTTATCTTCACTCTTCAAAGTCCAGACTTTCACTTCACTTCAAGCCTTCACCCTTGTGTCTCCATCACTTTCAGATCCCTCTATCACTCGTCTCTCATCTAGTCTCAAACTCTCTGCCTTCCTCTCTCACTCGTCTGATTCTCGTTTCAAACTCTCAACCTCCCTCTTTCACTCATCACTCCTCCATCTCTCAGCCTCCCTCTCTCAATTGTCACTCGTTTGAGTCGTCTCACACTCTCAGCCTCCCTCTCTCACTCGTCACTCGTCACTCCTCTCTCTTTTATCAACCCGAATTAACTAACCCGAGATCAACTCGATTTTTAACCCGAAATCAACCCGAATTAAGTAACCCGAATTCAACCCGAGCCCGCTCGAATTGAACTCGGGCAGTATTCGGGTTGAGTACCTCTGTAACGCCCCGAATTTTCTTTTATATATATAATAAACAATATTTGTAAAGATGTATTGGAAGTTAGGAAGTGTCCTGGAGTTAAAATACACTTTAGCGAGAATTTGGGGAAAAATGGGTATTGAATACTTCTTAGTACTTTGGACATAAATTTTTAGTCTTAATTCCAAATGACCTGAAATTTGGACAGTAGATAGTAGACATCTAGAGCTACAAAAGTGTATCTAATGAAAATTTTCCAATTCGACCTCTAAATGGGTCAAAAATGCATTGGAAGTGGAAGTAGAAAAAAATCTGGGTAGTGACTACCGGTAGCCAAAATCAGCTACCGGTAGCCAACCGGTAGCCGATGGTCCAGTAAAAATCAGCTACCGGTAGCCAACCGGTAGTCGAGGGTCCCGTGTGTCCGAGCTACCGGTAGCCAAAATCAGCTACCGGTAGCCACTGTAAAAATCCGAATTTTTCTGTTCGCGAACCCTCGATTTTTCCTCCACTATAAATACATTTTGTCACCTCCTTAGCCCTCCTTACACCACTCCAAACCCTAAAAAACATAAGAGAGGAAGAGAGAAAGAGAGAAACACAAGATCAAGAGAAAACAAGGGATTGAAGGGTTGATTCAAGATCAAAACCCTAATTTTTCCAAGAACATTAAGGTAGGGGTTTCCTCTCACTCTCTTACATTGAGGCTAGGGTATGTATGTATGTATGTTTTGGCTATCAATGGTAGATATATGCTAGGAAATCATCTTCTCTTGGGTTTTTGACAAAGATTTTATGTTTACACAAAGTTAGGGTTGTATACCCATGAAATTCCTCTCTTGTTTGAAAAACCCTAGTTTTCAAGAGTGATGGGTTTTCCTTTTTGAACTCTTCCTTTATTCTTGATTTAAAAACTTTAGTGTTCCCTATTGAACAACAAAATGGTGTTTATGATGATCTCTTGTATTTTCCTTCATTGTTCTATGGAAATTGCCTCATGTTGGATGTGTGGAATTTTATGAAAACTTGCTTGAGAAATTGGGGATTTATGGTATTGTTGGTAATGTGAGATGTTTGTTGATATGTTATCTCTTGCGTAGTTGTACGATACTACCATGGTTTACTATTGACCGGGTGTCATGTAGTGGGTAGACGACTTTGTATGCCACGCGGGTATGAACTTTTCCTACCACATGGTGTGGGTAGACGTCTTTGTACGCCGTGTGGGTACGAACATTTCCTAGCACTAATGATAACGGTGTAGTAACGTGGGTTGTGTCGGACATATAGTGTGGGTTATCGTGCATTGTACCAAAAATGGTTTCGACAAGAGTTTCGGGAAGTATGGGATTCCGCGAGAACTTGTTGGAAACGGTTTATGGTAGAATGGATTATCAATGGTATATTTTGTTTATTTATTCATTTCAATTATTGTTGCTATCTAAACTTGAGATCTGTTAAATGTCCTCATTTTACTTCAAATGTTATATATGTTATTTGTGAAATGAGACCGACCGTTTTATATACTTTTCTAAACCTTGTTTGGGTTTGGGAGGATTTTTCTACAGAGCTTCGTGCTCACCCCCTACCGTTGAATATTTTTTTTCAGATTCTGTGCCAGAGGATGAGCTCGGTGCTCATGAGCCGGGCCATGGAGAGGCTTCACTAAAGGGATACTTGGATCCCGAGTGGGACATCTAGAGATGTCTCTTACTTTTGCTCTAGACTAGGATATTCATTGTAAACCTTGTAAAGTCTAGTTTTCTTTTGTTATTTCCGCTGCGCTACATTAGTTGATTTTTGAAATGTAAAGGCCAAAATGGGTCTATTCTTTTGGGATAATGATGTAAATTTTATGGATAATGAATGGAGAATTTTCTTATTGATGAAATTATATTAGTGCTCTCATGTTGTGAATGGTCTTAGAATGTAATGCCGTCCAGGGGGTGTTTTGGGGCGTTACAACCTCGGGTTTAGTTAGGGTTAGAGTTGAAGATTATATACCTAGAGTTGGGCTAGGGTTGACCTCTCAACCTGTGAAACCCCGGAAAATTTAAACTTTGACGAACAAGGGCAATAAGTGAATTGCCACTTCGGTACTAGTTGAAAAACTGAATTTTTCTAAATCTCGGATGACGAAACGGATTCCACCGTTGGATTCGTCTCGCGAAATCTAGTTACCACGTCAAATTTCGTTGAATTCCGAGATAGTCGGATTTTTCACGTTTTACGAGACAAACGGGCCTCGGGTGACCCCGTGCACGAAATTTTTATAAAATTTTAAAGTTTGGGGAAATATTAGAGGCAAGTTGAAGTAAAAATAATTCGAACTTGAACCGGAGCGAAATTTAGTCGTTTCGGGATTAAAACGAACCCGAAATTAAATAGGACATGTGGCCAATTGTGGGCCAAGTATCCTAAAAATATAAATAGGGGCCTAAAGTCTGAAAAATCAGACTTCTCCTTCACCATTCAGCCGGTTTCAGCCGAGAGAAAAGAAGAGAGGGAAAATGAGAGAAAACTCCACCTTCTCTCTACGATCTACTCCGTTCTAGCGCTCAAATCGATTCGGGCCAAGAACAAGAGTTGCTCTACGCGTCGAGGGCTACGCGTGGGTACCAAAAACGACGGTTTTCACCGAACGTTGGAGGGCCAAAAATTTGGAAGTGAAGGATTCAAGCTTGCTTTGAGTTCTAGGAGCTTCCCACGGCGATTCTACACGCTACAAGAGGTAGGGTTTTCTTCCTACTTAGGTTTATTTCCAACCTAGGAAGGTTATATGGAATGGGTAGGTGTATATATATATGTATCACTTGCCTATTGTGGTTATTTGGGTGAAATGGGTATTGAGAATGGGTAGCAAGATTTAAATCACATTCTCTAGTTTAATGTACCACTAATGCATTTCATGTGTGGGAAATGAGTACCAAATATGCTAAGCAAGGTTGGTATGAAATGGGTAAATAAATTTACTTGATGGGTAAATTTCATAAAGAAACTTGAAGTGTAGAAAATTGATATGGGAAATTGGGTAAAGTGAATTCCTAAATGAAATGGACAATTAGGAATGGTTGTTGATAATTTCCTGAGAAATTATGACATATGAGGTTATGTTATGGGTAGAATGAATTCTATCTTGGTATAATTGTGTAGAAATCAATTAATATGATTTCTTGAGCTTTATGATGAATTTGAGTATATTATATGATTACATGCTTTGGGTGGTTCGAAGGTGTTGATTAAATGCCTTGGTGAAAATGTTGTATTGATGAGTTTGCTATGTTAATTGCATGCTTATGTGATAACATGTTTGAAAATGGTTATTGGATGAAATGTTGATATATGCATGCTTGCTATATATTGACAATGTGTTAAATTATGGTGTTCATATGCTTATGATATGAAGTACCATGGATATGTGGATTTATTGTTGTGTTGTTCATATGGCATTCATACATATTGAACATGTGGAGAAGATGCAAGGGTACATTACATTGCATTCTCATGGGTACATCACATTCATGGTTATAAGACATGAGTGTGTGTGGGTGAGTTGACATCGCATTCATGGGTCATAGGCATGAGTGTGGGTGTGTGCATGTGTTGTGGATCAAACACCAAATCTTGGTGGTTGGTATGTGAACTCGGGAAAGTCGGGATCGAAGATCCGACTGAGTTGCACGGTTGCATTGCATAAGGAAAACTTGTGTCGGGTAAAGCAAGTAGGGCTAGACACTCCCTCGGGTGAAAAACCCGGAACCACTTGGTTTAGTCATTTGACCGGCGGTGAAATTCCAGAAAAGTGGCATGGCCCACGGAGCCAGTGGTGCGACTCCAAAATCCGTTGCCCAAGAAGACACAAGACTTTGTTATATAAAAACACCCATCCAATGGGTAGCCTCAAACAATGATTTGATTTTTTTTAAAGACATAACTTTTATCTCAAACGATCATTGGGAGGGTTTTTTCGTCAATAGACGGGTTCATACACATTGACTTTTGCATTGTGTGGTGTGAGTCGGGGAAGACTCGGGACAAGGTGCATGAGTGAGTTCCATCTCATATCATGGCATGACATGGTATAGCATGGTAGCTTTCTAACATTGAGGTGTATATTCTTGTTAGATTGGTTGATGCTTGTTGATTTGTTGCATGTGCGCATTTCATATGCACTTAGGTTGGGGAGTAGCCTCTGTAGGAGGATATCCTATTGAGCGTGGCTCACCCTTCGTGGGACAACATTTTAGGTGCGGGGTTCACGCCGGCGGACGGCTCCCAATTCGAGCCCCAAAGTTGAAGAAAGCCAACTTGTGGCTTTTATGGTTATTTAGTAAAGTTTTGTAAGAATTCCATTTTGAGATGTAAATATATGGAATGAATTGTGATAGAGCTTGTATGAGTTGTGTATTATATGGAAAATCTCATTAAACATGTGTTGGATGAGTTTGGAGTGTATGGGGTAGCTTTAAGGATGGTTTGGAGGGGAAAGAAATCCATTATTTTTGCTCACAGTCTGAAAACCTACCGGAAGGTGTATGTCGGCCTTCCGGAAGGTTTTGCTAAAAACCCTGGATGCCTTGTTCACGGCTAATACCTTCCGGAAGGTTTTGCCCACTGGAATAAACCTTCCGGAGGATTTTAGCTACTGGAGTAAAACCTACCGGAAGGACTTGTCTACTGGAATGAACCTTCCGGAAGGTTTTGCCTTGGGTTTCTTTTTGACTGCCAAATTCTTCCGGAAGGTTTTGTTTTCTGGAATGAACCTTCCGGAAGGTTTTGGCTACTGGAATGGACCTTCCGGAAGGTTTTTGCTACTGATGTAGACCTTCCGGAAGTTCTTGAAATTGATCCTTTTCATTTAACTGTTCTTTCAGCGACCTTCCGGTAGGTGTATGTCGACCTTTCGGAAGGTTTTTCCAAAAACTTGAAATTTTCAAAATGCTTAGCCATGCTCTTGGGCTTTATTTTCTTTGGTTCCTATGACATAAATGGACATAAATTGAGATATCATTGACCTTGTGGATGGTAAATCCGGTTAAAAGCATGTGAATGACGTGGTGTCGGGTTATACGACTATCACGAGTATTTCCGCGGGTTGACGGATGGTCAACGGTTAATAAAGGACCCCCGGGTTTTGGGGTGTCACAGCTTGGTATCAGAGCTTAGGTTATAGATCTTATGTGGTCTTGTGGGAAATGAGTCTATCATCTTCCATTGCAAGAATGAAAGAGGTTTAGAGCTTATGTTTACGATTCACCTAAGGCTTGATGGGCATGGGTTTTAGACCATTTCATTCCATGTGCATCTCACGTTATGTGCTATATTTGCTACATGTTATGTACCCTACTTGGTACATGTTATGTGTTACTTGTTGTGTGACTTGTATGCATGATGAATGTGCATAGTGAAAAGTATTCTAACCCTAGTGTTTAGAGAACTTAACCTTGGGAGTGGGAAAACAAATGAACGGGAAAGTTCAAAGTGTAAGGGTCCACTATTGGAGGCATACGCCCTACTAGTGAGACAGTGAGAAAGATTTGAACGTTTTAACTTTGGTCCCTATCTAGGGATACTAAGCCGTTGTACCATTGCTATTTGACATGTGTGTAGATGTCATATAGAGGAAGGGGACATCTAGGCGGTGGACGGAACAACCAACCACTACCGGCTTTGGACCAACAAGCCTATATGGAGGCTATGAGTACGATGGCTGCTAACCTAGCACAGGCAAGCGCCAATTTGAGCCAAGGGGCTCAAGCCATCCAAAGGAGTTTAAGTTCCATGGGCCATCAACGGCCATGGAAAAAGCAAAAGACATCGAGGCCACAAGAATCATCGGGGCAGGGCCGCGGCTATCAAGGCCAAGGCCAAGGGCAAACCTCCCAAAGTAGTGGGCACTTCAGGGTTCCCAGCCAAGCGGGGCAGGGGCCATGTTATCATTGTCGCCAAGTGGGGCATAAGAGGAGGGATTGTCCTCAGAGGCAGGGATCACAGGAGGGGGATCAAGCCCAAAATCTTTTGTCCCAAGGAGGGAAGAAATTCAAGGGAACGTTTCAAGGAGGCCAGAAGACATGTTTCTATTGTCGACAACCGGGCCATAGGAAGAAGGATTGCCCCCTGAGGCAAACCTCACAGAGTTCCGAGACTTCTCAATCCCAGTCGTCGGTGGGACTCACACAGGCACGTATTGTCCTTCCCTATTCCACTAAGGACCAGGGAAATCAGTCCCAACTACAGAGCGTTGTGCAAGTCCTTAGTACGCCACGTGCGGAGACTCCGCAATCAGACCGGATGAGCCAAGGTATGGGCCAAGGCCAGGAACAAGACTCTGAAGCGACAACATTGGAGACCCAGGAGACGGTCTTTGACGTTGCACCATAGAGTGAGTCGGGGGATCAGGTAGCGACCCACGGTACATTACTTATTCCTTATTTATGGGTACACGTGTTATTTGACTTGAGCGTGTCAAATACCGTTATTTTTCATGTTTTGTGCATGGTACAGTTTAAATATTATAACCCTAGAAGAGTCCTCAGGGGTGAATTCCACCTTAGGGACTAGGGCCTGCATTGATCAGATATGACGGTTGTGAGTTAGAGATCTCGGGGACTCTACTCACTATGGACCTTAGGGTCGTGGACATGTCGAGTTGATGTCATCCTGAGAATGGGTTGATTGACGGCACACCGCGTCGTCGTTGATTGTGATCGTAAGAGGATCACTGCTTACACACCGAAGGGTGTTTGTTTCAAATTCCAGGGGGAAAAGCACGACTCTTTATCCCAAATCGTGTATGGTTTCTGTTGGCACGAATGGTAGATGGGTTGGCTTGCGAGCCTCATCTTGGAGGACGAGGTGAGACAAGAGTTGGGTCTACCTCGGGTTGTCTGTGAGTATGGGGATATTATTCGGATGAACTACCGGGATTACCTACACATAGGAATGTAGAATTTACCATTGAGTTGCATCCCGGTACATCGTCCATTTCTATGACTCTGCATAGAATGAAACCAGTAGAGTTGTGAAAACTCTAGGTCCGAATACAAGAATTGTTGAACAAGGACTTCGTTAGACCAAATACTTCACCTTGGGGCGCTTTGGTACTAATGACCAAAATTTATGGAGGAAGCTTACTTCACCTCTTATTCTAGTAGTTCCAGAGAGGGGACAGAAGTACACAGTGAATTGTGATGCTTCTAAGGACGGACATGGATGGGTATTAATGTAGTCCGCGAGAACGGTGGCTTATGGTTCTGGACAACTAAAGAACCACAAGCAAAATTATCTTATACGTGACATGGAGTTGGCGGCCATTATCTTGCCTTGAAAGCTTGGCGCCACTACGTATATGGTGAGAAGTTTGAGGCGTTATCAGACCACAAAAGTCTGAGATATATCTTTACACAACGGGACCTCAACATGAGGCAACGCAGGTGGATGAAATAATTGGAGGGTTACGACTTCACTTTGCATTATCATCCTGGTAAGGCAAATGTGGTAACTAATGCACTTAGCCGGAAGTTACAGGAACTTGTGGCTAGTGTGGCTCACCGAGAGTGGCGGATGCTTGAGAGTGTGGGACAGTACAGGCTGTATTATCGGGGTCAGACTCAGGGTATTTTAGGGAGCTTGGTGACTATGCCTTCCCTACTGAGCAGAGTGATCGATTCCCACGAACAGGACCCAGATTTGTTATCTATCAAGGACCGAGTACGTCTAGGTGGCACGAAGATGTACCATAATCTTCATCACCAGTGTTACTGGAGTAGAATAAAGAGACACGTTGAAAACCTTGTCAGTAGATGTCTCACATGTCGACAGGTGAAGGCTGGGCACTAGAGACTAACAGAGCTGCTCTAGCCCTTGGAGGTGGCTGAGTGGAAGTGGGAACATGTCACAATGGGTTTTGTGACCCACTTGCCACGGACATCGCGGGGACATGATGCGGTGTGAGTGAGAGTGGACCGGCTTACTAAGTCGGCACGCCTTTTGACAGTGCGGATGACCCTCACACAGGAGGAATTCTGCAGGTTGTATGCACGGGATATGTGGTGCCTTTACGGACGGACTTGGTTGCGTCTAGAACCTAGTCCGGGAGTGAGACGGATACATATGGGACAATTTAGATAGTATTGTTGTAACTTATGCATATAGTCGAATGTGCATGAGGGTGTGAATTTCGGGGACGAAATTCTTTTAAGGGGGGAAGAATGTGAAACCCCGGAAAATTTAAACTTTGACGAACAAGGGCAATAAGTGAATTGCCACTTCGGTACTAGTTGAAAAACTGAATTTTTCTAAATCTCGGATGACGAAACGGATTCCACCGTTGGATTCGTCTCGCGAAATCTAGTTACCACGTCAAATTTCGTTGAATTCCGAGATAGTCGGATTTTTCACGTTTTACGAGACAAACGGGCCTCGGGTGACCCCGTGCACGAAATTTTTATAAAATTTTAAAGTTTGGGGAAATATTAGAGGCAAGTTGAAGTAAAAATAATTCGAACTTGAACCGGAGCGAAATTTAGTCGTTTCGGGATTAAAACGAACCCGAAATTAAATAGGACATGTGGCCAATTGTGGGCCAAGTATCCTAAAAATATAAATAGGGGCCTAAAGTCTGAAAAATCAGACTTCTCCTTCACCATTCAGCCGGTTTCAGCCGAGAGAAAAGAAGAGAGGGAAAATGAGAGAAAACTCCACCTTCTCTCTACGATCTACTCCGTTCTAGCGCTCAAATCGATTCGGGCCAAGAACAAGAGTTGCTCTACGCGTCGAGGGCTACGCGTGGGTACCAAAAACGACGGTTTTCACCGAACGTTGGAGGGCCGAAAATTTGGAAGTGAAGGATTCAAGCTTGCTTTGAGTTCTAGGAGCTTCCCACGGCGATTCTACACGCTACAAGAGGTAGGGTTTTCTTCCTACTTAGGTTTATTTCCAACCTAGGAAGGTTATATGGAATGGGTAGGTGTATATATATATGTATCACTTGCCTATTGTGGTTATTTGGGTGAAATGGGTATTGAGAATGGGTAGCAAGATTTAAATCACATTCTCTAGTTTAATGTACCACTAATGCATTTCATGTGTGGGAAATGAGTACCAAATATGCTAAGCAAGGTTGGTATGAAATGGGTAAATAAATTTACTTGATGGGTAAATTTCATAAAGAAACTTGAAGTGTAGAAAATTGATATGGGAAATTGGGTAAAGTGAATTCCTAAATGAAATGGACAATTAGGAATGGTTGTTGATAATTTCCTGAGAAATTATGACATATGAGGTTATGTTATGGGTAGAATGAATTCTATCTTGGTATAATTGTGTAGAAATCAATTAATATGATTTCTTGAGCTTTATGATGAATTTGAGTATATTATATGATTACATGCTTTGGGTGGTTCGAAGGTGTTGATTAAATGCCTTGGTGAAAATGTTGTATTGATGAGTTTGCTATGTTAATTGCATGCTTATGTGATAACATGTTTGAAAATGGTTATTGGATGAAATGTTGATATATGCATGCTTGCTATATATTGACAATGTGTTAAATTATGGTGTTCATATGCTTATGATATGAAGTACCATGGATATGTGGATTTATTGTTGTGTTGTTCATATGGCATTCATACATATTGAACATGTGGAGAAGATGCAAGGGTACATTACATTGCATTCTCATGGGTACATCACATTCATGGTTATAAGACATGAGTGTGTGTGGGTGAGTTGACATCGCATTCATGGGTCATAGGCATGAGTGTGGGTGTGTGCATGTGTTGTGGATCAAACACCAAATCTTGGTGGTTGGTATGTGAACTCGGGAAAGTCGGGATCGAAGATCCGACTGAGTTGCACGGTTGCATTGCATAAGGAAAACTTGTGTCGGGTAAAGCAAGTAGGGCTAGACACTCCCTCGGGTGAAAAACCCGGAACCACTTGGTTTAGTCATTTGACCGGCGGTGAAATTCCAGAAAAGTGGCATGGCCCACGGAGCCAGTGGTGCAACTCCAAAATCCGTTGCCCAAGAAGACACAAGACTTTGTTATATAAAAACACCCATCCAATGGGTAGCCTCAAACAATGATTTGATTTTTTTTAAAGACATAACTTTTATCTCAAACGATCATTGGGAGGGTTTTTCCGTCAATAGACGGGTTCATACACATTGGCTTTTGCATTGTGTGGTGTGAGTCGGGGAAGACTCGGGACAAGGTGCATGAGTGAGTTCCATCTCATATCATGGCATGACATGGTATAGCATGGTAGCTTTCTAACATTGAGGTGTATATTCTTGTTAGATTGGTTGATGCTTGTTGATTTGTTGCATGTGCGCATTTCATATGCACTTAGGTTGGGGAGTAGCCTCTGTAGGAGGATATCCTATTGAGCGTGGCTCACCCTTCGTGGGACAACATTTCAGGTGCGGGGTTCACGCCGGCGGACGGCTCCCAATTCGAGCCCCAAAGTTGAAGAAAGCCGACTTGTGGCTTTTATGGTTATTTAGTAAAGTTTTGTAAGAATTCCATTTTGAGATGTAAATATATGGAATGAATTGTGATAGAGCTTGTATGAGTTGTGTATTATATGGAAAATCTCATTAAACATGTGTTGGATGAGTTTGGAGTGTATGGGGTAGCTTTAAGGATGGTTTGGAGGGGAAAGAAATCCATTATTTTTGCACACAGTCTGAAAACCTACCGGAAGGTGTATGTCGGCCTTCCGGAAGGTTTTGCTAAAAACCCTGGATGCCTTGTTCACGGCTAATACCTTCCGGAAGGTTTTACCCACTGGAATAAACCTTCCGGAGGATTTTAGCTACTGGAGTAAAACCTACCGGAAGGACTTGTCTACTGGAATGAACCTTCCGGAAGGTTTTGCCTTGGGTTTCTTTTTGACTGCCAAATTCTTCCGGAAGGTTTTGTTTTCTGGAATGAACCTTCCGGAAGGTTTTGGCTACTGGAATGGACCTTCCGGAAGGTTTTTGCTACTGATGTAGACCTTCCGGAAGTTCTTGAAATTGATCCTTTTCATTTAACTGTTCTTTCAGCGACCTTCCGGTAGGTGTATGTCGACCTTCCGGAAGGTTTTTCCAAAAACTTGAAATTTTCAAAATGCTTAGCCATGCTCTTGGGCTTTATTTTCTTTGGTTCCTATGACATAAATGGACATAAATTGAGATATCATTGACCTTGTGGATGGTAAATCCGGTTAAAAGCATGTGAATGACGTGGTGTCGGGTTATACGACTATCACGAGTATTTCCGCGGGTTGACGGATGGTCAACGGTTAATAAAGGACCCCCGGGTTTTGGGGTGTCACACAACCCGCCCGAGTTGCACCTCTAGGGCAAAGAATAAAATAATCAAGCTTTAGTAGATTGTTATCAAGAAATGCCAAACTTTGAACAACAGTGTCGTTCTTCAGACAACTTAAAAAACAAAATATGAAGGTGAAGAAAATGTAACATGTCATATACATAATCCATTGTCAGACAAGTTCTAATTCTTCAAGTGAATTTTTAGAGTTAGATAATCAAATTTTCAAATTTTAAAAATATAAAGTTTGACCTAAAAATTAAGAATTGATATGAAAAAAATTAGATTATGATAATTTTAGGGAATAATTAAAAGTTAGTGAGTACCTTCGAGATTTGTGATTTTAGAGGATGGTTTTGTGTTCAATGAAATATTAATTGACCCAGAATCTATAGGTGTGTTGATTTGTCAAGTGAGGAAGCAGAAATATCATTCTTTTTAGTACTTGAGGTTTCTGATACCCACAAAAGTTGAATTTCCATCTTACCAAATACCATAATGTCATGCTTCAAGATTGAAATTTTATTTAGAAAAACAAAAAATAACAAATGAAAACAAAATAGGAAATGAAATTGGTTGATGGTAGGTTTAAAGGGTTTTCCTTTGATTGGTTAACCTGGTAAATGAGAACAACTTGCAATATAATTCAATTTCGAAATAGTGAATATTTGACACTTTGAGAGTGAATCTAATGTGCACGTTGGATGTGAAAAATATATTATTTCAGTATGATTAAGAACTCTAAAGAAAGCGATCGGTGAGTAGAGAGAAAAGTGAGAAAAGAAGATGAGAAAAACTTGCTATGGATGGTAGAATGTTATAAAGATAGAAGGCATGCAGTAAGGTGACCCTTACAACTGATATGAAGAGTCTCCAATGATATCATGGATGACAATTTTATTTTAGTAAAAAGATACCGATTATTCAAAATCATAAAGCCAATGATCTAAAATTGAATAAGGGAGAGGGAGGGAGACTATAGCTAGAAGTCCAAAAGGACCAAAACAGTTCTAACTCTTCTTCATGGGAAGAAACCGCTGCCCTTAGTGCTAATTAATGATTAAAAACATTTGATCTATATAAGAACACTCATTTCAAGGCCTTAAAGAATGATCATTGATATAATTATGATAAATTGATAGAGTATTAAATAGTTAGAGCTTAAATGAATAGAATAAATATTTAATTTATTGATGTACTTAATGTAAGATGAAAGAATATGAAGAAGTTTATAATGTTAATTAGGGGTAAAATAGAAAAACAAAAGTTTTTCATGCTAAGGTACTTTTATTAGTAGTATAGATGTTTTCTCTTCGTTGTCAAATTTTCTCTCTCCAACTTGCACGTGTCATATTATTTCAATTCCTCTTTATTTTATTATATCTCTCATCTCGTCAAATTCAAATTTTATATTATCCAATTGGAACTTTAAAATTTGAATTTCTATTCTAAATAAGTGGGACAACTTTACAAAATCTTCTCACATCGTTTTATTTTTATTTTTCTCTCCTCCGTCTACCCTTTTTACCACTTCTCCTAAATGGATTATTTTTCTCTCTCTTGCTATTGGAGTTTCATGATTCATTCTCTGATCAATATTTAATTGTATTTTCATCTATATTTTTACGCTTTTAGATAGTTCATGTCGACTGGAGTTTTGAGTTACACTGTTGTTAATTTAACTTAGGAGGATTAGAGTTAAAATAGAATTAGAGATTAATCCATATATGACTTGTAAGTGATTTTAAAAGAAAATATTTTCTAAACTATTTAGTGTTTTGAAAATATAGATTGAGCTATTAGCGGACCCTCTTTAACATCCTTTAATGCTCGAGAGGATAAGTTTTTTGCTTGGTCTTAAGCTTGAAAAATCAGTAGGGACCGTCCAATGCTCACTATACTTTGTTAGAACAGTCTCTTTATGGCTTATGGAAGAAAAGGAGAAAAGACCATAGAGAAAGAACAAGGCTCCATCTCATAGTTGCTTGAGTGGTCTGCTCTCCCAGTAAATATTGGAACCTAATTTTTATTCTACTGACAATCATCCTCTCATCGATTGATCAGTCATTTGCGAATCTGAGTTTTTTATTGACCAAGATTACCTTTATTTCAGACCTATAAATAAAGAGAGTCTTTTCCACAGTTAGGTTAAGCCTCTTTTGTGATATCTAACAGAGAAAAATTACTTTCTACCTTTAGAGCTTCCACCACTAACCTAGATCCCTAAGATCCAAGAATACCACTAGAGATTCTACCCAACCTCACAAATTGGAGTTGAAGATCTTAATGCTTTGACAAATCCATTGGTGTGTGCATTCCAGGAGTCGTTGTCATGCCCATGATTGCTCGAGGCCTAAATGAATGGATCCTCCCAAAAGAAATTGTGCACTTCTCTTAATTTTTTTTTCCATCATGGTAAAGGAAGAGGGAACGTAACAGTGGCTAGGAAGTTAGCAATATCAGCATACCATGGTAACTCTAAGACAGGATGTCGGAGAGGGACTTTCAGCAGAGAGATCTACGAAGGAAAGGAGCATCTAGCTATGATATTAGTTGAAGTATAAGACTTGAGTATTTGTAGATTGACTTTGTGAGTAGTGGATTAGGTTTTGGTAAACTCCAAGTGGTTCCCCGTGATTTTTTTCCGAGGATGGTTTTCTGCGTCAACAAATAACTTGTGTTCATCTTGTAATTTCCATATATACATTTGCATTTGTTAGCACACAGGTGCACTATGTGTTTGTTGATTTGAATGCTTGGCATATGAATCGGCCATAGTTACAATTGGATTTGGGTTTTAGAATCACTGTAAAATTGATTGCTTGAGTGAATTAATTCGAGACTAATTAACATCAATCGTCATGGGTTTAAGCATTTGTGGTGATTAAAGGGATTCTCACTAGTCATTGTTCAATTAGAGTGATAAGAGGTAATTGTGGTCGAACTAGGTTTTTATTGGTAATCAATTGAGCTAAAATTAAAAAACATATTCACCCCCTCTTGGTAATGTCGTGCACTTCACGTGAGGGAAGATCCACAACGTTTCTCCCTTCCTAGAACAATAATTGGTATCAGAACATGGTTGCCCTAAGTTGCATTGACACTTGTAGGCGTATTTGGTTGTTGCTTACTTACCTAGTTGAGAATGGATGTATCATCGAGTCATGAGTTGTGTTTTGTAGTACACACTGCCTTGAAAGCCCAAATGGGTAGGTATTTCGACAGTGGTTGTTCTAGGCAACCACATGATAGGAAAGAAGTCCCACTTTTGCGTATTGGAAAAGTGTAGTGGTGGGACTGTTACATTTGGAGATGGTAGTATCTCCAAGGTTGTTGGGAAGGGTACCATTCAACTATTGAGCATGCCAAAGTTGGACAATGTCCTTTATGTGGAAGAGTTAAAGGTTAACTTTATCAATATTAGTCAATTGTGTGATGATGGTAATGATGTACACTTCACAAGAGACAAAATGCACTATATTAAATGATAAAATAGATTGCCTTTTGGAAGGGGTTAGGTCGGTAGATAATTGTTATTGTATATCTCATAGCCCTTCACTAGTGTGTCATAGGGCAAGTGTTGATGAAGTCACATTATGGCACCATAGGTTAGGACACATGAACTACGAGGACCTAAACTGAATCATGAACAAGGAGCTTGTAAGGGGAGTACCTAGGAAAACAAATTAAGGTCCCTCACAAAAAATTGAAGAACATCACAACTAAGAGACCCCTCAAGCTCATTCACATGGATCTCATGGGTCCTACACAAACTGAGAGCATAGGAGGTAAGAGGTACATCTTAGTAATGGTAGATGATTACTCTATCTACACTTGAGTTGCATTTTTGAGAGAAAAATCAGAGGCTTTTACTAGCTTTAGGCACATTTGCAAGAAAGCTCAAAATGAACGAGATGAAGCCATATAGGTAAATTCATTAGAATTCGAAGTGAATATGGTAGAGAATTTACTGTGATAAACATGACATAAACCACGAGTTTTCAGCACCCAAGACCCCACAAGAAAATGGAATGGTAGAGAGAAAGAACAAAGTCGAAGAAATGACACGTGTCATGATTCATAGTAAGGGGTTGCTTGAGAGATTTTGGGCCGAGGCAGGAACATTGCATGTTACAATATTAATAGAATCTACCTTAGACTAGGCACATGTCAAACTCCATATGAAATTTGGAAAGGCAAGAAGTTGAATTTGAAATATTTCCGAGTTTTTGGGAATAAGTGCTATAATTTGAGAGATAGAGAGAACTTAGGAAAATTTGACTCTCGAGGTGATAAAGGAATATTTCTTGGATACTTCACTAACGGTAGAGCTTTTAGAGTGTTTAATTTGAGAACATCTATTGTTATGGAATCCATTAATGTTGTCATTGATGACACATGAGAGGAACTTGTGATTGAGAAAGAGGAGGATGAGGGAACTAATACTTTAATAGGAGATAAAGGTGAATCGGAACTTACTTCTAACCCTAAAAAAAGATAATGACTTTCTCACCAAACTAACACCTTTGTGGGTTCGAGCTAGACACACACCTAGTGACATTATAGGGAACCCAAACAAATGGATGAGGAGTAGGAGACAGCTTGAAGATGAGTTAGACCAAAATCACTACGTCTCCATATTCGAACCTAATAATGCGAGTGAGGCTCTTGAAGATGACAATTGGATTATTTACATGCAAGAAGAGCTAAACACACAAAGTGATGTTTAGGACTTGGTACCTAGGCCTAAAGACACCAATGTAATTGGAACAAAATGAATTTTTAAAAACAAATCCGACGAAAATGATGTAGTTGTTAGGAACAAGGCTAGATTAGTAGCACAAGAGTACACCAAAGTAGAAGGAATATACTTTGATGAGACTTTTCCACTAGTAGCAAGGCTAGAATATGTGAGATTGCTCTTTATCATAGCTTGTTTTCAAGACCCACATCGTCCTAGGTATGTATTTAAACTTAAAAAGGCACTCTATGGTTTAAAGCAAGCTCCAAGGGCTTGTTATGAAAGGCTTTCTACTTATCTTTTGGAAGAAGGCCATCTAGAGGTAGTTTAGATAAGACCTTGTTTGTAAAGAGTGTTAAAGGTGAACTTTTAATTACGTAGGTGTACGTTGATGACATTGTTTTTGGTTCCACAAGTGACTCTATTCCTCATGAGTTTAGTGAATTGATAAAATCTAAATTTGAAATGAACATGATGGGTGAACTAACTATCTTTCTAGGCTTGCAGGTAAAACAAATGGAAAATTGGATTTTTGTCTCACAATCTAAATATGCAAGAGACCTAGTTAAGACGTTTAGATTAGAGTTAACCAAGCACTTACATACTCCGATAAGTACTAGAAATCCACATTGTAGCCTGTGCCTATCATCAGCTGAGAGTTGTTAACCACCACTTCAAACCAAGGGACCAGTACTTTGAAACATTTAGGATAAGCATGCCTTAAGCTTCTATAATAACAGCTTTGCTTCGACACAGAATAGTCACCAAAATAGCAAAAGACAGTGAAGGTTTCTTGTTCTCAATAGTCAAAATCATCTGATCCATAATCAGTGTAGGGAGATCAATAGTAAGGCCAACCCAAAAGGCATAGAGAAATTGAGCCTTGTCAATAAAAAATCGAGTTTTTATGAGATTGTGGCATCAGATTAGCAACCACAATTAAATTTAGAATATGATACTTATTAGTTAAATCCCCTTGCTTACTAAATTTCGCATTCCTACCCCAAACATAATTAGGATCACCAATCAATTCATCACCAATGTCAATCATTCCAGGAGGTTGATTAAAAGGAAACTGGGCATCAAGTTCTCGTCTAACAGGCTTTATTAGATCAAAAATAGTGGCCACATTGACTTGAAATACTCTTCCCCTAACAAAAGTCTCAAACATTCTATTTTCAAAAATGTGCATTATTGTAAAAATCTATAACCAAACATTCATATGCAACACCCATTGTTCTCATGTATTCAGTCCACGCCCTTGTCTCTGAATTTTTCCTAATGTTCATGCACAAAATCTTCATAAATCACAGCCCATTCAGCAATAATAGATTTACTTCCAAAATAACGTTCATATCAGAGCTGTTGATTAATATTCTGAAACATATCATTATCAAATTCAGACTGAACTTGCAGTTGTTCTTCTGGAATCTGTGGTTCTGGAATCACCGGGAGTGGTTGATGTGCTCCTCGCCTAGGACGATTTGATGAACTCTCCCCTTTGCGAGCAATAGAATTCTTCCTTGGCCCCATGGATTTTTCTTGAAACATCTTGATCAAAAGTGGGTTTGGAGTGATTTCAATCAGTGAAACTGCGAAAAAAACTTAGGGCTTTTGTTTAATCGGCTTAAAATCGAAAGAAAGTCAATGGGCATTTAAGATTTGGGTCTAGGGATGAATTTCATAATAGATTTTTTTAAAAAAAAAAATTGCTGCGAGGGAAAGATTCTGATATGAAATCATGAACTAATCTTTTTATAACTGGGCAGTACTGTCCGGACGGTGCAAGGGCGTCCAAACGGTGCTTTTTCTTTGGAATTTGATCCTTCTTGGTACTTGATTTGTAATTCACCCTAATCTCCAAACATGGTCCTGATAGTGTGTATATAACTTATATGAGTAGGTGAGTGTCACTCTCCCTCGAGTTCGATGCTAGAAATGGGAAAAAACGTGTGTGTGAATGGAAATGTGTGCGTGTGCAAAAGTGCTCCCCAATCGAAGAGAGACTTGCAATAACGTGTTTTACTTGGAATTGAGTATTCCAAGGTCGTCTCCTCAGGGAAGGAAGGTCGAATTGTAGTGAATGGTGATTTGTGAGAAAATGAAAAGTGTAAAATCTTGTGAGTTTCGTGTTTTAGTGAGTGGAGTTTGGATAAAATACAAGAAAATAAGGTTGGCTAATCCAAAGAGGTCATTCCATAAGGAATGCCAAATCAACTCAATTCATTCAACCAATGGTGCCTAGGTGTTTGATTGATTCGTAGGAAGTGAGGGACTAATGTGGAGGTGTAGGCTCAAGCATACCTCGTGACAAGTCTACGGTGTATCAAGAGCTCACAACCACGTCACTCAACCTAGTCAAATCAAACACTTTACACTACGAGGAAGAATAGAAGAGAGTTGATTTAGCATACCTAAGAAGAAATTCCCCTTGGATTAGCCAACTAAAAGCTTAGCTACCCATAGTCAAAGTAAGAACATACAAAATGTAAAGAGACATGGTAATGAAAGAAAGCTTAAAACTTGTATTGATGCAAGAAGAAATTAAAGTACAAAAACAAATTCATTTCATACCCAAATAGAAAGCTTGGAAAGAAAAAACCCAAATGTAGACATGGAAATTCAAGAACATGAAGTTATACTTGAAATGCATAAGATTAAAGTGCAATAAGTAAATATTACAAGTGATTTAAAGCTTACTACAACTAAAATGGTGGAGGAAATGCAAAAACCTAACTTTCTCTCTCTAAAACTTCATCTTCTTCCTTCAGCTTCTCTCTCTAAACTTGTGTAAAAACTGAATAATGGAGAATAGCCTGGTCAAAATTCGTCCATACCCTTTCCATGGTCTGTGTGAGCTGACTTCCTATGATTGGAAGGAGTATAGGTACTGCTACAAGCAACCATAGGCCCAACATTGCCTCTTCCATACTTCCCCCAACCACTAATATTCTCTCTCCTCCTCCTCCATGCTTTGTCTTCCAAAATCAGGCTTTAGGTGTAAGAGAGCATTATAATGTGTCATAGATGTCAGGGCATGTGTGGGGTGACAAGAGGTGGGCCCCCGAAGTAGATAGAGTTGAGATTGCAGACTTCTGGCGTTTTGGGCAAAACCTACCGGTAGAACGATCATGAAACCTACCGGTAGGTTTTTTCAGTTAGGCAAAACCTATCGATAGGTTTTGGCAGAGGCTGGGGTAGAAGAAATCCAGTGCACTAAACCTACCGGTAGGTTTTGACCAACTTCTACCGGTAGGTTTTCTCCTGTTTTGGCATTTCTTGGTTTCTTGATGTCCCGAGCCATCCGTTAAGCCTCCCCTTCTTCTCCATTGCCTTTGAGCACTTGTTGAGGGACTTAATACACCCCCTTACCTGCTCTTTACCTACAATCACATAAAACTACATTAAAGTTAGATTAAATGCATTTTTCCTCATTTTCACTACAAAAGCTAGTACAAAATGGGTGCAAAGAGATACATGATGTGCAATATTCTATGCTCGTCACACCCCCCAACTTGAGTTTTGCTAGTCCCTAGCAAACTTTATTTTCAAACCATAATGCATAAAACTTAACAATCCCATTCATGCAAGGCAATTCACCAAACAATCAAAATACTCAAATCATAATGCAATTAAATAAATGAACTTTGGCAAGATGAAACAAAACAAATGTGGATCTTTCATTCATTACTCAAAAGGTTCAGTACAAGGATTAGAGGCCAAAAACAAAATGGCCTAATATCCTAGAGACTCTTATACTAGGCCTATAGCCCTAAATCCTATCTGTGCAACTACTAAAAGCAATAAAACCAAAAGATCTCCCTACTCCTCGTCCTCGTCTCCTGTCCCCTCCTCCTTGTCATCATCATAGTCGATGCCCTCCACATCACCGGAGTCCTCATCGTCGGAGCCCTCCACCTCAACAATAGTAGAAGCCATGGGGGCAGAGGTAGAAGGCCCGACAGTAAGAGGCGGAGGCCCACCGGGGATCGGCTATCCCTGGAAAGTGTGCTCATAAATCCTCGTCATCATCAAGGAAAGCCGATGCATCGTCCCACCAAGGTCGTCCATCCTCCTCTCCATAGAGCTAGGCGTTGAGAAACTGTGCGAGGCGGGGCAGTGGTGGATGGCCCGGCAGTGGATGGTCCGGCAGTGGACAGCTTAGCTCTAGGTGCCCTTGCCCTCTCCCCTCCTATCATCGCCGTTCTCTTGCTGCTACTAGACTTCCCGATTGCTCAGAAATCCAGAGGTAGAAACACATCCGAGGGGTAGGCTTTGACCTTGGAGTGGCAGCACATCCTTGTAACCAAGTTGGTGAATGGGAGATTCGCCTTTGGCTTCCTAGCCTGGGCGAACTCCTTCATGAACTCCCAAATCATCAGTGTCACGCCCATCCTGTTCCCCATCATAAAAGTGTGGAGGAGGGCAAGCTTCTCTTCCCCTGGGGTCTTCTCCACACCCCGGGTATCAGGTTGTAATGCAAAACTTTGTTCATAACCTCGTATGAATGCTTGAGGGCTCCAACTTGAATTTTTTCCTTGAATTATGTCGGGTCCTCATACATCAACTGTACGTACTCTAGGAGTAATTTCCTCCCTTGGTTGTTGTAGGGATAGACTGGGGCATTGGGGGGAGGTCTCTCATACTTCATCAAATCCGCAATAAATCCTGTAGTAACATCCAAAACCTTCCCCCTCACGTTCGTCCTAAGCAAAAATATGTCCTCGTCCTCTACCCTTAATCTCTGGTAAAATTCCCTGCACATCGGAAGGCTATAACCCACCACTGGCTCAAACCAAATGTCAATCCCATGTCCCTAGACCACCCGCACAACCTTGTCATTCGGCCCAAGGGTGGGCTTGTCCACGTGACGCTCGTACGCCGCATTCTTTTCCTCAATGCTCTTCATGCGAGCATCATTTTTCTGCTTCTTCCTTCTCTCCCTACTCCTCCATTGGGGCTCGCCACCATCCTCTTGCGGGACCCCGTACCCGCGGTTGGTGGAGGACTTGGCCCCGTTTGTTTCGTACGGGCCATGAAAATCAAGAATGCCCCAAGGGCCACAAAAGGTAAAAATCAAGTCCACAACTCTTCCAAAAGATCTAAGGGAACACGTGAATGCTTACCTAAACGAGCCATGAGGATGGAATCCGAGCTTTGGTGAAAACCTAGGTGTAGTGGATTTGGGGGAAAATGAGGGTTTTGGGGAGAAATTCAAACAACTTGTATAGTGAAATTCAACCCTAGGGATGTTAATTTGGAAGTTTGATGGATGGGTAAGAGTTCTTTGAGGGTAAGAGATGTTTTGAGAGAGAGGAGAAAGCTTCTAAGATGGAGAGAAGTGGAGAAGGTGAAGAGGTTTCCCAAAAAATTAGATTAAAAACCCTTGTTTCCTAGTTTTCTGGGCAAAACCTACCGGTAGAACGATCAAAACCTACCGGTAGGTTTTGTGCACTTGAAAATTCCTACCGGTAGGTTTAGACAAACTTATACTGGTAGGTTTTAGCTTTTTCCCAAAAATTTCCTGTGCTCCTATTTTCATCCCCACTCCAAATTTATTCAACCTCTACACATTCTAACAACCTATTCAAAACCTCCACTCCACCAAAAACCTGAACTACGCTTATGAAACACAAATGAGTGACCATGCCCAAATTCATTTACGAAATTGCAATGTGATTTAAAATTTTGATGCTTTCAAAACACAAGACTTGGATTTCTTAATTTAACTACCAAAATGAATACCCAATGTGTAAAGCATAGATTGAAATGGTAAAGGCATTCATATTTCTTCCCAATATCGAAAGTTTGAGTGATATTCTCCCATCCTACAAGCATAGGGTTGCTTGACACATTATTCAAATACCCGAACTAAGCACACATGAACAACACCATGGCTTTAAATGCTATTCTAGAGTATGCACCTACACATTTGTTTTCAAACTCGTGTGTGTGTGAAATGGACATGTAATTTAAGCATTTACCCAACGGAATTCACATTTACTTGACTATCCAAGTTCAGCTTTGACGCAAAACTCACCAAGGGTTTCTCTTAAGAACGATTATCTCTATGATTATCCTGACATGCCCTCCATGTGTATATGTGAGTTAGAATCTTGTGCACAAATCAAAAGTTCATATATAATCCCAAAATGATGTGCATGCATGACAATTGAAATGATATTGGCATAATCTCATGAATGGAGTGTTAGGGCATTAGATAGCAAAACGAACTTTTCTTTTTCATTAAAAGTATGCTTTCACCATGCTTCTCTAGATCATTTAGGGGTTTCAAGGGTTGTAATGAGGCATTGGGGGTGATATTTGGGCTGAGTGAAATGAAGGGTCAAAGAATACAAAAAGGGTTATTTCGAGGGCATTGACCTTTATTACAAAAATCTCATTTTTTGTAGAATTTTTTCAGATTTACACCTTCACTTTACTTTTTTTTTCCTTCTTTTTTCCTTTTCTTTTCTTTTCTTTTTCAACCCTTTTTTCACCTTTTTCTTGGGCTTTCTTTCTCTTTTTCATTCAAAATTTGAATTCGGCACCAATTATCCCTTTTTGGGTTTCCTCTCCACATTTCCTTCCCTTTATGATCAATCACAGTTAGTTCTCGGAACAACCAGGGTGTGGTAAATTATTATTATTTTGCACTGGCTTGGTCAATTGTCTGGCATGGAAACAAATTTTTAAATAAGGCTCAATCACGACACTAAGGATAATTTTTCCAAGAAAAGGGCTAAGGCTCAAAGCATTTCAAATATGGCCTAAGATCATTTCTAGATAAGCATGGGAAAACATATTGGCATTCCAAGTTAAAGTCAATGTACTATCCACATGCACTCTAACCAAAGCAAGCATAATGAGATTATTAAACAGATTTTGAATTTAAAAAAAAAATTGTTCCTTTGAGTAAATGTAAGTTCCCTCCAACAAGGATTGACACTAAAACTCACACGAGTATTTATTTCATCTCCACTATGCATGTCAAGCACTAAAAGACGACAACAATCCGTAAATTTCCAAAAATACACGTTCATGGTGCACTATGGTTGAGTTCAAAAGAAAACACATATGTGGTACTCAGGCATAGGATAGACTTCTATGATGTGCTCATGCATTCCATGTTCAAAGTAAAGACTAACTATCATGAAACCCAACACTCTGAATAGGGGAATATGGTTCAACATTTAGATATTTTTCACAAAAATTTTCAAAATTTTCACATATTTTGCAACTATTCTACAAAAAAAATAGGTCAAATATGTGAATGGTGAATTTAAGCACAAAATGATATTATCAACAAAAATTTTGGTGTATCATACAAATGGTGCACCTCACCCCCCAGCTTGAATTATGCATTGTCCTCAATGCAACAAAAAAATATGGAATGCAATGATAGACTTAAAAAGATAAGTAGGGTTAGAGAACATCTCGCAATGAGCTTTGACAAAAACACCATAATCTGCACATTTGAAGAAAGAAAACTATGCAAAGATGAAAGTAAGCAAACAAATTAACTTGGAAAATAAACGATAAAAGAAAGTGACTGTACACTAAAATCTACTTGAATAGTTATTCTTCAACAAGGTATGGGTAAACCGGATCCACTAACTCTTCTTCCACCACTTGAACCTCAAAACCCTTGAAAAAATGGCTTAAGTCTTTGGCCATTAACCTTGAATGTTTTTCCATCTTCGGGGTTTCTTATTTCCACGACTTTGTTAGGGAAGGCTACCTTGGCAAGATAGGGGTCATCCCAACGTGATCGGAGTTTCCCTTGAAAAATCAAGAACATGAAGTTAGACTTGATGATACTTGAAATACATGAGATTAAAGTGCAAAAAGTAAAGATTACAAGTGATTTAAAGCTTACTACAACTAAAATGGTGGAGGAAATGCAAAAACCTAACTTTCTCTCTCTAAAACTTCATCTTCTTCCTTCAGCTTCTCTCTAAACTTGTGTAAAAACTGAATAATGGAGAATAGCCTGGTCAAAATTCGTCCATACCCTTTCCATGGTTTGTGTGAGCTGACTTCCTATGATTGGAAGGAGTATAGGTACTGCTACAAGCAACCATAGGCCCAACATTGCCTCTTCCATACTTCCCCCAACCACTCCTCTTCTCTCTCCTCCTCCTCCATGTTTTGTCTTCCAAAATCAGGCTTTAGGTGTAAGAGAGCATTATAATGTGTCATAGATGTCAAGGCATGTGTGGGGTGACAAGAGGTGGGCCCCCGAAGTAGGTGGAGTTGAGATTGCAAACTTCTAGCGTTTTGGGGAAAACCTACCGGTAGAACGATCATGAAACCTACCGGTAGGTTTTTTCAGTTAGGCAAAACCTACCGATAGGTTTTGGCAGAGGCTGGGATAGAAGAAATCCAGTGCACTAAACCTACCGGTAGGTTTTGACCAACTTCTACCTTACACCCCCTTACCTGCTCTTTTCCTACAATCACATAAAACTCCATTAAATGTTAGATTAAACGCATTTTCTCCCATTTTCACTACGAAAGCAAGTATAAAATGGGTGCAAAAAGATACATGATGTGCAATATTCTATGCTCATCACTTGGCCCTTCAACTTCCTTGTGTGCTGATTTCTCCTTTCTACTGCAGCCTGGATCCTGCAATTAAAATTAACAATTTGTTTTCAATGTTTCGTTGAAATACACATTAAAAATCCTAATTAACTTAACAAATCTAACAAAATACAAAATAAAGACATAAAATATTCCTAATAACACACAAAATTAAAAATAACACATCAATTTAAAAAGAAAACACATATCCCTTAAAATTTTCATCCTTTCTTATGACAAAAGAGAAATTTTTCAATCCGAATCCTCTAAATCCATTGAATTAGTGAATCGACCAATCTAACGTTGCACATATCTTGTAAGAATTAGATTGGAATAAGATAGCGTCTCAGGAAAATCCTTACTATGCCCATACTTAATCCAATCAAGACGATCTAATGCACGACCCGAGATTGTTTCGGAACACTGATTGAATTCTCTCATATGCATTAATCGGTCACACTTCACACAACCACCAAGTTGTTTCGCTCGACGGCGTTTAGCGTATAAAATTTTTCTGCACAAAGGTCTTTCTTGCCTCTCCGGCAATTCTAGCTTTCTTACAACCCTAGCTTTGTCATAATCATGGAATATACATCCATTGAGAATGTGTGTAGCACTCCTAAGCTAAACCACAAAATTTTTTCATCCATTTTTGAAAATTAAAAGACTCACTATTCGGTTTTTTAATGTATGTCAGTCACAAAGACGATATTCAAAATGTAACTTAATTTGCAAAATTAACAAATCATCAATACAAATATTTTATAAAAGATATGTATTTAAAGAGAATATTGTGGTTTCATTAAGATGATGGAATCCACATTCCTAAAAAATCCATCATAAAAAGGGTTGAGCCTCTGGCCATTCACTTTAAAAATGTTACTAGTTGACGGATTTTCAATCTCAACTACCCCATGTCCAAATTCTTGTTTGACAATGTATGGCCCCGTCCACCTAGACCTCAACTTGCCAGGAAACAGGTAGAGCCTCGAGTTGTATAACAAGACTTTTTGGGATGGTACAAAAGATTTCCACATAATGTTTTTATCATGAAAAAATTTCATTCTAGGCTTTGCAATTTTAGCATTCTCATATGCCTTATTTCCCAGTTCTTCCAATTCACTAATATGATGTCTTTGGAATGCACTTGTTTTGTCTTTATCAAAATTCATCATTTTAATTGTCCAATATGCTCAATGTTCCAATTCTATAGGCAAGTAACATGGTTTGTAATAAACTAGTCAGTAAGGGCACATTCCCAAAAATTATTTTGTAAGAAGTACAGTATGCCCAAAGCACATCAGTCAGTCTCAAGGACTAATCTTTGCGGTCTTGGTTCAATATTTTTTCTAAAATATTTTTTATCTCCCAATTGTCTAATTCAGCTTGTCCACTTGTCTGAAGATGATAAGGGGCAGATACTTTATGTGAAATCAAATATTTTTTCATTATATTTTCAAAAGATTTGTTGCAAAAATGTGTACCCCCATCACTTATAATAGCTCGAGTAATTCCAAATCGGGATAAAATATTTTCTTTTAAAAATTTGACCACAATGCGGTGATCATTATTTCGACACGGAATTACTTCAACCCATTTGGAAACATAATCAATAGCAACCAGAATGTACAGATATCCAAAGGAGGGAGGGAATGGTCCCATAAAATCAATGCCCCAACAATCAAAAATTTCAATAATCAAAATAGGGTTTAAGGGCATCATGTTTCTTTTTGAAATTCTTCCCAACCTTTCACATCAGTCACAATTTAAACAAAAAGTATGTACTTCTTTAAAAAGAAGTGGGTCAATAGAAGCCACACTGTAAAATTTTAGTTGCGGTTTTCTTTGAAGAAAAGTGCCCACCACAAAAAGAAATAACTTGACCAATTTCATGGTTTGGTACACAACGCCTTATGATCTGATCCTTGTAGTATTTGAATACATAGGGATCTTCCCAAAAGAAATTGTATACCTCTCCCAAAAAATTTTGCTTGCCGGTAAAGGTGTAGTGGAGAGGAATGGTACCTGTGGCCAAGTAATTGGCAATATCTGCATACCATTGTACCTCAGTTGTTACAAAAAGTTACTCATCTGGAAAAATTTCTTTGATCAATAATGGCTCCTCTTTTATATCATAATTCAGCCTTGACAGATGATCGGTCACCACATTCTCGACTCCCTTTTTGTCTTTGATAATGAGATCAAACTCCTACAGTAGGAGTATCCATCGGAGGAGACATGGTTTGGCATCCTTCTTCGTGAGTATGTACTTCAAAGCTGCATGATCAGTAAATACAACAATTAAGCATCCAACTAAATAACCAAACCAAACCAAACCAAGCCTTATGTCTCAATCATTTGGGGTCAGCTATATGAGTCCGTCTTCGCGATTCATTTCGATCAGGCATTATACACTCATTTAAGTTCAATATTTTCATATTTTTTCTTATTATTTTGTTCAATATTAATTTAGGTCTACCCCTACTTCTAGGATCCAACTAAATATGAGCTGAATTTATTCAAAGCAAACACTACAGCAAGCAATTCTTTTTCTATTGTGGAATATTTTATCTGTGCATCATTCAAAGTTTTCCTTGCGTAGTAAATCACATAAGGTCTCTTATCTTTCCTTTGTCCTAAGATATCTCCTACATCATAATTGATGGTGTATCCTACTCTAACATGACAACCTATGACCCTAGACTCAACATTAAATAATATATTTGACTTTGGTGCAATGCATTTAATGTAATAATGCACATGACTCTTCAAATACCATGACTCTTCAATGCTTAAACCCTAAAAATGAAAATATACTTAAAATACTTAATATAAAAATGACCACGTAAATATGTCATTATGCTCCTGCGTCATTATTTGATGTAGGCCGAGACCCACAATGTTTAAGGATAGGCCCGGGATGCCACTCGACCAAGGGTAGCGGATGCCACTCAACGAAACCAAGCCACACACTTGATTATAGGAGGAAGTCACTCAACTCCAAAGTAAGAGAAAACTTGCAAATGATTTTAATCAAAACACTCTTTTCCTTGTAGTATTCTCATTGATATATATAGGAAAATACATATCAATTAATGTTAGACAACTAGGGTGGTGTAGCCGAATCTAACATGACAACCTATGACTCTAGACACAACATTAAATAATATATTTGACTTTGGTGCACTGCATTTAATGCAATAATGCACATGAATCTTCAATGACCATGACTCTTCAATGCTCATACCCTAAAACCGAAAATATACTTAAAATACTTATTATAAAAATGACCACATAAATGTCATGATGCTCCTGCATCATTCTCCCTGGCTTCAAAAGAAACTCGCCTCGAGTTTTAGGTTAGATCGTCCCAAATCATTTCATCCATCTTCTTGAGTTCCTCATTTGAAACCCACGTAACATGATTTTCCTTTCCAATGCACTAAATACTATTATATGTTCCATGCCGAGTAGTGATAGATCTCATGTCAAACACATCAATTGGTTATTGCTTTGAAATGGGAATGTCAGAATGAACATCTACGTGCTTCAGCGCCATATCACCTTCATCTGCATGATAAGGATAGAGATCACTCACATTGAACGTTGGACTTATTGATAATTCATCTGGCAACTCTATGCGATATGCATTCTATCCCAATTTCGTCAATAACAGATAAGGAAAAAACTTCCTTTGCTTTAGAATGTTATAGGTTCCAGTTGGGAATCTTTCTTTACGAAGGTAAACCATGACTAGATCACCTTCTTTTAATTCCAAATTCCTCCTATGACCATTAGCCGTGAATTTGTAAACTTGAGTAGAGTGCTTCAATTGTTCCCGAACCTACTTATGAACCATCTTGATGTGTGCAGCAAACTCTTCAGCACTCTGTTTAGCCATTGGGAATCTCTTCAGCAAACTCTTCAAATGGTATTCTGTCATGCTTCTCAATAGATTCCCAAGGGATCTATTCACCACCTCTGTTTAGCCATTGGTTTGGGGATGTTAAGCACTAGAAAATTGCAAGCGAGTTCCCAACAGCTTCCATAAAGTTCTCCAAAAATGGCTAACGAATTTCACATCGCTATCTAAAATGATAGTTTTTGGAACCCCATGCAAATGAAGTACTTCCTTGAAAAACAAAATAGCAACTTGGGTAGCATCAGTAGAGTTTTTACATGGCAAGAAAGTGAGCTATCTTCGAGAATCAATCAACAACCACAAAGACAGAATCACAACCATGTTGCGTTCTCAGCAAACCAAGAATAAAATCCATAAATAGATCATCCCAAGGAACACTTAGAATTGGCAAAGGCTAATATAAACCAACATTTTGAGCACTTCCTTTAGCTTTTTGGCACGCAACACACCATTGAACCAAGCAAGAACATTGCGCTTCAAAGTAGGCCAAAAGTATCATTGTCTCATAAGTGCCTCAGTTTTGTCTCGTCCAAAATTTCCACTAATTCCACCACCATGTAACTCATTAATGACAAACAATCTTAATGAAGCCTCGGACAAGCATAACTGGTTTCCTTTGAAGAGGAAACGATTAATGAGCAAATAATAGGTGCTCCTTTTAGAATCCAATTTTTGTAGCACTTTAGCAAAGATAGGATCCGTAGCATAATACTCAGGTATAAGGTCAAAACTAGTGATTTCATGAGAAAGAGTAATCAACAAACTATGTCTTCGATACAATGCATCAGCCACCTTATTGGATGAGCTTGCCTTATGTTAAAGAATGAAAGAGAACTTCTCCAAATAAGACATCCAACCTACATGCCTAGAGTTTAACTTCTTTTGTGCTCTCAAGAACCGTAAAGCTTCATGGTTAGAGTAGAGAACAAACTCCACACCAATAACATAATGTTCCCAATGTTTCAAGGCTTAAACAACAACATACAACTCTTTATCATATGTTGAAAACTGTTGTCCGAATTTGGTATTGACAATTAACGTGCAAGTATACACGATCAACAAGTAATAAAGTGATAAGTAGAGTATCGTTCCCACGGAGAATTATTAATAATAAATTTCAAGTACTAACTTTATATCAATTCAATTTTATTTAAACAATTGGAATTGAACTATGGAATGAATAATTTAAACTAAATCTAAACTTAATAATCAAAGATTGAATTTAACGGATAAAAGAAGTTAAGATTACAACTTCCCCTAATGCTTCGTATAAATCTTTCCACTCTCTTTCCAGTTAATTGATCAAATTGAATTGTTAACTGAGACTTCAAAAGTATTTATCAAACATCTTCCGATAGTAAGATAAGCATATCTCTCCCAATTAAATTGCTATATTCCTATGCAAAATAAGTTGGAATAGATTCATTAAGTTCAAACTCTCATACAAGTTACACACGACATATAGGTATATTCCTATCCTATACACAAACCCAGCAATTCAATCCGAAGAAGAATTAACCAGACGCATGTCATCATATTCAGATCTAAACCTAGAATTCATCTCCCAATTTCATCTAGGTTATCAAATTAATTGATGGCCAAACAATTATATATTAAACACAAAATATGACAAACAACTCATATATGATCAGCAAGAACTAGAAACGAGAGTAGATAAATTTAACTAGACATTAGGTTCCGTTGCAACCTTAATAAAGATTTAGATCATAATGTAATTGAAAAACATCCTTCTCAAATTAAACAACATCTTAGAAAATCAAGAACTAAAAGTAAGAGAAAAGAATGAAAACTTAGTTGTAATCTTCAATTCCTCTCTAGCCTTCAAGCCCGATTTTCTTCGTGTCGGTTTCTTCGATTCTTGCCTTCAATTTTCTTCTATTCCTTGGTCTTCTTCTTTCTCTTTCCAGCCCCCAAAGTTAGTATATTTATATTCCCCTCAAACCCTAGCACATAGGAGGCATTAGAGTCCAATTTCGGGTCAAAACGAGTCATAATTCGCGTCCAACTTCAGTGGGGGGGCGCTGGGAAGGCAGCATGTTGGCGCAGGGGCGCTGGTTTTGGCGCCTAGGCGCGCCTCCCTTTTTTTAAGCCTTCAGCTCTGGACCAGTTTTCGTAAAATCGCCATAACTTTTGATCCAACCATTGGATTGAGCTGAAATTTTGACACAATACAGAAGACATCCAGATCTACAACTTTCATGTTTTTAACTTTTCCAGATTCTGAGTGGATCATGGTAAAAATGGAGGAAAACCGATGTACTTCCACCAGATGGTGCTAGTTCTGGTGCCTTTGTTACCAAACACCAATACCTCATTGATTTCTTTCACTTTTAAGCCTCCAAATCCTTGTTTCCTTCCAAATGATCTTGTTTGCTTCCAAATAATGATTCCTACAAAATAACATCAAAACACACAAAACAATTAAAAGTAAACATAAAATAATTGAAAAATTGCACTTTCATCAAGCCGAAAGTACTCAATTCGTAGGTATAAAACTCACTCATCAAATACCCCCAAACTTAAATCTTTGCTTGTCCTCAAGCAAAATACTAAGAATAAAAACTATAAAGATTAATCAACCAACTACTCAAACAATGGATCAATATGAATTTGAATAATGGCCCCAAAAGTTACTACAAATACTAATTCACGGGAAACTTCAAAACAATGCAAAGTCCAACAGCTCAACATACTCCTTAATTTTACCTCCGCTCATGACCCTTTAAATACATGTGCATATTCTAACTGTTTAAACTAGCCATCACCCAGATAAATTTACGTAGTCAAGCGCTCCATAAGAGATATTCAATATCAACTCTATGAACTTACGTTTCACATCAACCTCTGCTAATAAAGACAAAACATATAATTAGAAGGTACAAAGAATTCTCTCTCTCTCTCTCTCTCTCTTTTCTTCTTTTTCGTTCATTTGGTGAGTGCATTTTATGCTCCATCTCACCTCATATTGAGCGAGTGCGTTTTACGCTCCATCTCGCATTTTCTTGAATGAGTGCGTTTTACGCTCCATCTCATTCTCAACATGTGTTTATGAGTGAGTGCGTTTTACGCTCCATCTCTACTCACTACATGCTCCTTTCTTGTTTCTTGTCTTCCTATTTTATTTTTCATCTACCTCATGAAGGATCAAATCTAAATAATTTTTCAAAAACTCTTTATTTTTTTTTTCTTTATACACTAACCCATCATAATCAATATTTCCCCCAAACTTATATGAATACCTCAATTCACTTTGACTGATGCTTAAATAAATTTTCTAGAGTTTCACTGATATCTCCCACAAGCACTTAGCCAAATAAATTCTCTAAATGATAATTAACCAAATAGATAGATATGTGCTCATGCGTGAAAAGATCATAAACAGTGTAAAAACAACTAGTATGTCAAACTTCAAACCCAACATGTTCATCAATTTCCCTTGAATTAACAATTAATCACATTCATCATTGGCCATGATCAAATTCAATCAACTCATTGCTCAAGTTGTATTAAAACATGCAATCTAAATGCAAACCTAATAATGCAAATGCAAACAAGAAAACACCCCCAAACTTAAACTAAACATTGTCCTCAATGTATAAAGTAGGAAAAATTAAGACAGAGGACTTCCCTGAGACTTTGCTAGTTCGCATCATCGTCAGCGCCCTCGTCGTCCACGGAGTCGGGAGTGTATTCAGGAAACATAAGTTGGTTGTTCTTGGCTCTTTGTAAGGCTTTGTGTGTGCTCCAACTTTATGTTCAATCCTTGGGACCTGCAAGCAATTGACATACCAATTAAAATGCACTAACTAACTAACTACATTATTTCTTAAAAAAAAAAAACTAAATTAAAATAAAATGAAATAAAACTTAGAAACTAAAATTTGGGTTGCCTCCCAATTAGCGCTTGTTTTATAGTCTTCAGCCTGACTACTCCCTGTTTCATCTCGGGTCGGCAAGGATAATTGAGGTTTTTTCATGATCAATGTCGCCGCCCCAATATTGCTTCACTCTCTGCCCGTTCACCTTGAAAGTTCTTTTCGAATTGGCTTCCTTGACTTCAACTGCTCCATGCGGGAACACCTCCTCTTTATATAGCTTGACGTTCTCAAGAGGGTTTGAAATGCAACTTCCTACGAATACCCCATTCACTGCATCTTCCACCAAATCAACCCGAAAACATTCTTCCGCTTCCTTTGGAAATTTCATAACTGAGAATACATTGAATGTAACCTCTTGATCTTGGACTCGCATAGTTAGCTCACCTTTCTATACATCGATAAGTGTTCTCCCCGTTGCTAAAAATGGTCGCCCAAGAATAATAGGTATTTCTCTATCCTCCTCACAATCTAAGACTATGAAATCAGCTGGAAAAATGAATTTATCCACTTTCACTAGAACGTCCTCAACTATGCCCCTTGGATAAGTGAGTGATCTATCTGCCAGCTGTAATGTGATGTTAGTAGGCTTTGCTTCTTTCAAACCCAATTTCTTGTAGATTGAGAGCGGCATCAAATTAATACTAGCTCCCAAGTCACACAATGCTTTCCCGAAAAATTGACTGCCTATTGTGCAAGGAATTGTAAAGCTACCCGGATCTTTGAGCTTTGGTGGTAGCTTCTTTTGAAGAATAGCACTGCATTCTTTCGTAAGTGTCACTGTCTCAAAATCACCTAGTTTTCTCTTCCTTGACAGAATTTCCTTCAAAAATTTCACATAGTTAGGCATGTTCTCCACTGCTTCTGCGAAAGGGATATTTATTTGGAGCTTCTTAAACACTTCCATGAATTTAGAGAACTGCTTATCCCACTTCTGTTTCTGTAAACGTTGTGGAAACGGCACGGGTGGCACAATAGGTCTCGGATTGTCTCCATTAGAATTTACAACTGGATCACATTCCTTCTTTTCATGGTTCACTTTCCTGCTATCTTTTATTTCTTTACCTTCACTATCATCTCCACATGACTGTTTTGGAGTTCCACCAACAACCTCAGGTAACTCTTTTTTGCTTCGTAATGTAATAGCATTGCAGTGCTCCTTACCTTCCCTCTTAGGATTAATCTCCGTATCACTAGGTAGAGTGCCTTGATGTCGGTTGTTAATGGCATTAGCGAGTTGACCCATTTGGTTTTCCAAGTTTCGGACTGATACTTCCATACTATTCATCCTTGTCTCACTTTGTGATATGTACCTGGAAAGCAGCTCCTCCAAATTTGACTTCTTTTCCTGTTGTGGTGGAGCGTGATTCTGAAAGCCTAGTGGGTATGATTGTGTTGGAGCAGAGGTTTGGGCTTGATTATTATTCCATGAAAAGCCCGGATGATTCCTCCAACCAGGGTTATAATTTTTGGAATTATTGTTATATTGCTGCCTGTTGTGGTTACCAATGTATTGTACCGACTCTGGATTAATTGCACATTGATCATTCAGATGGTTCCCTGCACACAATTCACAAACAACTGCCACACTCTGAATAGGTTGCACTGCTAGAGCATCAATCTTCTTTGACAACGTAGCAACCTGTGCAGCCAATGCAGTAACTGCATCAACTTCATAAATCCCTGCTACTTTTGGTTGATTGATCCTTGTAGAGGACCACTGATAATTGTTGGCAGCCATCGTCTCCAATAATTCATAGGCTTCATCGAAATTCTTCCCCCTCAATGCCCCTCCTGCAACTGCTTCGATACTAGTTCGGGTAGCACTAAACAACCCGTTGTAGAACGTTTGAACTTGCAACCAGTTAGGAATACCATGGTGAGGGCATTTTTCGGAGTAAGTCTTTGAATCGCTCCCAAGCTTCATAGAGAGTCTCAGAATCATGTTGTGCGAATGAAGTGATGTCGTTCCTCATCCTTGCAGTTTTAGCTGGTGGAAAGAATTTAGCTAAGAATTTTTGAGCTAAATCTGACCACGTAGTAATAGAATCCGACGACAAAGAATGCAACCAATTCCTCGCCTTATCACGAAGTGAGAAAGGGAAAAGTCGGAGTCTAATCGCATCTTCAGAAATCCCATTATATCTGAATGTGTCGCATATCTCCAGAAAACTCATCAAATGATCGTTTGGATCATCAGTAGGCAAACCCCCAAACTGCACTGAATTCTGAATCATTTGAATTGTACCCGGCTTGATCTCGAAATTGTTTGCTTGAATTGCGGGCCTTCGAATGCTTGATTGTAATTCTGTCACAAGCGGCATAGCATAATCCCTTAACGATTTATGTTCCTCTTCAGCCATAGCTTCTTGGTTGTTTTTTTTCTTGACACTGTTTTCACAAGTTTCGACACCTTCTCTCGATTTCGTCTTCGTACAGTAGTAGCTCCTGACCTTTAGATCGTGTTAGCATACAAAATTCAAGAGTACTTGCGAAAACAATTAAAACAAAAAATTAAATAAGTTTAAACTAAGATCAAACTGATTGAAATTAATATTGAAATAATTACTAGAATAAGTCCCCGGCAACGGCGCCAAAAACTTGTTGTCCGAATTTGGTATTGACAATTAACGTGCAAGTATACACGATCAACAAGTAATAAAGTGATAAGTAGAGTATCGTTCCCACGGAGAATTATTAATAATAAATTTCAAGTACTAACTTTATATCAATTCAATTTTATTTAAACAATTGGAATTGAACTATGGAATGAATAATTTAAACTAAATCTAAACTTAATAATCAAAGATTGAATTTAACGGATAAAAGAAGTTAAGATTACAACTTCCTCTAATGCTTCGTATAAATCTTTCCACTCTCTTTTCAGTTAATTGATCAAATTGAATTGTTAACTGAGATTTCAAAAGTATTTATTAAACCTCTTCTGATAGTAAGATAAGCATATATCTCCCAATTAAATTGCTATATTCCTATGCAAAATAAGTTGGAATAGATTCATTAAGTTCAAACTCTCATACAAGTTACACACGGCATATAGGTATATTCCTATCCTATACACAAACCCAGCAATTCAATCCGAAGAAGAATTAACCAGACGCATGTCATCATATTCAGATCTAAACCTAGAATTCATCTCCCAATTTCATCTAGGTTATCAAATTAATTGATGGCCAAACAATTATATATTAAATACAAAATATGACAAACAACTCATATATGATCAACAAGAACTAGAAACGAGAGTAGATAAATTTAACTAGACATTAGGTTCCGTTGCAACCTTAATAAAGATTTAGTTCATAATGTAATTGAAAAACATCCTTCTCAAATTAAACAACATCTTAGAAAATCAAGAACTAAAAGTAAGAGAAAAGAATGAAAACTTAGTTGCAATCTTCAATTCCTCTCTAGCCTTCAAGCCCGATTTTCTTCGTGTCGGTTTCTTCGATTCTTGCCTTCAATTTTCTTCTATTCCTTGGTCTTCTTCTTTCTCTTTCCAGCCCCCAAAGTCAGTATATTTATATTCCCCTCAAACCCTAGCACATAGGAGGCATTAAAGTCCAATTTTGGGTCAAAACGAGTCATAATTCGCGTCCAACTTCAGTGGGGGCGCGCTGGGGCGCTGGGACAGCGCTGGGAAGGCAGTATGTTGGTGCAGGGGCGCTGGTTTTGGCGCCTAGGCGCGCCTCCTTTTTTTAAGCCTTCAGCTTTGGACCAGTTTTTGTAAAATCGCCATAACTTTTGATCCAACCGTTGGATTGAGCTGAAATTTTGACACAATACTGAAGACATCCAGATATACAACTTTCATGTTTTTAAATTTTCCAGATTCTGAGTGGATCATGGTAAAAATGGAGGAAAACTGAGGTACTTCCACCAGATGGTGCTAGTTCTGGTGCCTTTGTTACCAAACACCAATACCTCATTGATTTCTTTCACTTTTAAGACTCCAAATCCTTGTTTCCTTCCAAATGATCTTGTTTGCTTCTAAATAATGATTCCTACAAAATAACATCAAAACACACAAAACAATTAAAAGTAAACATAAAATAATTGAAAACTTGCACTTTCATCAAGCCGAAAGTACTCAATTCGTAGGTATAAAACCCACTCATCAAAAACCTTATCTTGGCATCGCTAAGATTCTCACTAAAATAAGCCACTGGCCTGCGTCCTTACATAAGAACAACACCAATTCGCACATTAGATGGATCACATTCCACTACAAGTGGCTTTGAGAAATCTGGTAAGACAAGCACAGGAACTTTGACAAGCTTAGTCTTTAATTCTTGCATACTTATTTCGGCTTCTTTGGCACACTAAACTCCTTCTTTAGAACATCCAGCATTGCAGCAATGATTGTGCTAAAAATTTTGATGAAGCGATGGTAGAATGAAATCTAGCCCATGAAAACTCCTCACATCAGTCATGCTTTTAGGAGTTGGCCAATCAAGAATTGCTCGTACCTTCTCCTCATCCAATTATATGCCATCTACACTTACAACATAGCCTAAGAACACAATCCAATCAGTCATAAAAGAGCACTTGTTGAGGTTAACATACAACTGATTATCATGAAGCACTTTGAACACATTTCACAATTTTTCAAGGTGGAGAATTTTATACTTGCTGTAAATCAAGATGTCATCGAAGTATATGACTTGATCCGAAATGTGTACACCCAAGTGCAGGCGGTCAAGCTGTAGTAATAATCCGGTTTGAGTCCGGAGTCGAATCCACAGGGAGCTTTTGTTGGTGTTTTGAGATAAGCAGTGGTGGAGACCTAATGATTGTAACCCTTGAGATTTGAAGTTGTGTGATGTACGAGATTTCCTGGACAGAATATAAGATTCTTTCCAAAAGAATTTTCTAAGCAAAATGTTGGATAAGTTCTAAAAAAAGTCACTCTTTAGTTCAAGGATCTGGACATGTAGTTAATTATCCGGTTTGTTATACTTGTGCTTAATAACTCAATTAACCCCCATGTCAACAACAGGTTAATCGGAAGATAAAGGTGGGTTAGGAGAATTAAGGACATGATTCCGATGTCTTTCTAGAAGTTTACAAGAACTGTCTGTGCCGAGACTTAACCCGTTTACAAACAAGCAAGTGCTTCTACAAGACATCCAATCATGACATCAATATCCCATTTCCATTCTTTAATTGAAACACAATAATGGGGAAGATTGAAGGGTAGTCATGAAGATCTAGCTGGGGTTGTAACGCCCCAAAACACACCCTGGACGGCATTACATACTAAAACCATTTACATCATGAAAGCACGAATATCATCCATAAATAAATTAAACTTCATTCATCATCCATAAAATATTTACATCATTATCCAAAAGAATATGCCCAACCATGACATTTACATCTCAAAAATTAATTAAAGTAGCACAGCGGAATAGCAAAAGAAACTAGACCTTACAGTGTCCAAAAGAATAACCTAGTCTAGTACAAAAGAAGCTACATCTCTACATATCCACCTCGGGATCTAGGTTCCCCTCGAGTGGAGCCTCCCAATGCCCTGACTCGTCGATGCCGAGATCCTCCTCTAGCACCAAATCTGAAAAATGTAATTTGTAGGGGATGAGCACGAAGCTCTGTAGCAAAATCTTCCCACACTCAAACAAGGTTTAGAAAAACATATAAAACGGTTGGTCTCATTTTCACAAATAGCATATATACCATTTTGAAGGAAAAGCATGATATTTTAAATAGATCTCAAGTTTAAATGTTCGCAAGAATTTAAATGAACCGTAAAGCTCAGTCACAATTATCACCATAACCATTTCCAACAGGTCCTTGTGGAGTCCCATACCTCCACAAAGACTTGTTGGAAACCATTCCGTAACAATAATAATAATATCATGTTCTTATGTATATTGATTCATCCCCGTACCATGTATGTTGATTGCTTCTCATGAATCTACCCAACGATTATACCTAGTCCACCTATTTACATCATAATCACAAGTACTATAGGAAAGGGCGTCTACCATCCCAATGGCAGTGACGAGTCCCTTCCTAGGAAAAGTATACTATCCCTTGTTCGAACTCCAGTGAACGATAGTGGTTTCATTACCAAATGACAACCCACTACAAGTGCTAGGAAACCATCTCACCCCCCACTGGGGTAGACTAACCTCTAACACTCTACGGCATCTCTCGAAGGCAATCCAAGTCCCTCACAACAACCATACAATTGAGGAAACCAACATATTCTCAATTCATCAACATTTCAAGGAATTACCAAATTCCACAATTTCTAATATAATGTTTCATAATATGATGGAAGAAAATGAGCAAGAGATCATCATAAGTAACATTTTGGTGTACAATATCAAACACTAAGGTTGTGATGGTGAGAACAAAGAAAATGTAAAGAGGAAAGATTCATTTTTCTTAAAACTAGGGTTTGAGAATGAAAAAGGGGCCTTTAATGGTTACCCAACTACTACAATGTTCAAAACATGGCATTTATTTCAAGAGGAACAAGAATCATGTATTTAATAGCAAGTACATATGATTTTAAACCAAAAGAATACATATAATGTAGCCCTAGCCTCAATGTAAGAACATAGGAAGAAATCCCCTACCTCAATGCTCAAGAGTTTAAGCCAAATACCCAAACTTCAAGACCTTCTTGCTTTCCTTTCTTTTCCTTTTAATTCCCCCTCCCTAGGGTTTTCAAAAGATTTGGGTGAGAGTGGGTGAAGAATGGAAGAAAAGAGAATGAGTAGAGAAGTGAAATCTTAGAAATCTAGGGTTTTAATCTTCTAAAATGGTGGATCTCTCCTTATCTTTGATGTTCTTCTCTCCCTCTCTTTCTCTCTAAAGGTGCCTAGGGTTTAGAAGGCTGAAATGGGGCTCAAATAGTCGGCCTTAAGTATTTATAGTGGAAGAAATGGAGAAAGACCCGCAGTCGGATCGGGCTGGTTTCTATCGGGCGTACCGGTACGCGTACCGGTTCGGTTGAGCTTCTGGAGTCCAGCGTACCGGTACGCGTACCGGTACGATTTAGCTTCTGGAGTTCAGCGTACCAGTACGATTTGACTGCCAGATTTTTGTTTCAACTTCCAATGCAGTTTTGACCCATTTAGAGGTCGATTTGCAAAATTTTCATGACACATACTTTTGTAGCCCTAGATGTCTACTATCTACTGTAAAAATGTCAGATCAATTGGACTTAAGGATAAAAAGTTATGGCCAAAACACTAAGTAGTGTTCAATACCCATTTTTACCCAAATTCTCGCTAAAGTGTATTTTAACTCCGAGACACTTCCTAACTTCCAATACATCCATATTACCACTCCCAATGTTTTTTGACCTTCCAGATTCAATGGAATCATTATTTTGACCTACAAACTTTTAGAAACTTGTCTAATCACCCTTTCCAAGTTTAAACATCTTCGACACGTAACTTCCCAATCAAATTGTCTCCATAGCATTTATTCCTACGGTTTATTCTTATGTCACTACATATATCTACATATTTACAAATATTATTTACTATATATATATCTCTATAAATATATAAAAGAAAATTCGGGGTGTTACAATCCACCCCCCTTAAAGAAAGTTTCGTCCTCGAAACTTACCTCAAGTAGCGAAAAAATGTGGATACTTCTCCCGCATTTCTTGCTCCGGTTCCCAAGTAGCTTCTTCCACTCCATGGTGTTGCCACAAAACCTTCACTAGTCGGATGACTTTGTTGCGGAGCACCTTTTCCTTGGCATCAAGAATCTCCACCGGTTGTTCTTCATATGTTGCTCCATCCTGAATTTCAATATCCTCCAAATCCACGACTGGAGTTGCATCCAATTGACACTTCCTCAACATCGACACGTGGAACACGTCATGTACCCCAGACAACTGAGCTGGTAACCGCAACTGATACGCCGCTTTGCCCACAACCTTGATCACTTCAAATGGTCCGGTATATCTTGGCGCTAACTTCCCTTTCTTGCCGAATCGAAACACGCCCTTCTTGGGTGACACTTTGAGAAATACATAGTCTCCCACCTTAAATTCTAAGGGTCTTCGTCGGTGGTCCGCATAGCTCTTCTGTCTACTTTGCGCCGTCCGTAGCCTCTCTCGGATTAGTTGGATCTTCTTCGTATTCTCTCGAACAATGTCCGGCCCGAACAAGCTACTTTCTCTGGCTTCCAACCAACAAGTAGGAGATCTACACGGTCTTCCATACAATGCTTCATAAGGCGCCATTCCGATGCTTGCTTGATAGCTGTTGTTGTATGCAAATTCCACCAACGGCAAATGGTCGCTCCAACCTCCCTTGAAATCCAACACACAAGCACGCAACATGTCTTCTAGAATCTGGTTCACCCTCTCGGATTGGCCATCCGTTTGGGGATGAAAGGCGGTGCTGAAGTGCAACTCTGTCCCCATAGCTCTTTGAAGACTTTGCCAAAATTGCGCTACGAAACGAGAATCACGATCCGACACAATGGATAGTGGAACTCCATGCAACCTCACTATCTCGCGAATATAAAGCTTGCTCAGGGTCTCTAACGTGTCAGTGGTCTTCATACTCAAGAAGTGAGCGGACTTGGTGAGTCTATCAACAATGACCCATACGACATTATGCCCTCGGGAAGTCCGTGGAAAGCCAGACACGAAGTCCATGGTGATGTGATCCCACTTCCACTCCGGGATAGGCAGAGACTGTAATAATCCTCCAGGTCGTTGATGCTCAATCTTCACTTGCTGGCACACCGCACATTTTGCTATGAACCTTGCCACATCCTTCTTCATTCCCTTCGACCAATATTGGCGCTTCATGTCCCTGTACATTTTGGTGCTACCGGGGTGGATAGCAAACTTAGAGCGATGACACTCTCCAAGTATCTCCTCTTTTAGAGACGAATCGTCGGGAACGCATAGCTTCTCCCCATATCTCAATTCTCCATTTCTCAAAGACCAACCCTCCATAGTTTCTCCATTCTCCAATTTAGCTCGCATCGACGTTAATTCAGGATCCAAGCCTTGCAATTCCACAACCCTACGTTGGAGAGTAGGTTGAGCCACAAGGTTGAACAAACATGGTCGGGATCCATCTTCTCCAACCCATAGATCAAAATCTCCAAGGGCATCTTTCAACTTCCATTCACCTATGGAAACGTTGAGTTCACCCCAAGACTTCCTGCTAAGTGTGTCGGCAACTACATTCGCCTTCCCCGGATGGTAGTTGAGTGTGAAATCGTAGTCTTCTAGGTACTCAATCCACCTTCTTTGCCGGAGATTCAAGTCTTTCTGTGTGAAGATATACTTGAGGTTCTTATGATCAGAGAACACTTGAAATTTCTCCCCGTACAAATAACACCTCCACAACTTAAGAGCAAAGACCACCGCGGCAAGCTCTAAGTCGTGGGTGGGATAATTCTGCTCATGCACCTTGAGTTGCCTCGAGCCATAAGCTACTACCTTCCCTCCTTGCATTAAAACGCATCCCAAGCCTCGTAGCGAAGCATCCGTGTACACATCATATCCCTCCCCACTGCTCGGAATAATGAGGACAGGAGCCGTCGTCAACTTCTCCTTCAAGGTGCGAAAGGCTAGCTCACACGCTTGAGTCCACACAAATTTTTCTCCCTTCTTTGTAAGGCGAGTCATCGGCATCGCAAGCTTTGAGAACCCTTCTACGAACCTCCGATAGTAACCTGCCAAACCCAAGAAGCTACGTATCTCGGTCACATTCTTCGGTGGTTCCCATTTCATCACAACCTCAATCTTTGCGGGATCAACAGCTACTCCTTTCTCGGACACAACATGGCCAAGGAACTTCACTTCCTTCATCCAAAACTCACACTTGCTCATCTTCGCATATAACTTATGTTCTCTCAATGTTTGTAGCACAATAGAGAGATGACGAACATGTTCCTCCTGAGTCTGTGAGTAAATCAATATGTCATCAATAAACACAATGACAAATTGATCGAGGTAAGGCCGAAAGACTCTATGCATCAAATCCATGAAGGCTGCGGGGGCATTAGTCAATCCGAACGGCATCACCGTATACTCGAAATGCCCATACCGGGTACGGAAAGCAGTCTTAGGAATATCCTCCTCCTTAATCCGCAGCTGATGATACCCCGTGCGAAGATCAATCTTGGAGTAATACTTCGAACCCCTCAACTGATCAAATAAGTCATCAATTCTCGGCAACGGATACTTATTCTTCACGGTAACCCGATTCAACCTTCGGTAATCCGTGCACAACCGTAGTGTCTCATCTGTCTTCTTCACAAAGAGGACCGGGGCTCCCCAAGGTGAGGTGCTCAAACGTATAAACCCAATGGCCAATAGATGATCCAATTGCTTCCTTAGCTCCTTCAACTCCAAAGGTGCCATTCGATAAGGGGCAATGGATATGGGTTCAGTTCCTGGATAGAGATCAATCTTGAACTCAATCTCCCTTTGTGGAGGTAACCCAGGGAATTCGTCAGGGAAGACATCTGGAAAATCCGATACTATCAACACTACGTCCGCATGGGATTTATCCCGATCATCTCCCATTAAGCTGGCTAAGAAACTCAACTGGCTTCCCGCCTTCGCTTTCAAGAATTTACTACCCGTAGTAGGAAATGGATGGGAAGAACTTCGGTCATTGATAAAACTAAAAACTACCCCTCCTGGTAACTGAAATGTAATCCGCTTGCGGAAACAATCCATTACCGCCCGGAAAGCGGACAACAAGTCCATCCCGAATATAACATCATACCCCTTCATATTTAGAGCAACCAAATCCACAATCAATTCGTGCTCCCCAATCCGAAGCACGCAACCCTTGCAAACCCGACTAGTACCCAAATGTTCTCCCGTAGGTAAGTCAACATTCAATGCATGTTCTAGTTTCTCGAAACCCAACCCCAATTTAGTAGCATACACAGTACTTATAAAAGAATGAGTTGCCCCGGGATCGAATAAAATTCGGGCCCAAGAATTGTAAAGAAGAACGATACCTTCCACAACGGCATTGGAGGCATCTTCCTCCGCTTGGGTCAAAGCAAATACCCTCCCCTGAGTGGCGCCGCCTGGGGCTAGAGCTCCCAACGGCCTCTGCTGCTGTAGTGGCTTGTTTGCAGCCACTTGTCTTGTCGCTTGGTTGTCCCTCGGTGGAAGCGATGGGCAATTGTGTCTGAAGTGCCCCACTCCTCCACATGCGAAACACTGACGAGGGTCTGTGGCTGTCCTCCCCGGTACACCTCCTGCTCCTCTAGCTACCTGAGGTCTCTGTCCCCCTGCCTGATCTGGGCGACGGTAGGGTGCCACCCTCTGTGCTACACTAGTGCTAGGGCCCGTCCTGATCGGACCTCCTCTCCCGAAGCTCTGTCGTCGCTGGCTGTCATCTATATCTCTCTCCACTAGTGTAGCTCTATCAACAATATCCCCATATTCTCGGATCTTGAGAGCCACCAACTTCTCCCTGATAGTCAGCCTCAAGCCCTGCTCAAAGCGCTTGGCCCTGTTGGCCTCAGTAGCTATAAACTCCGTAGCGTAACGGGATAGCCCATCAAACCTCCTCTCGTACTCGGCCACTGTCATGCTACCCTGTCGTAGAGCAAGGAAATCGGCCTTCATCTTGTCCCTGACTGATTCAGGGAAGTACTTGTATTGGAAGATTTGGTCGAACTCCTCCCAAGTAAGTGCATCGGTGTTCCTCCTTCGTTTCACTGAGTCCCACCAATGGTCGGCCTCTCCCTCGAACAAGTAGATAGCTAAACCCACCCGTAAGTCCTCGGCAACTCCCATGCCGTCACAAATCTTTTTCACTCGGCGGATCCATCTATCCGCATCCAAAGGGTTAGAGCTCCCTTGGAAAGTAGGCGGGCGTTGCCTCAGAAACTCTCGGAGAACTATCATTCTCCTATTCTCCTCTCCGTTGCCCGGTACTTGGGCTAGTGGATGAACCCCACCGTTATGGTTGTTCCCATTCTGGTGTTGTACCAGAGTGGTCAGCTCCCTTAGGCATTGATAAATGCCATTCATTGCATCGGGAGGTGGCGGCGGTGGTGGGTTTGCTTGGCCTCCACGACCACGCCCACGTCCACGTCCACGTACACGTTCATCGTCCATCCTGCACATCAATTCACAATTTAGTTTCATTGATGTACAAGACATAAACTAAAGTGATATGTCGGATGTCTTGATTTAAGCACAAGGCATACACAATATTTAACATAACAATTTCCTTCACCCTAAACCTAAGTCTCTAGTGGTAATCCATAACCTATAGCTCCCATGTAAGACCTAAAGCCTAAGCTCTGATACCAAATCTATAACGCCCCAAAACACATCCTGGACGGCATTACATACTAAAACCATTTACATCATGAGAGCACTAATATCATCCATAAATAAATTAAACTTCATTCATCATCCATAAAATATTTACATCATTATCCAAAAGAATATGTCCAACCATGGCATTTACATCTCAAAAATTAATTAAAGTAGCACAGCGGAATAGCAAAAGAAACTAGACCTTACAGTGTCCAAAAGAATAACCTAGTCTAGTACAAAAGAAGCTACATCTCTACATATCCACCTCGGGATCTAGGTTCCCCTCGAGTGGAGCCTCCCAATGCCCTGACTCGTCAATGCCGAGATCCTCCTCTAGCACCAAATCTGAAAAATGTAATTTGTAGGGGATGAGCACGAAGCTCTGTAGCAAAATCTTCCCACACTCAAACAAGGTTTAGAAAAACATATAAAACGGTTGGTCTCATTTTCACAAATAGCATATATACCATTTTGAAGGAAAAGCATGATATTTTAAATAGATCTCAAGTTTAAATGTTCGCAAGAATTTAAATGAACCGTAAAGCTCAGTCACAATTATCACCATAACCATTTCCAACAGGTCCTTGTGGAGTCCCATACCTCCACAAAGACTTGTTGGAAACCATTCCGTAACAATAATAATAATCTCATGTTCTTATGTATATTGATTCATCCCCGTACCATGTATGTTGATTGCTTCTCATGAATCTACCCAACGATTATACCTAGTCCACCTATTTACATCATAATCACAAGCACTATAGGAAAGGGCGTCTACCATCCCAATGGCAGTGACGAGTCCCTTCCTAGGAAAAGTATACTATCCCTTGTTCGAACTCCAGTGAACGATAGTGGTTTCATTACCAAATGACAACCCACTACAAGTGCTAGGAAACCATCTCACCCCCCACTGGGGTAGACTAACCTCTAACACTCTACGGCATCTCTCGAAGGCAATCCAAGTCCCTCACAACAACCATACAATTGAGGAAACCAACATATTCTCAATTCATCAACATTTCAAGGAATTACCAAATTCCACAATTTCTAATATAATGTTTCATAATATGATGGAAGAAAATGAGCAAGAGATCATCATAAGTAACATTTTGGTGTACAATATCAAACACTAAGGTTGTGATGGTGAGAACAAAGAAAATGTAAAGAGGAAAGATTCATTTTTCTTAAAACTAGGGTTTGAGAATGAAAAAAGGGGCCTTTAATGGTTACCCAACTACTACAATGTTCAAAACATGGCATTTATTTCAAGAGGAACAAGAATCATGTATTTAATAGCAAGTACATATGATTTTAAACCAAAAGAATACATATAATGTAGCCCTAGCCTCAATGTAAGAACATAGGAAGAAATCCCCTACCTCAATGCTCAAGAGTTTAAGCCAAATACCCAAACTTCAAGACCTTCTTGCTTTCCTTTCTTTTCCTTTTAATTCCCCCTCCCTAGGGTTTTCAAAAGATTTGGGTGAGAGTGGGTGAAGAATGGAAGAAAAGAGAATGAGTAGAGAAGTGAAATCTTAGAAATCTAGGGTTTTAATCTTCTAAAATGGTGGATCTCTCCTTATCTTTGATGTTCTTCTCTCCCTCTCTTTCTCTCTAAAAGTGCCTAGGGTTTAGAAGGCTGAAATGGGGCTCAAATAGTCGGCCTTAAGTATTTATAGTGGAAGAAATGGAGAAAGACCCGCAGTCGGATCGGGCTGGTTTATATCGGGCGTACCGGTACGCGTACCGGTACGGTTGAGCTTCTGGAGTCCAGCGTACCGGTACGCGTACCGGTACGATTTAGCTTCTGGAGTTCAGCGTACCAGTACGATTTGACTGCCAGATTTTTGTTTCAACTTCCAATGCAGTTTTGACCCATTTAGAGGTCGATTTGAAAAATTTTCATGAGACATACTTTTGTAGCCCTAGATGTCTACTATCTACTGTAAAAATTTCAGATCAATTGGACTTAAGGATAAAAAGTTATGGCCAAAACACTAAGTAGTGTTCAATACCCATTTTTACCCAAATTCTCGCTAAAGTATATTTTAACTCCGAGACACTTCCTAACTTCCAATACATCCATATTACCACTCCCAATGTTTTTTGACCTTCCGGATTCAATGGAATCATTATTTTGACCTACAAACTTTTAGAAACTTGTCTAATCACCCTTTCCAAGTTTAAACATCTTCGACACGTAGCTTCCCAATCAAATTGTCTCCATAGCATTTATTCCTACGGTTTATTCTTATGTCACTACATATATCTACATCTTTACAAATATTATTTACTATATATATATCTCTATAAATATATAAAAGAAAATTCGGGGTGTTACAAAGGTACTTGACTTGAACTCATGAACCTTTCTATGCAAGAGTCATCTGTGTCATAGAAGGGACCCATGGTTATACAAAGTACCTTAGCTTTGCTAGATGCAATCAATCATCCAATAAGTAAGGGGAATATTCAACATTAAGCATAAGAACAATGCACAAATATAACTTCCGGATAATTTATACATGCCCTTCACCTCTTACTAAAGAGTGAATGAGAAACTACTCACTCTTCATGACTTTGGTAAAGCTAGAAAAATGAGTGATGCTCATCCCTCCAAGTAGAGGACTTAGAAAATAAAATACACTAAACAAGGAGCCGATCTTCAACGAAGAATGAGTGAATCACGTTCCACCCTTCACGGCTTTGGTAAAGCTCTAGAAAAGTGGAAGAGTTTCACTCCTCTAAAAAAGAAGAAAGCTCAAGCAATGGAAGTGAAAGATATGAAACACAAATTAAAAGTAGAAGAAAAGTAGTCACTTTTGGAGGGTGATCCACAACCAAAAGTAATCTATCTTTCTTCTAGACATGAAATTAAAAGAGGCAAACTACAATAAAAGAAGACAATATTTCAATTAAAAGAGAGCAACAATATAATAAAGCAACAAAGAAAGAAATTACTTTTGGAGGGTTTTCCACAACCAAAAGTTCTCTCCAAGAAAATGATACAAATGAAAAAGTGATGCCCCTTTACAAGACCCAAGGGGTGGGTATTTATAGGCAACCAAAAAAATAGTCTTTACAAACTTTAAGGGATAACATTTACAAACCCCAAAGATGTCATTCACAAGCCCAAGGGATGACATTCACAAGCTTCCAAAAGTTGTCATACAAGCTTCCAAAAGTTGTCATTCACAAACTTCCAAAAGTTGTCATTCACAAACTTCCAAAAGATGGCATTTGGATTACTTTAATCTCTCTTTGTTTAGAGCTTTAATAATTGTCATCCTAGAATTTGTAGCTTTGTCACAATTGGCTCCCCGGTAGTTTGTAGTTTTGACGCATAAAACCCTGAAAAGAACAACAATTAATGCATTATCCCTAATTCACACATTAACCCTAATAAGGCTTATTTTGACTAGTTTAACTTTATTTAACTAACACAATTGTCTTATTCACTTAATTAAATTATGCACTAACTAGGTCTAATCACACCCCCCAACCTAAATATTACTAGTCCCTAGTAATAAATAACAACAAAACAACATAAAATCACTTTCGTAGATAACACGATTGCATTTAGCATATGCAACAAGCCGTTAAACCCCTAGGTGATCCCTAGTGGACGAGTTTTGTCTCTTGAAGGTTTCCAGTGAAGCTACCTACAAACTCCAGTTAAAAAGATGTGTATATGAGTTAGCAACATGTTCGTTGAGACACCCCATCCTTTAGTTAAAATTTTTTTTTTTTTTTTTTACAATAGAAAAATAGAACAATTCTCTGTCATTGGTACGTAATATATGCAAAAATAAACACTTGTTATATTGGTATTTGAAATTCCCTATGCAGTAAAAATGATCATTCTAGCAACAAGAATTGTCATATAACAAACACTCAATTTTACTACCTTCCATGGATAGCTTCGATTTCACAAACCTCTCGTAGAATGCTCTCAGCAAAAATTCGCTCCGATTATAGTGACTTGTCTCTCACAGGGCATGTGATCAGAGGGTGGCCAATCAAAAAATCACATGCACAATTAGGAAATGAGTGAAGTTTTAAGGAAACAAACTAATCATGTTTGGCATAATCTCATGAAAGAATATTGATGCAATTTAAAGAAATACTATTTCATCATACCCCAATTTTGATTAACAACACACGCATGTAACAGACTTGAGATCAATTAGGGCTTTTCATAGGTTGTAGCGTGGCCAGAGGTCAGTGGCTAAAGAAATAACGTCAGAGGTTTTCAAAAGCTATCTTCTGTTTATGTAGCACACATTTTTCTAACGTTTTTTTTTTTTGCATAGAGATGACATTTCTTTCTTTCATTTTTCTCATTTTTCACTTTCTTGCCCCTTTTTTTTTTTCAATTGTTCCCATTGATTCTCCTTGTCATCGAAAAGTAGCCTCCACAGTTTTCCCCATTTCCTTGCATTTCTGTGTCATATTGATTTATAAGAGTGTGCAAGAAAATTAGATAGCAATGGTGTGTCCAGTATGTTTTGTTGTGGCTTGGTAAACATTTGAGTTTATCAAAGAAGAAATCATACATTGAGGGCTCAAACATAGCTGACTAGGGAAATAATTTTGTAGAAGAAATGGCTAAGGCTCAATATCAAATCAAAGATGGCCTAAGATCATTTCTCAAGTATGTGCACATGTATGTGTCGTATGAACAGATTTCTTGGGGGATATGTCAACAGATTGCCTTAGTTGCGTCAATCAAAGCAAATTTAATGAGATTATTCAAAAATAGAGAGTGAAAGATCTTACTTGAGTAAATGTTAATTGTCTCTCAAAAGTATTGCAAGGCTCAAAACTTACCATGGTATTCTTTGTCATCTCCACTGGTAATGTCAGGTTTTTCGTGGAATGTCGGTTATATACCGATTCCATTTTCGAGTCTGGTCATTCTGTACCTTAAGAATAACAAATACCAATGTACATTTGACATTTAAGCATAGAGAAAATACCATTGAACTTAGAAGACTATGGCGTCTCAGGATAAGTCCCTACCCACGCTATAGGTTGGCATTTTAGGACATTCCTTACTCGACCCATTGAACTTGAAAAACTATGGCGTCTCAGGATAAGTCCCTACCCACGCTATAGGTTGGCATTTTAGGACATTCCTTACTCGGCCCATATCTTTATTTCAACAAAAAAACTTTGTACATCTAAAAAAATATTTACACTTTTTACAAAAAACGTTCGGACCATTAACCTTCACCCCCCAAAACACATTTTTCCACAGCTTCGTCATTTATTAGTAGAAATCTAATCCGAGTCTCCCTCTGTGTCTGTGTAGTTCGAACAACTAGTGACTCTCCCAACTTCTTCTCTCACAAACCGGTTAAGCAAAGTACCGGAATAACATGGCGTATCAGGATAATCCTTACTCAGCCCATTCACTATCCAGTCTAATCGATCGAGTGCGCAACCGGAAATTGGTTCAGAACACTGGTTATATTTTTTTTCGTGAAAGACTCTGCCACACTGTTTACAGGCACCCAACCTTTTGGCACGACGGCGTTTGGAAAAAGTGCTTCTGCCACAGAGGGGTTTCGCTTGTTTTTCTTGGATTTCGGCCTTCCTGACCAGTCTTGCTTTTCTTATGATCATAGTATGTACATCAGATTGAAAAGTGCGTAGAACTCCTAGAATAAACCAAAAAATTTTAACATCCATACTTTTTAAACTTTAAGACTCACTATCTGGTTCTTTAACGTCTGCCAGTCACAAAGACGATTGAATCTGACTCACAGACATAATCATCAATTTATACAAGACAAGGTATATAATATGATCAGAAGAACAACAACAACAACAGCAAAAACAACAACAAAAATTTTAAAAATTTACGAGCACATGGTGGTAATATGAACTGTATTTCTCACCCCCCAACCTAAACAGAACATTGTCCCCAATGTTTCGAATTTACCAGTTCACGGATCTTGGAGATTAGGTTGAATGGTGGAGATCTGCTCATCTGCCGAAACCTACAAAGAAAACAAAACAATTACTCATCTCTAGGGAGATCTGGGTTAGGCTGGAAACCCCTCACCCTAAGTGCGAGCAGAAAAAGAGCACCCATGTACAAATACAAACATATAAGACAAATTATTAAACAAAGGAGTGGGTCATCGGGATATATGGTCATGGATTTGCAGGGGGTGGGTCGGTGGATTGGAAAAAAAAAAAGAAAAAGAAAAAGGGTTGTATTTGCAGAAGACGGAAAACGAAAAAGAAGAAGAAGAAGAAGAAGAAGAAAAGAGAAAAAGAAGAAAAAGGGGGCCGACAGCGGTGAATGAGAGGGAGACAAAAGGTGAGGGCCTCATAAAGGCGTTCTCTCAGGTCGACCCCCTTTTTTTTTTTTTGAAAGCGAGTGTCGGCAGGAGCTAGTGTCGGCAGGCGCGAATCTTGGAGGGATATTCTGGTTCCATCAAAAGAATGGTGTCCACATTTTTAACAAAGTCCTGCAAAAATGGTTTCAACCGCTGACCATTAACAGTAAAGATATTACCATTCGATGGGTTTTCTACTTCAACTGCTCCATGGCGAAACACCATTTTGACAATGTAAGACCCAGTCCATCTTGACTTCAACTTACCAGGAAAGAGGCGGAGTCTTGAATTGAACAATAGGACTTTTTGAGAAGGTTCAAAAGACTTCCGTACAATGTTCTTGTCATGAAACATTTTCATTCTGGTTTTCGCAATCTTAGCATTCTCATATGCTTCATTTCTTAATTCCTCCAATTCATTTATTTGAAGTTTCCTTGCTAGTCCGGCCTTGTCTAGGTCAAGATTCATTGCTTTAATGGCCCAGTATGCCCTATGTTCCAATTCCACAGGTAGGTGACATGACTTTCCATAGAATAATCGATAAGGAGACATGCCCAAAATTGTTTTGAAAGCAGTGCGATATGCCCAGAGTGCATCAGTTAGTCTTAACGACCAATCTTTGCGGTCTGGATTTACCGTTTTTTCTAAAATTAATTTGATCTCCCGATTAGCTAATTCAGCCTGTCCACTAGTCTGTGGGTGATAAGGGGTTGCAATTTTGTGAAAGATCAAGTATTTTCTCATTAAATTTCAGAATGGACGATTGCAAAAATGAGCACCCCCATCACTTATGATTGATCTCGGAATTCCAAACCGGGACAAAATATTTTCTTTTAAAAATTTGATCACTGTGCGGTGATCATTGTTTCGGCATGGAATTGCTTCAACCCATTTAGATACATAGTCTACGGCCACTAAAGTGTATAGATAGCCAAAGGAAGGGGGAAATGGTCCCATAAAATTGATGCCCCAACAGTCAAAAATTTCAATTCCCAAAATGGGGTTTAAAGGCATCATGTTTCTTTTAGAAATGTTTCCCAACCTTTGACATCTATCGCAAGTTAAACAAAAGGCATGGACATCTTTGAAAAGTGTGGGCCAATAAAATCCACACTGCATGATTTTTGCAGCGGTTTTCCTTGATGAAAAATGACCACCGCATGCTTCAGAATGACAAAATGTTATTACCTGGCTGCTTTCATGAGCGGGGATGCAACGCCTTATGATTTGATCCTTACATTACTTGAATACGTAAGGATCCTCCCAAAAGAAGTTACGAACCTCCCACAGAAATTTCTTTTTGTCCATCATGGTAAAGGACGGTGGGAATGTACCAGTAGAAAGGAAGTTAGCAATATCTGCATATCATGGTGTCTTATCAATCATGAACAGTTGTTCATCGGGAAATTTCTCATTGATTGGCAGTCCATCTTCACGAAATTCATATGTTAATCTGGACAGATGATCTGCCACCACATTCTCGACACCTTTCTTGTCTTTGATGACAAGATCAAACTCTTGGAGCAAAAGTATCCATCTCAAGAGTCTTGGCTTGGCGTCCTTCTTTGTAAGCAAGAATTTTAGGGCGCATGGTCAGTGAATACAGTAACAGAAGAACCAACAAGATAAGAACGAAATTTTTTCAGAGCAAAAACTACAGCAAACAATTCTTTTTCAGTTGTTGAATAATTCATTTGAGCATCATTCAAAGTTTTGCTTGCATAGTAAATCACATGAGGTTTTTTATCTTTTCTTTGTCCCAACACAGCACCTACATCATAATCACTTGCATCACACATCAATTCAAACGAAAGAGTCCAGTCAAGGGGTTGCATTATTGGAGCAGAAATTAACATGTCTTTAAGCTTGTCAAAAGCTTTTTGGCATGCTTCATTCCACACAAAAATTACATCATGACTCAGAAGATGACACATGGGTTTGGCTATAGTACTGAAATCTTTTATAAATCTCCTGTAAAAACCTTCATGTCCTAGGAATGATCGGACATCCTTTACAGTCTTAGGGGCAGACAAATTTTCAATTAGATCAATTTTTGCCTTGTCAACTTTCATGCCCTCAGATGACACAATGTGACCAAGGACAATGCCTTGCGTTACCATGAAATGGCATTTTTCCCAATTTAGCACTAGATTGGCTTCCTTACATCTGATTAGCACCTTTTCTAGGTTGGCCAGACACAAATCAAATGAGTCACCATAAACAGAGAAGTCATCCATGAATACTTCCAAAAAATTTTCAACCATGTCACTGAACAAGCTTAGCATACATATTTGGAATGTTGCAGGAGCGTTACAAAGTCCAAATGGCATCCTTTTGAATGCAAAAGTGCCAAAGGGGCATGTGAAGGTTGTTTTCTCCTGATCATTTAATGCTATCTCAATTTGATTGTATCCAGAATAGCCATCTAAGAAACAGTAGAATGTGTGGCCTGCAATTCTCTCTAGTACTTGGTCAAGAAATGGAAGAGGAAAATGATATTTTCTAGTGACCAAATTGAGTTTTCGATAGTCAATACACATTCGCCATCCTGTGACGACTCGAGTTGGTACTAGTTCATTTGCATCATTTTTGACCACTGTGACCCCAGACTTTTTGGGCACAACTTGGGTTGGACTAACCCACTTGCTATCAGAGATGGGGAAGATTATCCCTGCATCTAACAGCTTAAGTACCTCAGTTTTCACAACTTCCTTCATATGAGGGTTCAGTCGTCGCTGCATTTGACGAGAGGGTTTTGAATCCTCTTCAAGGTATATAACATGATTGCAAATTAACGGGCTTATACCTTTCAAGTCAGCGATGGTCCACCCAATGGTGCTTTTATGGAGTTTGAGAACTTCAATCAGCTTAGACTCTTGCAAGTCCGTAAGCTTAGATGAAATCACCACTGGGTATGACTCGTCCTCTCCTAAGAATGCATATTTGAGGTCAGATGGGAGAGGTTTCAATTCAGGCTTTGGTGGCTTGATACTCGATGAGAGTGGCTTTGTACCACTTGGTGAAATCTCTTCGAATTTGGGGGCCCATGTCTCAACAGCATGAGTAGGGCAACTTTGTGGATTTGGACCATCATCTGTTGTTTCAAATGAGATGAACTCTAGCAGAGAAGATTCAGTAGGGTTCTCACAGAATGTGTCATTCAAATGTTCATGTATCAAAGATTCAATGGAGTTTATTTCCCTTTCTTCCTTGTCTTCTTGTGGATGCTTAGCAATATTGAAAATGTTCAGTTCGAGAGTCATATTCCCAAAAGTTAATTTCATGACTCCATTCCTGCAATTGATTAGTGCATTGGAAGTTGCTAGGAAAGGTCGACCAAGAAAGACGGGAATTTGGTTCTCTAAATGTATTGCTGGCGGAGTATCCAGAACAATGAAGTCCACAGGGAAGACAAAGTTGTCCACTTGGACAAGTACATCTTCAACAATGCCTCTAGGGGTTTTGACAGATCTGTCAGCCAACTGGAGTGTGACACAAGTGGGTTTGAGTTCTCCCAGACCCAACTGTTGGTAGACAGAGTAGGGTAGCAAATTAACACTGGCTCTAAGGTCTAACAGTGCTTGTTCAATTCGAAAGTTTCCAATGACACACGACACAGTCGGACACCCTGGGTCTTTGTATTTTGGAAGGGTTTTGTGTTGAAGAAGGGCACTGGCTTGTTCCGTCAAGAAGGCTCTTTTTTGGACATTTTGGCTTCTCTTGATTGTGCACAAGTCTTTTAGAAACTTGGCATAAGAAGGAACTTGTTTGATTGCATCCAGAAGAGGGATGTTGATCTTTACTTGCTTAAAAAGCTCGTAAATTTCAGGCTGATTTTTCAACTTCTGTTTGGTTTTGAGTCTATGAGGAAAAGGAGCAGGAATAGAACACGAAGGCTCTCTTTCCTCAGAAGGTTCTGGCTCTTGCTCAATCATAGGCTCAGGTTCTACTTCAAGTTCAGTCTCAATTGGTTCAGGCTCAAATGATGAGTTGACTGGGATGAGCTTGTCTCTGATGGTCGGTCAATCACCTTGCCACTTCTTAGTGTAGTGACAACTTGGGCTTGGTCTTGTGGGTTTCCTGTGGTTGAAGGGTTCCCCACATGGAATTGGCCTTGTGGTTGCTTTGGTTGGGCAGGGAACTTGCCCTTTTCGTGTGTGGCCATGGATTGGGTCAGCCTTTGGATGTGCTTTTAAGATCCTCGAAAGATTGAGTGGTCTGGGTTTTGAAATCCGTGAAAGCCTGTGTGGAATGAGTGTTGTAGTTCATTTGGGTTTGCATGAACTGATTTAGTGTGTCCTCAAGGCTCCTCTTTTGTGGTGGTTGGTATGGTTGATATGCGGGAGGTCCTTGAGGTGGTGGGTATGAACCTTGTTGTTGGTTCATGGGCGTTGGTTGTGTGTTCCTCCAACTGAAGTTCGGGTGGTTCCGCCACCCTGGATTGTATGTTTCAGAGTATGGGTTGGAGTAAGGCTTGTTGAAGTTGGAAACTGCATTTGTTTGTTCCAACAAGACCTCTTTGAACGCTGGGATGGTGGGACACTCCCCAGTAGGGTGTCCTGTTAGCGCACAGATTCCACACACTTTTTCTGTGGAAGAGCTAACCTCAACTTGATGGACCTTCTTCATCTCTAAAGCTTCAAGCTTTCGAGACAACGTAGACATTTTCGCTCTTAGGTCATCATCATCTCTCAAGACATACTTACCTCCTTGGGAAGGAGATGGTCTGGCTTCAACAGTGGTAGGGGAGGCTGAGTCCCACATCTGAGAACTATCAGATATGGTATCAAAAAAATCGAATGCCTCTTCCGGACTTTTTTCCATAAATTCTCCTTGGGCCATCATTTCGACGAACTGACGTAGTCTAGAGGGCAAGGAGTCATAGAAAAATCCTACCAAAGTCCAATTCTCAAAAGCATGGTGTGGGCAGGATTGGAGAAGATCTTTGAATCTCTCCCAACTTTGGTAAAAAGTTTCTCCTTCTTTGACCGAAAAATTCATGATCTGTCTTTTGAGTGCATTAGTGCGGTGTAGAGGAATTTCTGAAAAATTCATTCTGTAATGCCTGCCAATTAGGTATTGAAAGAGCTTTTAAAGAACTTAGCCATTGTTTAGCTTTGTCCCTTAAAGAGAAAGAAAAAAGTTTCATCTTGGACAGTTCAGAATTGTCTTGAAATGTTCCACATACTTCCTCAAAATCTTTTATATGCAGATATGGATTTTCTGCATCCAATCCATGAAAAACAGGTAACAGTTGCACTGTCCCCGACTTTACAGTAAAGGGGGGAGCATTTTCAGGGAATACAAAACAAGAGGGGACACTATTTCTTGTGGGATTTAGGTGATCTCGCAAAGTTCGAATGTTAGGTACTTCCCTCTCTCTCATAGGGACTTCTCTGTTTCTCTCATTATTTGCCATACTTCCCTCACAGGAGTCTGCTATTGATCTAGGTGAATTTGGTGTAGGCTGATTCACAGACTCAAACGATTCTGCTGGCCAATTCTGATAGTGAGGAGTGCCCTCAGACATAAAAATAAAGAAAATAAAACAAAACAAAATTATTCACAGTAAACCAAAGAATATACAAAAAAAGAAAGGTCTTTTTACCTTTTACCTTCAAACACTTTTTATGGCTCCCCGGCAACGGCGCCAAAAACTTGGCTTGATCCGAAATGTGTACACCCAAGTGCAGGCGGTCAAGCTGTAGTAATAATCCGGTTTGAGTCCAGAGTTGAATCCACAGGGAGCTTTTGTTGGTGTTTTGAGATAAGCAGTGGTGGAGACCTAATGATTGTAACCCTTGAGATTTGAAGTTGTGTGATGTACGAGATTTCCTGGACAGAATATAAGATTCTTTCCAAGAGAATTTTCTAAGCAAAATGTTGGATAAGTTCTAAAAAAAGTCACTCTTTAGTTCAAGGATCTGGACATGTAGTTAATTATCCGGTTTGTTATACTTGTGCTTAATAACTCAATTAACCCCCATGTCAACAGCAGGTTAATCGGAAGATAAAGGTGGGTTAGGAGAATTAAGGACATGATTCCGATGTCTTTCTAGAAGTTTACAAGAATTGTCTGTGCCGAGACTTAACCCGTCTACAAACAAGCAAGTGCTTCTACAAGACATCCAATCATGACATCAATATCCCATTTCCATTCTTTAATTGAAACACAATAATGGGGAAGATTGAAGGGTAGTCATGAAGATCTAGCTGGGGTACTTGACTTGAACTCATGAACCTTTCTATGCAAGAGTCATCTGTGTCATAGAAGGGACCCATGGTTATACAAAGTACCTTAGCTTTGCTAGATGCAATCAATCATCCAATAAGTAAGGGGAATATTCAACATTAAGCATAAGAACAATGCACAAATATAACTTCCGGATAATTTATACATGCCCTTCACCTCTTACTAAAGAGTGAATGAGAAACTACTCACTCTTCATGACTTTGGTAAAGCTAGAAAAGTGAGTGATGCTCATCCCTCCAAGTAGAGGACTTAGAAAATAAAATACACTAAACAAGGAGCCGATCTTCAACGAAGAATGAGTGAATCACGTTCCACCCTTCACGGCTTTGGTAAAGCTCTAGAAAAGTGGAAGAGTTTCACTCCTCTAAGAAAGAAAAAAGCTCAAGCAATGGAAGTGAAAGATATGAAACACAAATTAAAAGTAGAAGAAAAGTAGTCACTTTTGGAGGGTGATCCACAACCAAAAGTAATCTATCTTTCTTCTAGACATGAAATTAAAAGAGGCAAACTACAATAAAAGAAGACAATACTTCAATTAAAAGAGAGCAACAATATAATAAAGCAACAAATAAAGAAATTACTTTTGGAGGGTTTTCCACAACCAAAAGTTCTCTCCAAGAAAATGATACAAATGAAAAAGTGATGCCCCTTTACAAGACCCAATGTAACGCCCCAAATACCACCCTGGACGGCATTACATTCTACAACCATTCATATCATGAGAGCACTAATATAATTCATTCATAAATAAAAGTTCATTCACCATATCTAATGATTACAACATTATCCCAAAAGATCAAGCCAAAATGTGGCGATTTCATCCCAAAAGATTCAAAGTTAATCTAGCAGCGGACTAACAAAAGATTATATTTTTTTACATGATCTCAAAATAACTCTTCCATCTAATACAAAGATGGACAGTCTAAATATCCCCATCTGGATCCACATGCCCGTCACCTATACGATCTCCTTCTGAAGCATCACCTGAAAAATGGATTGTTTGTAGGGGGTGAGCACTAAGCTCTGTAGGAAAATCCTCCCAAACCCGAACAAGGTTTAGAAAACATAGAAAACGGTCGGTCTCTTTTCACAAATAACATATATAGATTTTGAGATAACACCGGGACATTTAACGGATCTCAAGTTTAAGTAAAAACAGTAATTGAATGAATAAATGCACACAATATACAATTAATACACCATTCCACCATTCACCGTTTCCACAATAACCCATATATAATTTATAATCCATTTCCACCATACACCGCTTCCACAAGTTCTCGTGGCATCCCATACTACCCCAGGACTCTTGTAAAAACTGTCTATGGTAGAATGAACAATATACTACTGTACTCGTATCTCAGGTATGAAGCACGACTCCGCATGGTCACCATCGAGAATATCATGTCCCACGCAAGTACATACCAATGCTACCCCGTGAGCAATAGTGGTTTAGTCTTACCAAAGCACTAACCCCACTATGAGTGGTAGGAAAAGTTCTTACCAAAGAAGACGTCTACCCACTCCATGATACCTAGTCAATAGTAACCCATGTTCATATCGAGCAACCATACGAGAGATACGATACCAACTACTTTCTCAATTAACAAGCAAGTTCCACAATTTAGTTTTCTGTGGTATGAGCATCCTTTCAAGGAACTTCTCACCCATGTTCATCCAAACAACATTCCATAATTTCAATACCAACACGTATTACACATATCCAACAATTCCCCCAAATCCACAACTTTCGCAAGTGATATTTCCCATAAAACATATTTAAGAAAAAGTACATGAGATCATCAAAAGTATCATTTTATTGTTCAATACAAATCGCTAGAGTTTTGAAATCAAGAACAAATGAAAGATCAAGCTTTGGAACTCAAGAACAAAGGACAAATCAATTCTTGAATCCCTAACAACAAATATCAAGCTTGAAATCAAGAATAAAGGGTAAATCAAGTCTTGAATCCATAACAACAAATATCAAGCTTGGAATCAAGAATAAAGGAACAATTAAGTATTGAAATCGACAACAACGAATATCAAGATTGAAATCAATAACCAAGGATAAATCAAGAGAAAACCCACTTCCCTTGAAGAACTAGGGCATACAAGAAGTTTAGTGATTACCCAACCATCACATAGTTTAATACAAGGTAATAATTGCAAGAATAACAAAAAATGATGAATTCATAGCAAGTATATATGATTGAGAGTCAAGAGAATGCATATATATAGTAGCCCTAACCTCAATGTAAGATAATGGAAGAAAACCCCTACCTTGAATCCAAGAGTTGTAAGCTAACCCAAGCTCCAAATATCTCTTTCCTCCCTTCTCCTTCTCCTTCTTGTCTTCTCTTAGGGTTCTAAGAGATGTGGGTAAGGGTGTAGTGAAAGTGTATAGGAAGAGAGGAGAAGAATGGTGTTCTTGAGGAATTTCGGTTTTGATTTCTATGAGGTGTGAATCTATCTTGATCTTGGTGTTTCTTCCCTTTCTTTATCTCCTCCTAGGGCTCTAAGATGTTTGTGGTGAGGATGAGATGAAGAATGGGGCAAATAGGGCTTGGAATGGGTGTTTTAAAACCCAAAATCCCGACTTTTTACTGTTCGGGAAGGCTCCAGTCAAAGGGTACCGGTACCAATTAGCTACTGGTTCCGGGGTACCGGTACTGGGTACCGGTACTGTTCGGTACCGGTACTGGGTACCGGTACTGTTTGGCTGCTTCGACTTCCAGGGCAGTTTTGACCCCTTTAGAGGTCGAATTGGAAAATTTCCAAGAGATACACTTTTGTAGCCCTAGATGTCTACTATCTACTGTCAAAATTTCAGATCAATTGGATGTAAGAATAAAAAGTTATGGCCAAAATACTAGAAGGTGTCTCAACTCATTTTTACCCAAAAATTTCTCTAAGTGTGTTTTCACTCCGGAATACTTCCTAACTTACAATACACCTCATATTACCTCTCCCAAGGTTGTTCGACCTTCCGGATTCAATGGAGACCTTATTTTGACCTAGAAATATTCAGAAACTTCCATAGTCCCTTTCCTCAAGTTTACACACCTTCGAAACTTAAACTTCCCAATCAATTTGTATTTCTAGTTTTTGTTTTTATTACTACCGTCACTACACCTATCTACATTTTTACATAAATTATTTACTATATATCTATATACATATATAAGAGAACATGTGGGGTGTTACACCCAAGGGGTGGGTATTTATAGGCAACCAAAAAAATAGTCTTTACAAACTTCAAGGGATAACATTTACAAACCCCAAAGATGTCATTCACAAGCCCAAGGGATGACATTCACAAGCTTCCAAAAGTTGTCATACAAGCTTCCAAAAGTTGTCATTCACAAACTTCCAAAAGATGGCATTTGGATTACTTTAATCTCTCTTTGTTTAGAGCTTTAATAATTGTCATCCTAGAATTTGTAGTTTTGTCACAATTGGCTCCCCGGTAGTTTGTAGTTTTGACGCATAAAACCCTGAAAAGAACAACAATTAATGCATTATCCCTAATTCACACATTAACCCTAATAAGGCTTATTTTGACTAGTTTAACTTTATTTAACTAACGCAATTGTCTTATTCACTTAATTAAATTATGCACTAACTAGGTCTAATCAGTATACCACCACATATTTTTCCCACAAAATGCCTCAAGACTTGAGTCAAAAGCCTGACGAAAGTACTTGGTTCTTTAGACAACCCAAATGGCACGACAAGCCACTCATAGAGGCCATCTTTAGTCTTAAATGTTGTTTTTCATTCATCACCTTCCCGGATTCTAATCTGGTGATAGCCACTCTGAAGGTCAATTTTGGAGAAGACCTTAGCACTAGCCAACTCATCAAGCAAATCATTAAGCCGAGGAATGGGAAATGCGTGACGCCCCAAATCCGATGGTCATTTCTCAACCCGCTGATCATCAATCAACCCGCGGAAGTACCTTTGAATGCCGCATAACCTGACACCACGTCATCATATCCCCTTCACCAGGACCGTAACCCAGACAGAGTTTGGGCAGAGTCTCCCTTGTACCGGAGCACTCCCAAATGCATAAATTGTGTATACATCAACCACTTGACCATTCTAAGGTCCATCCCCATCAATTAGGACTTAATGTTTAACCAATTATATCATATAGATAAGAGGGCTCGAGATTTCGAAGGCTTGGCAGAATTATATTAAAATTTTGAAATTTTTGGAAGAGGTACCGATACCTCTGTCTGCTAGGTACCGGTACCTACATGTCATAGTACCAGTACTTAAGCCCACTGTCCATCGAGGTACCGGTACCTGAGACCACTAGAATCTAGGTACTGGTACCCGTGAGTCTAGGTACCGGTACTTGGGTCATCCAACAGCGTGGTACCGATACTTAATCACTTAGGTACCGACATGTGGGCCCAGATTTTCCCCCAATTCTTTCCAACTTCAACCTTTGACCATCCAATGTCATTCCGAGTTCATCCAAACTCATATAACATTCAATTATACTCAAAATATAGTCCATACAAGTCCATTAAATGTTCTCTTGATACAATTACAAGTCCAAATACACTTTGCATAATTGATTTACAAAAATGTAACTCAAAAGCCACATTTCGGCTTCTTTATCAACATGGGCCCAACTGAGGACCGTCCACCGGTGTTTGTTCCACACTTGAAATGTTATTCCCATAAAGGGTGAGCCACGCTCAATAGGGTATCTTCTAAAGAGGGTAATCCTCAACCTAGATGCATATGAATTGCTGACATGCAATTCAACAATCAACAACATCCATTCAAGAATATACAATTCAAAAACGAATGCTAAAATGCCATGCCATGTAATTGGAGGGCTCCCATAACGCATGCAAATTCATGTGTATGCATCCGGGCATTCCAAGCCCCCGCCATTGATATTGCATATCCAATGACCATTTTTTCAAAATCTTGGGTCTTTCTTGGGGTGGGTATTTATGGACTTCCACCAATAGGTACCCAACCGACATGGCATCTATGGACTTCCACCAACGGCTCCGCATATGCCGACATACTTTATAGACTCAATACCAACGAAGTGCGTATCCAAAATTACTGGGTCTTTCACCCAAGGGAGAATCTAGCCCTTCTTACTAACCCCGACCCTTGTTTTCAATGCAACCTGTGCGACTCAGTCGAACCTAGGTCTAATTTTTTCGAGCCCACGTATCACCCACCAAATATGGTGTTTGATCAAATCATGCACACACACCCACACTCATGTAACATGCCAACGAATGCGATGTTCCCGTGCATATGCAAATGTAGTGTACAATTACAATTTCCAAATCATGTTGAAAATATAATGAGCATATCATGAACATTTGTCATCTCAAGCATCATTTCTCAATTTTCAATTATATCATAAGCATATAATCACAATTCACTACATTACCAAAGCATATTATATCATTCTCATTCAAATAACATACTTAATCATTGAAGGAATTTTTTCAAACACCTAGAAGGAACAATTTATGTAAAACACATAGCATGCCTCATTCATCACATATCTCAAGAAATTACAACAAACAATTTCAACCAACCCAATTCATACTAGAATTGATTTTACACATTCTTATACAATTTTCCATACTCTAGTTGCACTAAGAGTATATTTAAACAAGAGATTTCATCTCTAATCATGCTACCCATTTCATACGCAACCCTAGGTTGAAAATAAACCTAGTTAGGAGAAGAACCCTACCTCTTGAAACGTAATACATGTGGTAGCGACTCCAAGAAAACCCAACTCAAGCCTTAAAGCTTTGCTCCCAAAAATCCCGTTCTTGATATGTTGAAGAACCTCACGATCTTTGGTACATACACGTAGCTCTCGTCACGTAGAACACTTTTTATTCTTGACCCGAAGGAATCCGACAAACGGATCGCCCTAGATCGCAAGGAGAAGTGAAGGAGATTTTGGTTTTTCTCTTTCCTCTCTCCCCTCTCTCTTTTCCGGAAAACCTGGCACACAAATGGGGGAAAAATCTGATTTTTTCCCCCTTTTTATACTCTTTAATTCTTGGCTCTCATTGAACCACACGTCCCACATTTTTCTGATCTGATTTCATCCCGAATCAATTAAATCTCGTTATGTGTTAGGTTTAATATATTTTATTTGAATTAAATTTAAATTATTTTTTATATTTCGTGATTAAATCCTGGTCGCGTTCATTTTAGTTGCGCAATACTCGATCGCATCGTAAAACGTAAAAGATCCGACTGTCTCAAAATTTGATGAAAATTGACTAGGTAACTAGATTTTGTGAGATGAATTCAACAGTGAGGTCCATTTTGTCATCTGAGTTCTAAAAAAAATTGGATTTTCAACCCATATTGATTGAGCAAAAACAATCCTATTCCTAACCCCTAAAATACTATCCCCTAAGGTGTATGTGTGATGTATATTCAACCGGGAAGGGAGGTCACGCTCCCTTGGAATAGTGTGAAAAGAAAGGGCAATAGGAAAGGAAATAGGTCAGTGGGAATGTGATACGTGAATGCACAAAAATGCTCCCCAATCGCAAGGAGACTTTCGTGGGTCGTCTTTTACTTGGTGGTATTCCAAGGTCGTTTCCACGGGGAAGGAAGTAAACCAATTTGAAAGTGATTTTGGGCAAAGAAAGTGTAAAATTCTTGTTGTTGGAAATTGTTTGATGAAGTGTGTTTTGGTAAAATTAGAATGAGAGAACAAGCGTTGGCAATTCCAAGGGGTCCCTCCAATGGGTATACTATCTCAACTCAACTCATACCTCCGATTGAGCAAGAATGAACGGTTGATTCACGGAAAGCCGAGGATGATGTTGGTGAGTGCCTAAGCATAAACCGTGACTAGGCCTACGGATTATCAAAGATTCACCGAATCATCCACCTTCAATCCGGTCAAACCGAACCATGAGACTCTAAAGGGAGGGTGTAGAAAGAGTTGAAACGATATACCCAAATGAGGATTCCCCTTGGTCTTGCCAACAAAAAGGGCTTAGCTACTCATACTTGAAATAGAAATGACGATGTAAATATAATGCATTGTATGGATATGGAGTTTTGAAGTAACTAAGTGCAAGAAATCATAGACTAGAAGTGAATGAAATGAAAATCTATTTTATATCTATAAACATGAATACTTTGAAAGCATTAATGGTAGAACTTAAATGGGAGCATTAAACTAGCAATGACATAAGGGAAAATGACATTAATGACATTCATTGAAGATATAAAGGTTCCTACCCTTGATTACAAGACAATGAAGTAAAAGAAATGCAAAAATCACAACTTTCTCTCTCTAAAACTACTATTCATCGTCTTCTACGCCCATAGCTTCTCTCCCTATCTGCCTCTCTCTGCTATGGAAGAATGCCCCTCATTCGAGAGCTCTCTCCCTCCAAAACCGAGCCCGGTCTGCTCCTGTAGCTCCCTGAAGTGACCCCCATCAGTAGGGTGTAGCCTGGATGACCTGGACAAGGGAGTGCAGAATTGGTCTGTATACACCCAGCTCCTCCTCTTCTCTCTCTCTTCATTTAAGGCTGTAGCTCTAGAGTGCAGAGTAAGGTGTGGGTCTGATGAATAGTGTTGTGGGCGTGTCAGAGGAGTGTGGGGGCATCTATGGTGGGACCCTCGAAGTAGCTGAGCAGATCTGTAGACTCTGGGCTTGTCAGGCAAATCGTACCGGTACTGAGTACCAGTACTTCGACTCCAGAATGTTTTGCGTACCGGTACTGAGTACCGGTATTGTTCTGCCTCCTTGTCTGAAACTTCTGATTCCTTTGCTCCTGAGCTGTCCCCAAGTTCTCTTTTCATCTCCTTTCATCCCAAGTGGTATGGGTGGGCCTTAACAAACCATAATTAGCTCCTTTCAACTGCAAACACAAATTTTTGACGTTAAGACTTCAATCATCATAACTCCTATCATTTAATCTTCAAAAACAAGTGAAATGAGCTGATTAGCACCTTAAAATATACAAAGTTTTGTGCTAATCACATATCATAACGGCTAATTACTGTTTTGCCCTTTTTCATAAAGTTATAAATTTTCTCGACTTTTACAAAATGTGACTCCCTAATCTTTTCCTTTCTTAACAACTCCTTAACTGTTCTTTGCAATTCAGCATGTTCATTAGGAGACATTCTTTAATGAGCAAAATTAGGACAACGCCTACAATGAAGTTGATTTGATGTTGAATGTCACGAAAAGGCGGCAAACCCGTTGGAAGTTCATCTGGGGCTAGGCCTTTGAAGCTTTCTAGAAACTTTAAGACTTTAACTGAAATTACATCATCAACTTCTAGAATTTTCATCATTGTAACCATAGAAAATGCTATTCCATCTTCTTTGTAAGATTGCTCGAACTCCATGTCAACTTCTGAACTTTTCAGCATGATTGGTTGATTGTATATTGGTAGGAACATCCTTCAATGGGTTCAACACATACTTAACTCCATTTTTTATGTGAGTATAAGTATTCTTTCTACCATCATGCTAAACAAATCCGTCAAATTGCCAAGGCTTACCAAGGAGTAAGTGACAAGCATCCATGGGAAGAACATCAAAGTAGACTTCATCTTCATACTTGCCCACAACAAATTTCACCCGGCATCTATTTGTCACCATGACCTCTCCACCTTTTTTAAACCAAGAAACTTTGTACAACTTATGGTGGCATTCACAAGAAAGCCTAAACTTGTCAACCATGACATTTGAAATCATATTCTCACAACTTCTAGAATCAATCATCAATATGCATTTCTTTCCATTAGATATCTAGTAGGTTATGAAAATATTATGTTTCAGCCATTAATCATCTTCTTGGACTGCCATGACACGCTGATCTGACCTGATTTATGTCATACAGCCAAGTATAAGTGATCAAATTGTAATATTTCTCGATTAAGTCCGAGGTCGAATCCACAGGGAGCTAACTGTCAGGATTCAAAACAGAAATAGTAAAATTGTCGTGAATGTAATGTGCAATGAAATAGCTTGTGGTGTGAGCTTAGAACTATCAAATAAACACTTAACTAAAAATTTGAAGGACAATGGTAAAAGGTACTCTTTAGTTCGGGGATCCAACATGCATTATATTGTTTGTTTATGAAAATGCCACCTTACAACAATTAACTCTCATTTTACTGAAAAGTTAACCGGTAGGTTTGATGTATATTGAACCATAACATAGCTACTGATTAGGTTAGCCGGAAGGTCTTTGCATCATGTAACAATCAAATAACCCTAGTAAATTAGAAGATGAACCATTTAAAAGGTTTACTTAAGCTATTCAATCGGCAGGTTGATGATTCAATGAAGACGGAGTTCCGGATTATGTATTGAATCAAAAGCATTGGCTATGGTGAGATTTGACCTAGCTATAACCAATCTCCTGACTATTACATAAAGCCTAACTACGTACATCACTGTATCATACATGAAGTGTGTAATAATCATAGATAGTATAATATATAGCATTAAGCTCTGGTTGATGTTCATAACCATGAGCATATTATAAATGTAACCATCCATCAATTAAGGGAAGTATAAAAATTAACGCGTAAGTAAAACATCGACATTTCCATAAATGTAAATAATATTACACATGTATTCTCTCGTCACCAAAGAGTATAAATGGACTACTCACGCCTCATTGCTATAGACGAGCAAAAGGAGTGAGATAATTCCAGTACCATTCAAAACAAAATACAACACGTCCTTTCCCTATGAATAGCTAAACACTGCCACTCTTATTACCAGTCAGGGCACAAAAGTAGAAGAGGTTCAACCCTCCAGGTAGAAAGGATAAGCAGAAATGTAGAAGTAGAGAAAATTCTGGCTAGGAAGTGATTCTGGCAAGGCTTCGCTCATCCTTTCTTTCTCTATTTCCTTCCCTCTAGCACTAAATTGAACTTCTCTAGATCTCCTCCGAAAAATGGCTAAAACAGGCTATTTTGTATGCACCGGTAGAGGGCCTTAAGGGGGCAGGCACCTTGGCTAGCCAATCAGGTGAATTTGTTGCTTAATTGGACCAGTGGGAGAGGAGAGAGAGTTAAGGCAGTTTAGGAACCGTCCGTACGCCACCACCACCGTCTGGACTGTGGCATTCCTCTAGATTTTTGCTTTGGCAGCCTCCTTGTTGACTTGTTATTTCTTTGATAATTACACTTGCCTCCCCTTCCTTATTCACCTTGTACACTTGAATCCTCCTGAATTTCTGTATTCCCCCTCGAAACCCTGCGAAATGTCCAATTTACGCATTAACCTTAATACTCTATAACTTAATCATTTTAACCTATTTTACGCACATAATGAACTTTAAAACCTAATTCATTCACTCATTATTAGGGTTAATCACACCCCCCCCCCCCCAACCAGACTTTACTAGTCCCTAGTAATAAAAATAATCAACAAAAGAAAATCATTTTTGTAGATTCCACGATTGCATTTAGCATATACAACAAGCCGTTAAACCCCTTGGTGATCCCCTAGTGGACGAGTTTTATCTCGAGAAGGTTTTCAGTGAAGCTACCTACAAACTTCAAGGGTTAGGATTCCATAATTCATATTTTTCACAGATAAAATTAAATCATCATTCCTCTTTATTGCCAAGATACTTCCCTTCCCCGATCACTGTAAGAGTAACACACATTAGTTGTAACACTATTCTATATATTTTCAGAAAAACTCGTGTGTGTGCAGGAATTCATTTATTTCAAAAATCACTTAAGAAATATCACCACTCTTCACTTTTTTGTACAAGAATTAGCCTCGACATCAATCCTTTTCTAGAAATCGCTCAGCAAAGAATACACTCAAGTTTTAGTGACTATCACTCAAAAATTACATGTGAGGAGAATATTGTTATTAAAGCAATGTAATAGCACATGTAATATCTCAAACAAAGGTTATTTGAATAAAACTTGAATTTGGCATAATCTCATGAAAGAATATTAACACTACATTAGACAACATTATCAAAACTCTCCCTTTTCTGATGAATAGGCGGAAAGACTACATATGCATGACTTCTGAAATCAAAAAAGACTTTATTAGGATTATAATGTGGCCAAGGTTATTGGTTTTAAGAAGCGACGTCAAAGATATTCAAAAAGCTATCCTTTCTTGACTAGTGTAGCACACCTCTTCCCCATTTTTCCAAAACTTTTACACATGGTATTTCCTATTTCTCCATTTTTAATCCCATTTTTGCTATCTCTTGGCTAATTTCTTTCTTTGCTTCTTTCTTTGTCTTTTTCTGTTTTCTTTTTGTCTCTTTCACAAATTCTTTTCTCCCTTGAATTGTAGTCACCATTTTTTCCTTTTCTCCCTTTTCTATATAATGTTTTCTTTAGGAGAGGGTGCAAGAAAATTAGATAGCAAGGGTTGGTCAAATATATTTTTCTGTGGCTTGGTTAAATAATGGGTTTAAGAAAAGAAACTATACTTTTAGGCTCAATCACGGCTTACTAGGGATATAGTTTTGCAAAAGAAATGGCTAAGGCTCAAAATTAAATCACAAATGGCCTAAGATCATTTTCCAGAAAATCATACACATGCATAATTTCCAATTAAGAATTTAAGGAAAATTTTAACCATGTTATTCAATGAGCACTAACCAAAACAAAGTTAATAAGATTATTCAAAGAAAATTTACCGCTGAACTGAAATTCTTACTTAAGTAAATGTGAAATATCTCTCCAAGGAGGATTGGCTCAATATCTGCATAAGGTTTACATCTCCACTATATATGTAAGCTTAATAAAGGATTGTAGTCTTTCAGAAGGTTTTCAAAATAAGAAATTTTTACGTGCTCAAAATGGTTGAGTTCTTATGAAAATATTAAGATAGTGCACAATCGATGTATGAAAATTCCGCACAATCTGGTTAGGGTTATACCTGCAAAGCATAAGAATGATAACCTAATTTTCATCGTGAATCACATGAAATAATCATCCTAACACAACAAATTTAAGAAAAATGATAAACCAACCATATTACTGACAAAAAAAACTCAAAACCATTATTCAAAACACAAAACTGAAATAAAGTGCATAAGTAAAAAGTTCGGTAAAAGTAGTAAAAGCATAGAAATTCCAGAAACTCCAGTCACTTAAGCTGATGGGCCTCCACCATACTGTCCTCGAGGTAGCCTCATGATCTCATTCTGATTCTCCTCATAGCTAGCTATCCTCTGATCTAACTGGGTGATGCTAGTCTCCAACCCTAACAGAATATGGCGGTCAGTCATGTCATCAATTGGAATATAAGGCTGCTCTTCTTGTTGCTGAGACTCTTTTGGTGGCTAAAAGTCTGCACCTCCTGGGAATGGATCTGCTTATGGTGCTAGTGGTGATTCTTGTTGCTCATTTGGCTTCCCTCCATGGATCTTTCTTAACGAGGTTTTGTCCAATGGTGCCAAATGCTCCACCGTTGGACATATGGGATCTGCAATGACTTCTTTCTCCTTGCATAACTCAGATACTAACACAGCAAATGAGAATGAGGGCTTCTTAACCTTAACAGTCATCATCATTTGGTCCATTATTAATGTTGGCAAATCAATGGTGTGTCTCATTCCGAAGGAATACAAAAAATAGGCTCTCTTAGTATAAATTTAGTTTTTCTAGGACTGAGGCAACAAATTATTTCCAGTTATCAAATTTAGGATTTTGTACTTATCGGTTAAGTCCCCTTGCTTTATGTACTTATTCGGCCAACCCCAAACATATTTCGGATTCTCAGTCAACTCAATTCCAATGACAGTCATATCAGGCAATGCGGAATAGGGATATTGTGGGTGCTGATATCTTGGGATCGGATTTAGAAAACTAGCAATGGTAGCTGGTGTAACTTGAAACACAACTCCCCTAAAATAGACACAAAACTGTCTTGGCCCGGTTTCTTTTGCATTACTATAAAATTCCTGGACCAAGTATTCATATGCAGGACCTACCAATTTCACATAGTTAAGCCAACCTCGTGCAGCCAAATTTTGCCTAAACCCTATTTGTTCAAATTATTCATATATAACAGGTCTCTCAGCAATAATAGTCATGGAATAAAAATAACTGTCATACCAGACTTGCTAATCAATAGTTTTGAACATCGCAGCGTCGAATACATTCTGTCCTTGGGGTTGTTCTTGCTGCTACGGGGGTGGTTCAGGCGGTGAAGAGGCTCCTCGCCTTGCTCGGCTTGACGAAGCTCTTGTTCTTGCTCTTGGATCCATAAATTCTTGAGTTTCTTGATGAATAAAATGTTTCAAGGATTTTTGATCAGTAGAAACCTGTAAAAGGTTATAGGTAAGTGTTTAATTGGGGTAGAATTCAAGAAAATTTGAGGGGTGAAGCAAATCTGAATAGAGAAGGTGAAGAATCTACTGTTTTTTGAATTTCTACTGCGAGGGAGATACTGGACTATTCAGTTGTGCGACTGTGGGCTTTTATACTAGCTAGTACCTTCCGAACGCTATCAGTACCATCTAGACGATGCTGATCCTCTAGAATTCCTTTGGCTTTGCAGGCTGTTGTCTCTTGATATTCTCCTGGTTTCCAAGTTCAGTTTTTCCATCCTACAGTTACAGAAAATCAGTTTAAATTCAAATATTTACACAATTGATTATCTAATAAACTTAAACATTCATACACATCCTAAAAATTATTATTCTTAATCAGAATCTTCTAAATCAAGGACATCATTAAACCGATTAATCTCCTGTCGCACATATCTTGAAAGCATGGAACTGGAATAAGATGGCATCTCAGGGTAATCCTTACTCTGCCCATACTTAATCCAGTCAAGATGATCTAATGTTCGACCTGAAATTGGTTCAGCACACTGATTATATTCTCTCATATGCATTAAACGACCGTACTTTACACAACCACCGAGTCGATTTGCTCGTCGGCGTTTGGCAAATGAACTTTTTTCGCAAGTTTTTGCTTGACTGTCAAGAATTTCTAATTTTCTAACAACCTTTGTTTTTGCTATGATCAAAGAATGTATATCTTTTGGAAAAGTACGCAACATACCTAAACTAAACCAAAAAAATTTCTCATCCATCTTTGAAAAATTTTGAAAATTGTGAAATTTTTTGAAAAAGACTCACTATTCGGTTCTTTAACGTCTGCCAGTCACAAAGATGAATATGGATTGTTCTCTCCCCCAACCTGAATTTAACATTGTCCCCAATGTATAGCATTATGAAGTAAAATTATAGACAATTGCTAATAAGATCTGGAGGCGAGACAAATCCATAGTGTCAAACCCTAATCTGTAAAAAATAAACAATAAATAGTTAGTACTACTATTTACAATCAAACACTTATAAAGAATTTTCAAGGCACATATATTGGTTCCATTAAAAAAAATGAATTCAAATTTTGAACAAATCCATCATGATATGGCTTAAGCCTTTGATCATTCACTTTGAAAACATTTTCAGTTAATGGATTCTCAACTTCAATTGTCCCATGTTCAAAAACTTGTTTAACAATGTAGGAGTCTGTCCATCTTGATCTTAACTTTCCTGAGAATAGGCGGAGCCTTGAATAATATAACATGACTTTTTGAGATGGTTCAAAAGACTTCCGCACAATATTCCTATCATTAAAAATTTTCATTTTGGACTTGGCAATCTTTGCATTTTCATATGCTTCATTTCTTAGTTCTTCCAATTCATTAATCTAAAGTTTGCGGAATGCATTTGCTTTGTCAACATCAAAGTTCATCATTTTGATTGCCCAATTTGCTCGATGTTCCAATTCCACAGGCAAGTGACATGGTTTACCGTAAACTAGCCGATAATGAGACGTTCCCAAAATAGTTTTTTATGTAGTTCGGTAAGACCAAAACGCATTAGTTAATCTCAAGGATCAATCCTTGTAGTCTAGATTTACTGTTTTTTCTAAAATATATTTTATCTCCCTATTGGCCAATTCAGCTTGTCCACTTGTCTGAGGATGATAAGGGGCAGATATCTTGTGAGAACTCAAATATTTTTTCATTAGGTTTTTAAAAACTTTATTACAAAAACGTGTTCCCCCATCGCTGATAATGGCTTGAGGAATTCCGAATCTAGACAAAATATTTTCTTTTAAAAACTTGATCATTGTGCAGTGATCATTGTTTCGACAAGGAATTTCTTCTACTCATTTGGAAATATAATCAACGACAATCAAAATGTACAGATGTTCAAAGGATGGAGGAAATGGTCCCATAAAGTCAATGCCCCAACAATCAAAAATTTCAATGACCAAAATAGGGTTCAAAGGCATCATGTTTCTTTTTGAAATATTTCTCATTCTTTGACATCTGTCACAGTTTAGACAAAAGACATGTACATTTTTAAAAAAGGTGGACCAATAAAATCCACACTGCAAAATTTTAGCTGATGTTTTCTTTGAAGAAAAATGCCTTCCGCAAGCTTCAAAATGGAAAAATGAGATGACCAGACCGATTTCATGATTGGGTACATAACGTCTTATTATTTGATCTTTACAATACTTAAACACATAGGGATCTTCCCAAAAGAAATTGCGTACCTCTCTGGAAAAAAAATTTTGTCTGTCCAAGTGTGATGAACAGGAATAGTACCTGTGGCTAAATAATTGACTATATCTGCATACCATGGTACTTTTGTCCTGCAAATAACTGCTCATCTGGAAAAGTTTCTTTTATTGGTATTGACTCTTCCTTTGTATCATAATTCAGCCTTGATAAATGATCAGCTACCACATTTTCAATTCATTTCTTGTCTATGATGGTAAGGTCAAATTCTTGAAGCAATAATATCCAACGTAGTAGACGTGGTTTAGCATCCTTCTTAGTGAACAAGTATTTCAAATCTGCATGATCAGTAAACACAACAATTGAGGATCCAACCAAATATGAGCGAAATTTATCTAAAACAAATACAACAGCAAGCAATTCTTTTTCTATAGTAGAGTAATTCATTTATGCATCATTCAATGTTTTGCTTGCATAATAAATCACATAGGGTTTTTGTTCTTGATCCGAAATGTGTACACCAAAGTGCAGGCGGTCAAGCTGTAGTAATAATCCGGTTTGAGTCCGGAGTCGAATCCACAGGGAACTTTTGTTGATATTTCTGAGGTAAGCAGTGGTAGAGACCTATTGATTGTAACCCTTGAGATTTGCTGTGAGATATGAGTTTTCCTGGACAGAATATAAGATTCTTTCCAAGAGGATTTTCTTAACAAAACAGGAGATAAATGCTAATTAAAAAGAGTCACTCTTTAGTGCAAGGATCTGGACATGTAGTTAGTTATCCGGTTTGTCATAATTGTGCTTGATAACTCAATTAACTCACGTGTCAACAGCAAGTTAATCGGAAGATAAAGATAGATTGTGAGAATTAAGAACATGATTCCGATGTCTTTCTAGAAGTTTACAAGAATTGTCTGTGCCGAGACTTAACCCGTCTACAAACAAGCAAGTGTTTCTACAAGACATCCAATCATGATATTAATATTCCATTCTTTAAATGAAGTACAATAAGGGGGAGGATTGAAGGGTAGTCATGAGGATCTAGCCGGGGTACTTGCCTTGAACTGATGAGTCTTTCTATGCAAGAGTCATCCGTGTCGTACAAAGAGCCCACAGTTATACAAAGTACCTTAGCTTTGCTAGATGAAATCAATCATCCAATAACAAGAAGAAATAAACGTTAAGCATAAAAACAATGCACAAATATGATTTCCGGATAACTTATACATGCCCTTCTCCTCTTACTAAAGAGTGAATGAGAAACTACTCACTCTTCATGGCTTGGGTAAAGCTAGAAAAGTGAGTGATGCTCATCCCTCCAAGTAGAGAACTTAAAAGATAAAGTAACAACAAACACGAAGCCAATCTTTAACAAAGAATGGGTGAATCACGTTCCACCCTTCACGGCTTTGGTAAAGCTCTAGAAAAGTGGAAGAATTTCACTCTTCTATGAAAGAAAGAAGCTCAAGCAATGGAAGTGAAATGCATGAATAATAAAAGTAGAAGAAAGCTAGTCACATTTGGAGGGTGGCTTCCTCAACCAAGAATTGGAGGGTTGCTTCCTCAACCAAAAGATGAACTATCTCTCTTCTATGCATGTAAAATGAAAGCATAAGCATAAAACTACTTTTATAACAAGCAAGAGATGTTGGACTAAAGCCAAACTAATCTCTAAGATAAAGACTTCATACAAGGAAAATAAGCTAAATCTACAATGTGAGTGAGAGTCTAAGCCTCCATCAACTTTCCTACTTGGCTCCCTTAGCTCTCCAACAAGGGGAGTATTTATAGGCAAGAGGAGGAGACAAGAGGAAGTGAAGGAATAGTATTTGCCGCCCAAGTCCAAGTGAAAAGCCAACCACTCTGCTGCCAGTCTGTGGAGAACGTTCGAATGTGAGTTGGCGTTCGAACGTTGTTTCTGTTTTTGCACTAAGGGCGTTCGAACGTTGACTGCCGTTCGAACGTTTCTTCTGTTTTTGCACTAAGGGCGTTCGAACGCCAGATGTGTTCTGACCCTTTCACTCGAGTGGTCTGTTGGTCTTCTGTGAAGTTCAGTTCCAACTCTATGCAGTAGTCTGGTCTTCAATCAACTCAAGTGCACGTTCGAACGTGAGTTGGCGTTCGAATGTGACACTCAAGTGCTTCAGAGCTTCAGTCTTCTTTCCTAACTGCAACACGCCTTCTCTTAGCAGTTGAGTCTGCTACAGTGTAATGTGGACGTTCGAACGTGAGTTGGCATTCGAACGTTCTGGCTGTGCTCCAAGCTTCTCCAATTTTGGGCTCTAATGTGCTGGTGTTGCATCCAAGTGTGGTACTTGTTGTTCTTGGGTCCTTGTTCAGTTTAGGGCCTGAAATGACATCACTTAAACTCCATCAAAGTACAATTAGTCTTAAAATGACATAGTAATATGCTAATTTTAAGTGCTAATCACACTCCCCAACCTAAATATTGCTAGTCTCTAGTAATATAAAAAAGAGAAAAATCTACTCCTAATGCCATTTTCGTAGGTCATCCGGTTGCATTTAGCTTATGCAACAAGCCGTTGAACCACTACGTTTACCCTAGCGGACGAGTGTTGTCTCGTGAGGGTTTCCAGGGAAGCTACCCACAAACTTCAGTCGAACAGATGTGCATAGGAGAGTGCTGATTAAAGTAAATTAGCATCATGGTCGTTGGGACACCAGATTCTCAATTTTGACTTATATCTCACACGTCCTTATTTCACAGGTATTCATTCTATGCAAAAATTATCATTTGTTACATTGGTATTTGAAATTCTCAATGCAGTAGGAATGATCATTCAAGCAACAGGAATTGTTATATAACAAATACTCCCTTTTACCACCTTCCATAGATAGTTTCGATTTCACAAATCTCACGTAGTATACCCTCAGCAAAATTTCACTCTGATTATAGTGACTTGTTTCTCACAGATCATGTGATCAGAAGATGGCCAATCGAAAGATCACATGTACAATTAGAAAGGGAGCGCCAGTTTAAGGAAGCAATAAATCATGTTTGGCATAATCTCATGAAAGGATATTAACGCAATAGACAGTAATACCATTTACCATACCCAGTTTTGATTGACGACATATGCATGCAACAGGCTTGAGATCAATTAGGGCTTTTCATAGGTTGTAATGAGGCCAGAGGTCAGTGGCTAACGAAATGACGTCAAAAGTATTCAAGAGCTATCCTCTATTTATGTAGTGTAGCACACCTCTTTCTAGCTTTTTAATATTTTTTCCCCGAGATTATTTCTTTCTTTCATTTTTTTTTTCTCATTTTTCTTCTTTCTTGGCATTGTCTTGCCTTTTTGCCTCTGTTTTGTTTCAATTGTTCTAATCAACTCTTCTTGGATGATAATCTCGAATGCTTCTTTTTCTGTATCATATTACAAAGAGGATGTAAGAAAATTTGATAGCCAAGGTATGTCAAGTATGTTTTCCTGTGGATTGGTAATCATATAGGTTTATCAAAGAAAAATTCATACATTGATGGCTCAAACATCGCTAACAAGGGATAAATTTTGTCAAAGAAAGGTCTAAGGCCCAATATTATATCAAAGATGGCCTAAGATCATTTCTCAAGCATGTGCACATGTATGTGTCGTATGCGATGGTTCCTTGTGGGATATGTCAATAGATCACTTTTAAGTGCGTCAATCAAAACAAGGTTAATGAGATCATTCAAAAATTGAGAGTGAAAAGAATTTACTTGAGTAAACATCGATTGTCTCTCGAAAGCATCGTTAGGTTCGAAACTCACCCTGGTGTTCTTTGTTATCTCCACTGTGTATGTCGGGTTTTCCAGGGGGTATTGGTTATATACCAATTCCATTTTCGAGTCAGATCTTCCTGTACCTTTAAAATAACAAATATCGATGCACATATGACAATTTAAGTATAGAGAGAATACCAATTTTTTCAAGAAATGTGGTTTTAAGTCTCGGTTGATAAATTGAGGTGTCAAACCGATCATGTGAATATTTACTCTAGCATGCATTCTTAACATCCACATTTGTTCCATCACATTTTAATTTTATGCTAAATCTACAAATGCATTTAAAACAAATAAAAGTGAGGAGTTGAACCATTCATATCTCAAGATATCATTGCTTAGCATCAACCTTAATGATTCAATTCATCCACAATCACAATCACAAAAACTTACAATATCTTTAACAACTACCAAAGAAGAAACTTATAAAAAGACGCAATAAACACACAAAAACTATCACTAAGAACAGAAATCCCTCTCTTTCTCACTCTTCTGCATGTCCACCTTGTCCACCATGTCCACCCCTCATAAGCCTAAGGATCTCATCCTGCTTAGCTTCAATGCTAAGCATGATGTCCCGTAAAGAGCGTCGGGTGGTGGTGCTGGTGCTGGTGCTAGGGCCTGCCTCTGGTGGCTGATCTCTCTCTACCTCCATCTCTCTCTCCTCCTCTGCATCAAGTTCCTCTTGTACCTCGTCTACTCCCTGGGTGGGTGGCATCTCCTGTCTGACTGTCGGGCCGCCACTATGACTTTGGCTCCTCCGAAAGGAAGCCTTGTTCAATGGCCCCATCGGCTTTTGAATTTCCATTTTTGGCTTCACCCTCACCCCATGGTCTTTGCACAGTTCTGTCACTAGGGTGCCGAAGGGAAGCGAATTCCTCTTCACATCACACCCCTTTTTCATTTCTGTCAAAATTAGGGAGGGGAGATCAATGATTTGCCCTTTTCCAATCGCATACAACAACCGGGCCATGTCAGGTAAAACTTCATTTTTTCTTCCTATTGGAGCAAAATTTGACACTGCAATCAAGTTTAACATTTTGTATTTGTCACTTAGCTCCCCTTGTCTAAAAAATTTCTTCCCAGTCCACGAAAAATTGGGTACTCCAGTCAGTTCCTTCCCCACTTCATTCATCACCACATTCTTCCTTGGGGGATAAGCGGGATTTGGAACCCGAGGCACTTCTTACCTAATCTCCCTTATGTAATCCTCATCCACCTCGATGTGGATCCCCCTCACATAACTTCTCAATGCTCCATTGATTAATTCGGTGTTGGAGTAAAACTCCCTCACCAAATCAATCACGGCTTCTCCGCCGTTTCTCAAAAACAAAACCCAACCCCTCTTTTCCATCTCCGCCATTATCCCCAATTCAACAAAGTCAGTTAACACCACATCCCTTTCACATACCACAACCTATTTTTGGAAAAAGTTTTCGTACCTGTCAGCTTTCAGATCTGTGGGGAATCGATTCTTGTCGTATCTCCTTGTGAGTGGTGGCATTCCTTCTCTCACCTCCACAACTTCTTCGACAAAATTAGGCTCTTGGGTGTTTGGGTTCCTCTTGGCAGGAAGCTTGACTCTTGGCATTTTTCGGTTTTTGAGTTGGAGGGTTTTGAAATCTTTGATTTCTTTGTGAAAATGGATCTTCTTGAAGTGGCAAATGTCTTGGGAGGGTTGATTTTTGGTGAAAATGGAGAATGGTTGGGGTTTTGGGGTCTGGGTAGTGAAGAGTCTCCAAGGGTTTTTCGGGTTTTCAGAGGTTTTGGAGGGTTTTGAAATGAAGAAGACGAACCAGGCTTTTATAGCCTGAGTCGTAACGTTCGAACGTTGGTAACGTTCGAATGTGTCTAGAAGGATTTAAACAAATCGTTCGAACATGATTTGGCGTTTGAACGTGGTGAGCTCTCAGTACTTTTGAGTTTCTATCAGAGGCCAAAGTACTGTAAGCATCTAACGTTCGAACGTTCTATTGGCGTTCGAACGGATAGAGATCCCAGTACTTTTACGTTTCATCAGAAGCCTCATCAGAGGCTGAGTACTGTAAGCAGCTGACGTTCGAACGTAAAATGGCGTTCGAACGTTGAATCAAAAAAAATCAAAAATTTTCTTCACTACACTGTACATAATCTAAGAAGGCTAAACACATAATTTTAAATCAAAAACCTATGTCGTCTCAGGATAAGCCCCTACCCACGCTTCAGGTTGGTATTCTGGGGTATTCCTTACTCGGCCCATATTTTCATTTCGGTCAAAATAATTTATACATAAAGATTTTTACACTTTTTACAACAAATTCGGACCTTTGGCTTTCACTCCCCCAACAAAAGTACACATTTCCTACAGAAAATTATCTAATCCGAGTCTCCCTCTATGTCTGTGTAGAATGGACAACCAGTAACTCTCCCAACTTCCTCTCTCACAAACCGGTTAAGCAAAGTACCGAAATAGCATGGCGTATTAGGGTAATCCTTACTCAGCCCATTCACTATCCAGTCTAATCGATCAAGTGCGCGACCGGAAGTTGGTTCAGAACACTAGTTGTACCTTTTTTCGTGAAAGACTCTGCCACATTGTTTGCAGGCACCAAGCCTTTTGGTACGACGGCGTTTGGCAAAGCTGCTTCTGTCACGGAAGGGTTTCGCTTGTTTTTCTTGGATTTCAGCCTTCCTTACTAATCTTGTTTTTCTCATGATCATAGTATGTACATCAGATGGAAAAGTACGTAGAACTCCTAGGCTAAACCAAAAAAGTTTTACATCCATGATTGCTAAGTTTTAAGACTCACTATTTGGTTCTTTAACGTCTGCCAGTCACAAAGACGATTGAAGCTGATTCATAAGCATAATCATCAATTTATACAATCAATGTTCAAACATGATCAAGAACGACAATATAAAAAATTTAAAAAATTTACGAAAATATGAACTAATGAACTGATGAACTGATCATACCCTCCAACCTAAACTGAACATTGTCCCCAATGTTTCGAATTTACTGGTTCATGGATTGTGGAGACGAAGTTGAATGGTAGAGATCTGTTCACCCGCTGAGACCTACAAATAAAAACACAAAAATTACTCATCTGTGCACAGATCTGGATTTCGGGTAGGCTGAAAATCCTTATGTGTGAGTGCGAATAAAAGAAGAACACCCATGATCAAATATAAGATTAAAATGCAAAACATGAAGCAAAATATCGTGTTTGTGGAGTGTGTGGTCATGGGTGGTTTCTCGGATAACAGAGAACTCGAAGACGAACAGAAGGAAGAAGAAGAAGAAGAAGAAGAAGAAATGGGGGGGCCAACTGCGGCGGCTGGGAGAAAAAGTGGGTGCCTTATAAAGGCGCCCCAGTGGGTCGGGTTGGAGTAGATTTTTCCTGACCCGATCCACTGAAGTGTCGGCAGGCGCGAATTTCGGTGGAGTACTCTGGTTCCATTAAAAGAATGGTTTCCACATTTTTAACAAAATCCTCCAAAAATGGTTTTAACTGCTGACCATTAACAGTAAAACTATTACCGTTTGCTGGGTTTTCCACTTCAACTGCTCCATGTTCAAACACCTTTTTGACAATGTAAGGCCCAGTCCATCTTGATTTCAACTTACCAGGAAAGAGGCGGAGTCTTGAATTAAATAGCAAGACTTTTTGAGACGGCTCAAAAGATTTCCGCACAATGTGTTTGTCATGAAGAATTTCCATCCTGGTTTTAGCAATCTTAGCATTTTCATATGCTTCATTTCTCAATTCCTCCAATTCATTTATCTGAAGTTTCCTTGCTAGACCAGCCTTGTCCAAGTCAAAATTCATTGCTTTAATGGCCCAGTATGCCCTATGTTCCAATTCCACAGGCAAGTGACATGGCTTTCCATAGACTAATCGATAAGGAGACATGCCTAAAATTGTTTTAAAAGCAGTACGGTATGCCCAGAGCGCATCAGTTAGTCTTAACGACCAATCTTTGCGATCTGGATTCACCGTTTTTTCCAAAATTAATTTGATCTCCCGATTAGCTAACTCAGCTTGTCCACTGGTCTGTGGGTGATAAGGGGTTGCAATTTTGTGAAAAATCAAGTATTTTTTCATTAAATTCCAGAAAGGACGATTGCAAAAATGAGCACCCCCATCGCTTATGATTGATTTCGGAATTCCAAACCGGGACAAAATATTTTCTTTCAAAAATTTGATCACTGTTTTGTGATCATTGTTTCGGCATGAAATTGCTTCAACCCATTTGGATACATAGTCTACAGCCACTACAATGTACAGATAGCCAAAGGAAGGGGGAAATGGTCTCATAAAATCGATGCCCCAACAGTCAAAAATTTCAATTACCATAATGGGGTTTAAGGGCATCATATTTCTTTTAGAAATGTTTCCCAACCTTTGACACCTATCACAAGTTAAACAAAAGGTATGGACATCTTTGAAAAGTGTGGGCCAGTAAAATCCACACTGCAATATTTTTGCAGCTGTTTTTCTTGATGAAAAGTGGCCACCGCATGCTTCAGAATGACAAAATGTTATTACCTGGCTACTTTCATGAGCAGGGATGCAACGTCTTATGATTTGATCTTTACAGTACTTGAATACGTAAGGATCCTCCCAAAAGAAGTTACGAACCTCCCTCAGAAATTTCTTTTTGTCCAACATAGTAAAGGATGGAGGGAGTGTACCAGTAGCAAGAAAGTTAGCAATGTCTGCATACCATGGTGTCCTATCAATCATGAACAGTTGTTCATCGGGGAATTTCTCATTGATTGGCAGTCCATCCTCATGAAATTCATAGGTTTGTCTGGACAGATGATCTGCCACCACATCCTCGACACCTTTCTTGTCCTTGATGACAAGATCAAACTCTTGGAGCAAAACTATCCATCTCAAGAGTCTTGGTTTGGCGTCCTTCTTTGTGAGCAAAAATTTTAGGGCTGCATGGTCAGTGAATACAGTAACAGAAGAACCAACAAGATAAGAACGAAATTTTTCCAGTGCAAACACTACAGCAAGCAATTCTTTCTCAGTTGTCGAATAATTCATTTGAGCATCATTCAAAGTTTTGCTTGCATAGTAAATCACATGGGGTTTCTTATATTTTCTTTGTCCCAATACAGCACCTACAGCAAAATCACTTGCATAACACATTAGTTCAAAGGGAAGATTCCAGTCAAGGGGTTGCATTATTGGTGCAGAAATTAACATGTCTTTTAGCTTGTCAAAGGCTTTTTGGCATGCTTCATTCCAATCAAATATTACATCCTGACTTAGGAGGTGACACATGGGTTTTGCTATGGTACTGAAAGCTTTTATGAATCTCCTGTAGAAACCTGCATGTCCTAGGAATGATCGAACATCCTTTACAGTCTTAGGGGCAGGCAAATTTCCAATCAGATCTATTTTTGCCTTGTCAACTTTCATGCCTTCAGACGACACAATGTGACCAAGGACAATGCCCTGTGTTACCATAAAATGGCATTTTTCCCAATTGAGCACTAGGTTGGCTTCCTTACATCTGATCAGTACTTTCTCCAGATTGGTTAAACACAAATCGAAGGAATCACCATAGACAGAGAAGTCATCCATGAATACTTCCAAAAAAATTTCAACCATATCACTGAACAAGCTTAGCATACATCTTTGGAATGTTGCAGGAGCGTTACAAAGTCCAAATGACATCCTTTTGAATGCAAAGATGCCAAAGGGGCATGTGAAGGTTGTTTTCTCCTGATCATCTAGGGCTATCTCAATTTGGTTATACCCTGAATACCCATCTAAAAAATAGTAAAATGCATGGTCTGCAATTCTCTCTAGGACTTGGTCAAGAAATGGGAGAGGAAAATGATCTTTTCTAGTGACCAAATTGAGTTTTCGATAATCAATGCACATTCGCCATCCTGTGACGACTCGAGTTGGTACTAGTTCATTTGCATCATTTTTGACCACTGTGACCCCAGATTTTTTTGGCACAACTTGGGTTGGACTAACCCATTTACTATCTGAGATAGGGAAGATTATCCCTGCATCTAAGAGTTTGAGTACCTCAATTCTCACAACTTCCTTCATGTGAGGGTTTAGTCGTCGCTGCATTTGACGAGAGGGTTTTGAATCCTCTTCAAGGTATATGGCATGATTACAGATTAACGGGCTTATACCTTTCAAGTCAGCGATGATCCATCCAATGGTGCTTTTATGACTTCGAAGAACTTCAATCAGTTTAGACTCTTGTAAGTCTGTAAGTTTAGATGAAATTACCACTGGGTATGACTCATTCTCTCCTAAAAATGCATATTTGAGGTCAGATGGGAGAGGTTTCAATTCAGGCTTTGGTGGGCTAACACTTGATGAGACTGGCTTTGTGCCACTTGGTGAAATTTCTTCGAATTTGGGTGCCCATGTCTCAACAGTATGAGTAGGGCCACTTGGTGGATTTGGGTCATCATCTGTTGTTTCTGATGAGATAAGTTCTAACTGAGATGATTCAGTAGGATCCTCACAGAATGTATCATCCAAATGTTCTTGTATCAAAGATTCTATGGAGTTTACTTCCCTTTCTTCCTTTTCTTCTTCTAGATGTTTAGCAATATTGAAAATGTTCAGTTCGAGAGTCATATTCCCAAAAGTTAATTTCATGAATCCATTCCTGCAATTGATTAAGGCATTGGAAGTTGCTAGGAATGGCCGACCAAGAATGACGGGAATTTGGTTCTTCGAATTTATTGCTGGTTGAGTATCCAAAACAATGAAGTCAACAGGGAAGACAAAACTATCTACTTGGACAAGCACATCTTCAACAATCCCTCTGGGGGTTTTGACAGATCTGTCGGCCAACTGGAGTGTGACACAAGTGGGTTTAAGTTCACCCAAACCCAACTGCTGATAGACAGAGTAGGGTAGCAAATTAACGCTGGCTCCAAGGTCTAACAAAGCTTGATCAATCCTGAAGTTCCCAATGATACATGAGACAGTCGGACACCCTGGGTTTTTGTATTTTGGAAGGGTTTTATGTTGAAGAAGAGCACTAGCTTATTCCGTTAGGAAAGCTCTCTTTTGGACATTCTGGCTTCTCTTGACTGTGCACAAGTCTTTTAGAAACTTGGCATAAGACGGAACTTGTTTGATTGCATTCAGAAGTGGGATGTTGATATTTACTTGCTTAAAAAGCTCATAAAATTCAGGCTGATTTTTCACTTTCTGTTTGGTTTTGAGTTGATGAGGAAACGGAGCCGAAATGGGATACGAAGGTTCCCTTTTCTCAGAAGGTTCTGGCTCTTGTTCAATCACAGGCTCAGGGTCTTTCTCAAGTTCAGTCTCAATTGGTTCAGGTTCAGATGATGGATTGGCTGGGCTTGACTCAGGTCTTGGCTTGGGAATGAGTATGTCTCTGATTGTCTTGTCAATCACCTTGCCACTTCTTAGTGTCGTGACAACTTGGGCTTGGTCTTGGGTGTTTCCTGTTGTTGAAGGGTTCCCTACATGGAATTGGCCTTGTGGTTGCTTTGGTTGGGCAGGAAACTTGCCCTTTTCGTGTATGACCATGGATTGAGTCAACTTTTGGATGTGGCTTTTAAGATCCTCAAAAGATTGAGTGGTCTGGGTTTTGAAATCAGTGAAAGCCTATGTGGAATTATTGTTATAATTCATTTGGCTTTGCATGAACTGATTTAGTGTGTCCTCAAGGTTCCTCTTTTGTGGTGGTTGATATGGTTGATATGCAGGAGGTCCTTGGGGTGGTGGGTATGGCCCTTGTTGTTGGTTCATGGGTATTGGTTGTGTGTTCTTCCAACTGAAGTTAGGGTGGTTTCGCCACCCTGGATTGTATGTTTCAGAATATGGGTTGGAGTAGGGCTTGTTGAAGTTGGAAAATGCATGTGTTTGTTCCAAGAAGACTTCTTTGAATGCTGGGATGGTGGGACACTCCCCAGTAGGGTGTCTTGTTAGCGCACAGATTCCACACACTTGCTCGGTGGAAGGGCTAACATCAACTTGATGGACTTTCTTCATCTCTAAAGCTTCAAGCATTCGAGACAATGTGGACATTTTTGCTCTCAAGTCATCATCCTCTCTCAAGACATATTTTCCTCCTTGGGAAATAGATGGTCTGGCTTCTACAGTGGTAGGGGAGGCTGAGTCCCACATTTGAGAACTGTCAGATATGGTGTCAAAAAAATTGAATGCCTCCTCCGGACTTTTTCCCATGAATTCTCCTTGGGCCATCATTTCGAAAAACTGACGTAGTCTAGAGGGTAAGGAGTCATAGAAAAATCCAACCAAAGTCCAATTTTCAAAAGCATGATGTGGGCAGGATTGGAGCAGATCTTTGAATCTCTCCCAACTTTGATAAAAAGTTTCTCCTTCTTTAACCGCAAAATTCATGATTTGCCTTTTTAGTGCATTTGTGCGGTATAGAGGAAAAAACTTTCTAAAAAATTCATTTTGTAATGCTTGCCAGTTGGGTATTGAAAAATTTTTTAAAGAATTTAACCATTGTTTGGCTCTGTCCCTCAAGGAGAAAGAAAACAGTTTCATCTTGGCCAATTCAGAATTGTCTTGAAATGTTCCCCACACTTCCTCAAAATCTTTTATATGCAGATATGGATTTTCTGCATCCAATCCATGAAACACGGGTAATAACTGCACTGTCCCCAGCTTTACAGTAAATAGGGGAGCATTTTCAGGAAAAATAAAACAAGAGGGGACACTGTTTCTTGTGGGATTTAAGTAATCCCGCAAAGTTCGGATGTTAGGGACCTCCTCCTCTCTCATAGGGACTTCTCCATTTCTTTCATTATTTGCCATACTACCTTCACAAGAGTCTGCTACTGATCTAGGTGAATTTGGTTCAGGCTGATTCACGGACTCACACGATTCTGCTGGCAAATTTTGGAAGCAAGGAGTGCCCTCAGTCATAAAGAAAATAAAACAAAGTTATTTACAGTAAACCAAAGAATATACACAACGTTGAAGGTCTTTTTACCTTTCATCTTAAAACACCTTTTAAAGGTTTCCCGGCAACGGCGCCAAAAACTTGTTCTTGATCCGAAATGTGTACATCCAAGTGCAGGCGGTCAAGCTGTAGTAATAATCCGGTTTGAGCCCGGAGTCGAATCCACAGGAAACTTGTGTTGATATTTCTGAGGTAAGCAGTGGTAGAGACCTATTGATTGTAACCCTTGAGATTTGTTGTGAGATATGTGTTTTCCTGGACAGAATATAAGATTCTTTCCAAGAGAATTTTCTTAACAAAACAGGAGATAAGTGCTAATTAAAAAGAGTCACTCTTTAGTGCAAGGATCTGGACATGTAGTTAGTTATCCGGTTTGTCATAATTGTGCTTGATAACTCAATTAACTCACGTGTCAACAGCAAGTTAATCGGAAGATAAAGATGGATTGTGAGAATTAAGAACATGATTCCGATGTCTTTCTAGAAGTTTACAAGAATTGCCTGTGCCGAGACTTAACTCGTCTACAAACAAGCAAGTGTTTCTACAAGACATCCAATCATGATATTAATATTCCATTCTTTAAATGAAGTACAATAAGAGGGAGGATTGAAGGGTAGTCATGAGGATCTAGCCGGGGTACTTGCCTTGAACTGATGAGTCTTTCTATGCAAGAGTCATCTGTGTCCTACAAAGAGCCCACAGTTATACAAAGTACCTTAGCTTTGCTAGATGAAATCAATCATCCAATAACAAGAAGAAATAAACGTTAAGCATAAAAACAATGCACAAATATGATTCCCGGATAACTTATACATGCCCTTCTCCTCTTACTAAACAATGAATGAGAAACTACTCACTCTTCATGGCTTGGGTAAAGCTAGAAAAGTGAGTGATGCTCATCCCTCCAAGTAGAGAACTTAAAAGATAAAGTAACAACAAACACGGAGCCAATCTTTAACAAAGAATGGGTGAATCACGTTCCACCTTTCACGGCTTTGGTAAAGCTCTAGAAAAGTGGAAGAGTTTCACTCTTCTAAGAAAGAAAGAAGCTCAAGCAATGGAAGTGAAATGCATGAACAATAAAAGTAGAAGAAAGCTAGTCACATTTGGAGGGTGGCTTCCTCAACCAAGAATTGGAGGGTTGCTTCCTCAACCAAAAGATGAACTATCTCTCTTTTATGCATGTAAAATGAAAGCATAAGCATAAAACTACTTTTATAACAAGCAAGAGATGTTGGACTAAAGCCAAACTAATCTCTAAGATAAAGACTTCATACAAGGAAAATAAGCTAAATCTACAATGTGAATGGGAGTCTAAGCCTCCATCAACTTTCCTACTTGGCTCCCTTAGCTCTCCAACAAGGGGAGTATTTATAGGCAAGAGGAGGAGACAAGAGGAAGTGAAGGAATAGTGTTTGCCGCCCAAGTCCAAGTGAAAAGCCAACCACTCTGCTGCCAGTCTGTGGAGAACGTTCGAACGTGAGTTGGCGTTCGAACGTTGTTTCTGTTTTTGCACTAAGGGCGTTCGAACGTTGACTGTCGTTCGAACGTTTCTTCTGTTTTTGCACTAAGGGCGTTCGAACGCCAGATGTGTTCTGACCCTTTCACTCGAGTGGTCTGTTGGTCTTCTGTGAAGTTCAGTTCCAACTCTATGCAGTAGTCTGGTCTTCAATCAACTCAAGTGCACGTTCGAATGTGAGTTGGCGTTCGAACGTGACACTCAAGTGCTTCAGAGCTTCAGTCTTCTTTCCTAACTGCAACACGCCTTCTCTTAGCAGTTGAGTCTGCTACAGTGTAATGTGGATGTTCGAACGTGAGTTGGCGTTCGAACGTTCTGGCCATGCTCCAAGCTTCTCCAATTTTGGGCTCTAATGTGCTGGTGTTGCATCCAAGTGTGGTACTTGTTGTTCTTGGGTCCTTGTTCAGTTTAGGGCCTGAAATGACATCACTTAAACTCCATCAAAGTACAATTAGTCTTAAAACGGCATAGTAATATGCTAATTTTAAGTGCTAATCAGTTTTTTATCTTTTTTTTTACCTAAGACAGCTCCTACTGCATAATCACTAGCATCACAATTAATTCAAAAGGTAAAGACTAGTCAGGTGGTTGCATAATCGGTGCAGAAATAAGCATGTTTTTCAGTCTATCAAAAGCTAATTGACATGCATCATTCCAAGCAAATGGTACATCCTGACATAGAAGATTACACATAGGTCTAGATATCAAACTGAAATCTTTAATGAATTTTCTATAGAATTCTGCATGACCTAGAAAGGATCGAACATCTTTTACAGTCTCGGGTGGAGAAAGATTGGATATTAAATCAATTTTGGACTTATCAACTTCAATTCCCTATGCAAAAACTACATGTCCTAAAACAATCCCATGTGTGACCATGAAATGATACTTTTTCCAATTCAAAACAAGATTTGTTTCCTCACATCGAGTAAGAACTTTTTCAAGATTCTCTAAACATAATTCAAATGAATCACCATATACCAAAAAATCATCCATGAAAACTTCTAGAAACCGCTCCACCATATCACTGAAAATGCTTAACATACAACGCTGAAAAGTGGCTGGAGCGTTACACAATCCAAAAGACATTCTTCTATAAGCAAAAGTGTTAAAGAGGCATGTAAAAGCAGTTTTCTCTTGATCATCAATTTTTATTTCAATCTGGTTATAACCGGAATATCCATCCAAGAAACAATAATATACATGACCAGCTATTCTTTCTAAGACTTGATCTAGGAAAGGTAGGGTAAAATGATTTTTTCTGGTGAGGGAATTCAGCTTCTAATAGTCGATACACATACGTCAACCCATGATTGTACACATAGGGACTAATTCATTTTCTTGGATTTTCATGACCGTGACACCAGAATTTTTAGGCACTACCTGTGTTGGGCTGACCCATTTGCTATCAGATATAGGATATATGATATCAGCATCTAATAGTTTAAGTACTTCAGCCTTGATTATTTCTTTTAAATGTGGGTTCAACATTCTTTGCGGCTGTCGGGATGGTTTGGAATCTTTGTCTAAGTATATACAATGAGTACAAAGAAGAGGATTTATACCCTTTATATCTGTTATCGTCCAACTGATATCACTTTGATGATTTTTTATGACCTCTATCAATTTCTTTTCTTGGACTTTTGACAACTTTGAAGATATTATCACTAGATGAGTTTCATCCTCCCCCAAGAAGACATATTTCAAGTCAGTCGGGAGAGGTTTCTACTCTGGTTTGATAATTCCAACACTGGGATTTGCAGACTTAGGTTCAGAAGGCAATAATTCTTCAAATCTAGGACTCCATGTTTCAATGATTGACATATCTATAGACTCTTCATTTTGTAAAGACTCTAATGGATGTGACTCTTTCTTTGTACAAGCATTTCCAAACAGGTTTTGAGTTAACAACTCAACATGGGTTGTTTTGCAATGTCAAACACATTCAATTCCAAAGTTATATTCCTAAATGAAAGTTTCATGATTCTATTCCTACAATTAATCAATGCATTTGATGTAGCTAGGAATGGTCGACCTAAAACGACGAGAATTTGTGTAGAGACATGCAAAACTAGTTGTGTATCCAAGATAATGAAATCCACTGGAAAATAGAACTTATCAACTTGAACAAGTACATCCTCCACAACTCCACATGAAATTTTTACCGAACAGTATGCTAATTGCAATGTGACATTGGTGGGTTTTAACTCGCCTGACCCTAACTGCTTATAGACAGAATATGGGAGCAAATTAACATTGGCTCCAAGATCAAGCAGGGCTTACTCAATCCGAAAGTTCCCAATTATGTATGAAACTGTAGGACTCCCAGGATCTTTGTACTTGAGAGGGGCTTTGTGCTGAATAATAGCACTAGTATGTTCAGTCAAAAATGCTCTTTTCTGTACATTGATCCTTCTTTTCACTATGCAAAGGTCTTTTAGAAATTTGGTATGGGATGGGACTTGCTTGATTGCATCCAACAGGGGGATGTTAATCTGTACTTGCTTAAACAACTCAGAGATTTCAGCATGATTATTCAATGATTGAGGTTTCTTAACTCTTTGAGGAAAAGGTAACGGAGCAGGACTTGAATGTTCTTTTTCATTTGGCAATTCTAGTTCCTTTTCAATCATAGGTTCAGGCTCAATTGGTTCATTTACAGAGATTGACTCAGCTATTGGCTCAAGAGTTTTGGCTTTAATGGTCTTGTCAATCACCTTACCACTTCTCAGTGTGGTAATTACTTGGACTTGACTCAAAGAAGATTCAGAAGACACAACATTAGCCTTATTTTGACCCTATGGAGGTTTAGGTTGAGATGGGAATTTCCCCTTCTCTGTTGTGCTCAAAGACTGGGTCAGTTTGGCTAAATGACCCATGATATCCTCAATATTCTATGAAGTTTAAACTTTGAAATCATTAAATGCATGAGTGGTCTGAGTATTAAAACTCATTTGGCTCTGAATGAACTAGTTCATAGTGTCCTCTAGACTCCTCTTATATGGAGGTTGATAAGGCTGAAAAGACTGTTGAGTCTGTGGTTGTGGTGAAGGTGGACCTGGTGGCTGACTCACATGTTGTGTGTTTTTTCAACTGAAATTCGGGCGATTCCGCCACCCTAGGTTATAGGTGTCAGAATAGGGGTTGGAATAAGGCTTGTTAAAATTTGAAATGACATTGGTTTGTTCCATCAAGGCCTCTTTGAATGCTAGAATGGTGGGACATTCCCCCGTGGGATAACCTGACAATGCACAGATTTCACATGACTGCTCAGTGGGAGACACAACAAAAACTTCCTTGGTTTTTTTCATTTCTAGGGCTTTAAGCTTCTAGGACAAGGTAGTCATTCTGGCCCTTAGGTCATCATCTTCTTTTAACACATATTTCCCTCCTTGGGATGAAGATGACTTGGTTTCAACAATATTTGGTGAGGCCGAGTCCCACATTTGGGAACTCTCAGAAATTGTGTCAAAAAACTCGAATGCCTCATCGGGGCTTTTACCCATGAATTCCCCCTGGGCCATCATTTCAATAAACTGACGCAGTGCAGATGGGAGGGCATCATAGAAGAAACCAACTAACGTCCAACTTTCAAATGTATGATGTGGGCAAGCTTGGAGAAGATCCTTAAATCTCTCCTAACATTGATAAAAAGTTTCTCCTTTTTTTACAGAAAAATTCATGATTTGACGTCTCAATGCATTAGTGCGGTGCACAGGATTTTTTTTTTTATAAAATTCAGTTTGTAAAACTTGCCAACTTGGAATAGATTGAGCTTTTAAATAATTTACCCACTGTTTAGCCTTATCCTTCAAAGAGAAAGGAAAAAGTTTCAACCAGGCCATCTCAGAATTATCTTGCAAAGCACCACATACTTCCTCAAATTCTTTCATATGCAAATACGGATTTTTAGACTCCAGACCATGAAACTGTGGTAAAAGTTGTATTGTCCCTGCCTTTATGTTGAAATTTGGAGCATTAGTGGGAAAAACAAAACATGACAAGACACTAGTGCGTGTGGGGTGCAAGTATTCTCTTAAAGGTCGGACATTCTGAACTACCTCTTGTTCTCTTTGATTATTATTAGTCATGCTTATCTCAAAAGAGTCTGATAATGTTTGTGATGATGAGGATGACGAAGATGAAGGACTAAACTGATTTACAGATCCTACTGACGACTTAACAGATATAAACAATGAAGATATGACAAACAGTGTTTACACATATAATACAAACTAGACAACTTCCTTGTTTGTTTTGAAATCACTGTAACTCTCCGGCAACGGCGCCAAAAAGCTTGATCTGACCTAATTTATGTCATACACCCAAGTATAAATGGTCAAATTGTAATATTTCTTGGTTAAGTCCGAGGTCGAATCCACAGGGAGCTAACTGTCAGGATTCAAAATATAAATGGTAAAATTGTCGTGCATGTAATGTGCAATGGAATAGCTTGTGGTGTGATCTTAGAACTATCAAATAAACACTTAACTAAAACTTTGAAGGACAATGGTAAAAGATACTCTTTAGTTTGGGGATCCAACATACATTATATTTTTTGTTTATGAAAAAGCCACCTTACAACAATTAACTCCCATTTTACTAAAAATTTAACCGGTAGGTTTGATGTATATTAAACCATAACACAGCAAACTGATTAGGTTAGCCAGAAGGTCTTTGTACCATGCAACAATCAAATAACCCTAGTAAACCAGAAGGTGAACCATTCAAAAGGTTTACTTAAGCTATTCAATCGGCAGGTTGATGATTCAATGAAGACAGAGTTCAAGATTATGTATTGAATCAAAAGCATTGGCTATTGCGAGATTTGACTCGTCTATAACCAATCTCCCGACTATTACATAAAGTCCAACTACGTACATCACTGTATCATGCATGAAGTGCGTAATAATCATAGATAGTATAGTATATAGCATTAAGCTCTGCTCGGTGTTCATAACCATAAGCACATTATAAATGTAACCATCCATCAATTAAGGGAGGTATAAACATTAACGCATAAGTAAAACATCGGCATTTCCATAACTTAAATGATATTACCCAAGTATTCTCCCACCACCAAAGAGTATAAATGGACTACTAAAGCCTCATTGCTATAGACGAGCAAAATGAGTGAGATAATCCCAATACAATTGAAAACAAAATACAACACGTCATTCCCCGAGGAATAGCTGAAACACTGTCACTCTTATTACCAGCTAGGGCACAAAAGTGGAAGAGGTTCAACCCTCCAGGTAGAAAGGATAAACAGAAATATAGAAGTAGAGAAAATTCTGGCTGGGAAGTGATTCTGGCAGGGCTTCGCTCTTCCTTTCTTTCTCTCTTTCCTTCCCTCTAGCACTAAACTAAACTTCTCTGGATCTCCCCTAAAAAATGGCTAAAGCAGGCTATTTATAGGCACCGGTAGGGGGCCTTAAGGCGGTAGACACCCTGGCTGGCCAATCAGGTAAATGTGTTGCTTAATTGGACCAATGGGAGAGGAGAGAGAGTTAAGGCGGTTTAAGGATAGTCCGGATGCCACCACCACCGTCCAGACAGTGGCATTCCTCTGGATTTTTGCTTTGGCAGCCTCCTTGTTGACTTGTTATTTATTTGATAATTGCACTTGCCTCCCCTTCCTTATTCAGCTTGTACACTTGAATCTTCCTGGATTTCTGTATTCTTGCTTGAAACCCTGCAGAATGTCCAATTTACGCATTAACCCTAATACTCTATAACTTAATCATTTTAACCTATTTTATGCACATAATGAACTTTAAAACCTTATTCATTCACTCATTATTTAGGGTTAATCACACGTCAGATCACAACACTTTCAGCATCCAAGTTAGGATTGCAGAATTATTCTTCTAAATCACCATCAAGTCTATCATCTTAAATTGGTTCATTTTCTTCCTCGCCTTGTTCCTCTTCAACAAGATGCAACTCAACCTTCTTTTTAGGACATTCATAAGACCTATGCCCATCATCATCATATCTGAAGCATTTGGATGAAGATGAAACACCCTTTCCATGATCTTTATTACCTTTGCCAATCTGTGGGTTTTGATTTTTAGAATTGGATGTAAGGTTCTTCTTAAACTTTTCTCCCAATGCTTTTGAGCTTTTTGGTTTTTGATATGAGCCCCATTGAATCTTTTTCTCTGCTTTCAATTCCATTTGATATACTCTTTCAAGGAAATCAATCAAATGCATGAAAAGATTTCCTTTTAGGTTGTACTTTAGACCACTAACATACCTTGCCAAAAGCTGGTCATCCGTTTCTCGCAAATTAACACGACTCATAAGCTGGTAAAACTACTCCATATAATTCTCCACAGATTGGTCTGCACATTAGTGGAGTTGGTGAAGCTTTTGATAGTGTTTGAGCATAATCCAAGGGTGGAAACTCTCATCAAGCTTCAACTTCATTTCAATCTACGTATTAACTCTTGGTATACCTCTTCGATCCCTACTGCGCTAATATTGTTGCCATCAAATCAAAGTGTGACCCTTTAACTTTGTAGCAACAAATTGTACCTTCCTTTCATAAAAAAAAGGTCCTTCCATTCAAAGAATGCTTCTAGTGATGCCATCCAATCACAGTAATCATATGCATTGAGTTTGCCTTCAAAATATGCAACATGAACTTGGATACTATGATCTGAGTTCTCTAATGCACAAGCCAAACGATTCATAGACCACTGGTTAACAAGGGCTAGTATTGGGATAGAACTGGAAGAAGTTGAATGAGCATAATTAGAGAAGTCTTCATCACGGTATGATGGTTCAGAACGTCTACTTCCTAGACTATGAGTTGTTGAGGCTGGAATCCGATTAGGAGTTCATTCATCATTTGGTGAAGGGCTTGATTAGATTATCTAATCTCATTGAGTTCTTTTTGTACATCAGCACTCCCTGAGTTCTTTTGACGACTTGGAGGCATCTTCAAAGTTGAGAGAGAAAAGAATAGATGGGTGGGGAAGGAGAAGAAGGGAGACAAACAATTTTATCAAAGAAATTGGGGAAGAAAAAATTTTTTCTGGAACAAAAGGAATGAGAAATAACGATTACTTGAGAAGAGAAAATAGACAAGAAGATCAAGTTTCTAGAATACAAAAAGACAACTAGTATGGACTCACCAAAACTCACAAGGGGAAATGAAGGACGAAACTTGCTCTAATACCAATTTGATGCAGGCCGAGACCTGCAATGGTTTTTGATAGGCCTGCAATGCCGCTCGACCGAGGGTAGAGGATGCCACTCAACGCGATCAAGCCACACACTTGATTATAGGAGGAATTCAATCAACTCCAAAGCAAGAGATAAACTTGCAAATGATTTTAATCAAAACACTCTCTTCCTTGCAATATTCTCATTGGGACCCGACTACGGTACAGCCAAATGAATTTTCAGTATGGTACCGAAATCCAATGTCCACCGTAGATCTGTCTAACAAGAAAACTGAGTCGTTGATTAATGTGTCCTTTCAATGTTATTTAATTTTTTTATTTTTCCAAAAGAGTTACCGGTTATCGGTTGGATACCGGTTGCTAGACATGTCAGATAGTACATATGAGGACTAGGAATTTTGTAACAAATGAAAGGAATATTTACAAATTGAATGGATTGTATACCAAATTTTTGGGTATATTTACAACTTCAATGGGAATATTTACAACTTCAATGGATCATTTGCCACTTTTATGGGAATATTTACAACTTCAATGAATCATTTACCACTTCAATGGATCATTTACCACTTTTATAGGAACATTTACAACTTCAATGGATCATTTACAACTGTAGTGGATTCTTTACCAAATTTAAGGCAATACTTAAAACTTCAATGGATCATTTATCACTGTATTTTTACGATATTTAATACTCCATGATCGATCATTAAATATGATCGATCGATCAGATTTTAACGTAATATATGAGTAACACAAGAAGATATACAACTTCAACGGATCATTTACCACTTTTAAGGGAATATTTACAACTTCAATGGATCATTTACCAGTTTTATAGGAATATTTACAACTTTAATTGATCATTTACTACTTTAATAGGAATATTTACAACTTCATTGGATCAATTACCACTTGAATGGATCATTTACCACTTTTATAGGAAAATTTACAAATTCAATGGATCATTTACCACTTTTATGAGAATATTTACGACTAGTAGGGAGAAGCATTTACTAAAGCAATGGTATTTTTTACAATAGTTAATAGTCCATGATCGATCATGGCACTCAGGTGAGTTCTTAAGTAATGGATAATCCAATAATATATACAATTTCAATGGATCATTTACCACTTTTATGGGAATATTTACAACTAGTGGGGAGAAGCATTTACTAAAGTAATGGTATTTTTTACAATAGTTAAGAGTCCATGATCGATCATTGAAAATGTTCGATCGATCATGGCACTCAGGTGAGTTCATAAGTAATGGATAATCCAATAATATATACAATTTAATGGATCATTTAACACTTTTATGGGAATATTTACAACTAGTGGGGAGAAGCATTTACTAAAGCAATGGTATTTTTTACAATAGTTAACAGTCCATGATCGATCATTGAAAATGTTCGATCGATCATGGCACTCAGGTGAGTTCTTAAGTAATGGATAATCCAATAATATATACAATTTCAATGGATCATTTACCACTTTTATGGGAATATTTACAACTAGTGGGGAGAATCATTTACTAAAGCAATGGTATTTTTTGCAATATTTAAGAGTCCATGATCGATCATTGAAAATGTTCGATCGATCATGGCACTTAGGTGAGTTTATAAGTAATGGATAATCCAATAATATATACAATTTAATGGATCATTTACCACTTTTATGGGAATATTTACAACTAGTGGGGAGAAGCATTTACTAAAGCAATGGTATTTTTTACAATAGTTAAGAGTCAATGATCGATCATTGAAAATGTTCGATCGATCATGGCACTCAGGTGAGTTCATAAGTAATGGATAATCCAATAATATATACAATTTTAATGGATCATTTACCACTTTTATGGAAATATTTACAACTATTGGGGAGAAGCATTTACTAAAGCAATGGTATTTTTTACAATAGTTAAGAGTCCATGATCGATCATTGAATATGTTCGATCGATCATGGCACTCAGGTGAGTTCATAAGTAATGGATAATCCAATAATATATACAATTTTAATGGATCATTTACCACTTTTATGGGAATATTTACAACTATTGGGGAGAAGCATTTACTAAAGCAATGGTATTTTTTACAATAGTTAAGAGTCCATGATCGATCATTGAAAATGTTCGATCGATCATGGCACTCAGGTGAGTTCATAAGTAATGGATAATCAAATAATATATACAATTTTAATGGATCATTTACCACTTTTATGGGAATATTTACAACTAGTGGGGAGATGCATTTACTAAAGCAATGGTATTTTTTACAATAGTTAACAGTCCATGATCGATCATTGAAAATGTTCGATCGATCATGGCACTCAGGTGAGTTCATAAGTAATGGATAATCCAATAATATATACAATTTTAATGGATCATTTACCACTTTTATGAGAATATTTACAACTAGTGGGGAGAAGCATTTACTAAAGTATTGGTATTTTTTACAATAGTTAAGAGTCCATGATCGATCATTGAATATGTTCGATCGATCATGGCACTCAGGTGAGTTCATAAGTAATGGATAATCCAATAATATATACAATTTTAATGGATCATTTACCACTTTTATGAGAATATTTACAACTATTGGGGAGAAGCATTTACTAAAGCAATGGTATTTTTTACAATAGTTAAGAGTCCATGATCGATCATTGAAAATGTTCGATCGATCATGGCACTCAGGTGAGTTCATAAGTAATGGATAATCCAATAATATATACAATTTTAATGGATCATTTACCACTTTTATGGGAATATTTACAACTAGTGGGGAGATGCATTTACTAAAGCAATGGTATTTTTTACAATAGTTAACAGTCCATGATCGATCATTGAAAATGTTCGATCGATCATGGCACTCAGGTGAGTTCATAAGTAATGGATAATCCAATAATATATACAATTTTAATGGATCATTTACCAGTTTTATGGAAATATTTACAACTATTGGGGAGAAGCATTTACTAAAGCAATGGTATTTTTTACAATAGTTAAGAGTCCATGATCGATCATTGAATATGTTCGATCGATCATGGCACTCCGGTGAGTTCATAAGTAATGGATAATCCAATAATATATACAATTTTAATGGATCATTTACCACTTTTATGGGAATATTTACAACTATTGGGGAGAAGCATTTACTAAAGCAATGGTATTTTTTACAATATTTAATAGTCAATGATCGATCATGGAATATGTTCGATCGATTAAGGCACTCAGGTGAGTTCGTAATTAATGCTAATCCAATAATATATACAATTTTAATGGATCATTTACCACTTTTGTGGATGTATTTACCACTTTAATGGATTGTTTATGGGAAATGTACAACTGTAGTGGATTCTTTACCAAATTTTTGGGAATATTCACAAGTACAATGGATTGGTTATGATATTTATGAGAATATTTACAACTTCAGTGTTTTATTTACCACATTTGTGTAAATAAGTACTAGAATAAAGGTTTTGTTAATAAAATGAAGGTAGTAATTACGAGAGTTTTGTGAATTTTTGTACTAGTTTTGTGAATTTTTTTTACGAGTATTGTACTTAATTTGTAAATAATTTCCTAGTAATCAAATAAGATATACAATTTTGTGGACAAAATTACTAGTGCCGAGCAGTATTTAGTAATTCAATGGTATTTTTATGATATTTAATAGTTCATAATCGATCATTAAATATGATCGATCGATCAGAACACAAAGATTTTAACTTAATGTATAAGTCATTCAAGAAGATATACAACTTCAATGAATCATTTACCACTTTTATGGAATATATTTACAACTACTGGGGAGCAGTATTTACTACATCAATGGTATTTTTTACAATATTTAATAGTCCATGCTCGATCATTGAATATGTTCGATCAATGATATCACCCAGATGTCTTCTTAACTTATGACTAGTCCAACAATATATACAACTTTAATGGATTATTTACCTTTTTTATGGGAATATTTACGACGACAAAGGATTCTTTATGGGAATATGTACAACTGTAGTGGATTATTTATCAAATTTTTGGGAATATTTATAAGTATAATGGATTTCTTACTACATGGATGGCAATATTTACAATTTAATGTATTGTTTACGACAATAATGAGATTATTTACAAGTACAATGGATTTTTTACCAAATTTGTGGGAATATATACAAGTGGAATGGATTTTTTACCATATTTATGGCAATATTTACAATTTGCAATAACATGATCGATCAATATATAGTTCTAATTCAAAATACAAAGAATTAAACCATGGAAACACACAGAATAATCAAGTACTATATCATCAAACACATGGATAATGTTTAAAAATACCATTCAAAATACAAAGTCCAGTTATACAGTCCAGTTCTCTTGGATTATAACTGGAGTTTGGAATTCTGCATGGAGTTTCTCTCTGGATCTGGAGGCTTCTGTTTGTATGTGTTGTGGAGAAGGATTTTTTGTAGAAGATGTGGAGCTCTAATTTTCTGCTTGATGGGCCTTATTGGGGATCTTTTGCTTCTGCATTTTCTGGTGGTGGACTGCTTTGTAGGTTTCCTTTCTTTGAACTCAGAAGCTGTTTTAAAAATGCTGCTAGGTGCTCAACTTCTGCTTCGCAGATTTCTGACAAGTCATATTCTACTCGACGATGGTATATCAGATTTCTCTCTGGTACTTCATTCAAGAATTTCTTGGGGAATTTTTCTCTACGGCCTTTATCTAGTTGGTGGTATGCTTTTCGTTTCATGGTGGAGATGAAGAACAGAAGTCTTCTCTCGTGGATTGAAGATTGTTGGTTTCCTCATTTATAGCAAGAACACGACACTCTTCCTTTATTATGCCATTTAATGCACTGCCTGAGGGGATGTTTCTATATTGAAACAGTCTCTTCGGTTTTGAAGAAAGACCAGCAGTCTTTTTGAGATGGCTTTAATATGATCCATGTTCAACGTATTTAGTGGGCTGCCTAAAAGCTGCTTATAAGGTGCTAAGATAGCCTTTCATATGCTCCAATTCACGCATCTAGTGGACTGACTGAGGGGATGTCTGCCCTAGGTCCAGCTGGGCATTTATTTTAGTGGCTTCTTTAGATGACTGGGCATTATGCTACATGATTGAGCTGGGGGTTTTGGAAAACAGCCGACTGCTTGTAGCTTCTGGTGATTGCTGAGTTTGTGGAGCACTATTCACTTTACTATTCATGAGATTTTCTTTGAATTTCATATAGTGCAATTTACATAGATTTACTTGTAAATTTGTTTTGTCTTGAAGGATTAAAGCCAATTTGTGGCTTTTTTCCTCTTTGCTTCTTGTAATTTTTGAATTGATCAATATATTTCCCTCGTATCGTCGAGGTTATTTTTTTTTTTTTTTTTTAAAAAAATATATATATATATATATACAGTTCTGATCGATCGAATTCAGGTAATACTTTGATGGATCAAATGTTTTAACGTTCGATCATTTCTTCTTAGTACTTTTATTACTCCTGATTCATATTTCAAATCTAGAAAAATAGGATCGATCAATATGTATTCTGTGATGGAGCAAATTCGAGTTACATGAATTAGATCGATCAAACATAAATTATGATCGATCATATTGTCACAGTTGTTTCAATCAGAGTATTAAAAGTACTGTGGCGGTCTGATCGATCGTGTAAAAAAATGATAGATCAAATATGTACAAAACTCGAATTTGATCCATCACAGAATACTTATTTGATCTATCATTTTTGTACACGATCGATCAGACCGCCACAGTACTTTTAATACTCTGATTGAAACAACTGTGACAATATGATCGATCAAAATTTATTTTTGATCGATCTAATTCATGTAATTTAATTTTTTTTAAACCCTACCCATTAGCACAATATGATCGATCATAAATTTATTAGATCGATCAAATATTGTAATGGATTATTCGATCACTGAATAATGATCGATCGTGTACATATCAACAAGTTAAAGATCGATCAAATTGTAGTGATCGATCAGTTAGATAGATCTAAATTGGTCACATTCTGAAAGTTAGTGATCGATCAGTTAGTTATTCGATCTATCATTAACATTTTGCCACTTCATGATCGATCCTTTATTTTGCGATAGATCAAGGTAGAGGTGTTGTTGTAGCAGAAGAATGGTTTTTCAGTCCCTCATATTAGCGGGTTAAATGTGGTAGGCTGAAACTATTCGATCGATCGTATATTAGTTTGATCGATCGGAAGTTTTTTTTTTCCCCAGGCTGAACGACGTCGTTTAGGGTTTATTTCCATACCAACCAATCAGGTTGTGACAACTAGCTACAACAGTTCCCTCCTATTTCCTCTATAATCCCGCCAAAAACCATTACCCAGCTCCCTCCATCCTCTAAACATTGAGCTCACTGGTCTCCTCTTTCTATCTTCCAAAAAATCACCACTCCCCTATTCATCCGATTCCATCTTCTTTGTTCCGAATTATGTGCCTCCCTCTGCATCACAATCTTTTTATTCCTTCCAATATGGGTTTGAGGTCATAAGTATCCCCTTTCAGTATTCCAAAAAAGGTTTGTTTTGGTATACGTAGAAGTGTGTACACTCCTCCTCATTTGTCTTAGTTTCGGCTTGTTGTGATTAACGACCAGGAGGATATACATAATAAGGTATCATTAAATTAGTAGTGAATATATGAAATGTTATTTTTTATAAATGGTATGTTTTCAGTGTTTGACATCTCTGTGTGTGCATAATTGGAAACATTTACGTACTGGTAATGATGTTATAGTTGTGAATGAATGTGTTGGTGAGTGAGTGTGTTTGAGAAGGATTTCTGACTGGTTTAGAGAAGTGTATGTGTAGCATATACTTATTTATTTGACCTATATACCATGTGTTATTTGCAGGGTAGTAGCAAGGCAATAGACTTGGAAAGTCCAATTTGGCGATTTTTGTAATGTAAGATATGATTATATTGTTGAATATATTTCAAATTCATCGCATTTCAGACTTCATATTATGGTACATATTCTAGGGGGAAGAAGAGGTCACAGGAGTCAAAGGCTGAAGGCTTGAAAACACAACGTCCACCTAGTGCATGGCTATTTTTCTAGTATGAAAAATTTGTGTATTGTAGTGTAAAATTATTTTGTGATTAATGTATATTTGATAATGTACGCATTTGTTGTACTTCCATTACAGTAAGGAACAAATGGAGAATATCAAAGGGAACGCTGATCAAAAAGTGACACGCGAGGTATAATTTGTGTTACAACGAGCGAGTATTGTTTGGAATAGTGAAATTAATAATGTCTTCCAATTGAACTTGTACTCATAAGGTGATTAAAAAACTGGCTGACCAATGGAGGAAGATGGCAGATAGTGAGAAACAGAAATACAAAGAAATGTCTATACATGCGAAGAATGAATATGATCGCGTGAAAGATAATTCTAGGAAAATAACAGTACTGGTAATTATATAATTTCGATGCTAATTTTCACAATTCATCGTTTACATTTACTGCACCTCTCCAACTGACATTTTTGTCTATGTTTTGACAAATTATCAAAGGGGACGCTTGGTACAAGGTGTTCGCCTGGGAAAATTGTAAAAATGATACGACTTTTATGTGATGAGCAGAAAGCTGCAATAAAAGAACTTGGTTTTGGAGGGATCTTGAGCCTCAAATGTGGGGAACTGAAGCGGGGTTTATGTGCACGGTTGATTGAACGGTTTGACACTGTGTCATTGACATTAAATGTGTACGGTGAAGCTATTCAGTTATCAGCCATGGATGTTGAATGTGTCATGGGTTTGAGAAACGAAGGCTTGGACGTGGAGACTACTGGGCCCAGTGAAAGAATTAATGGCATTTGGAATTCATTATTCAATGGCGTTAAGGATATCCCGTTGAGACATGTGAGTGAGAGACTTTGTGTACTTAAAGTGGCTTCGGATGAGTTTAAGATATATTTTGTGCTATTTCTTATTGGACATCTTCTATACCCAACCATGCGTACTTCAATCAGCAGCGGGTATCTTCACAGTGTTGTAGACGTTCCTTCTATAGGAAAGAGAAATTGGGCGAAATTTGTATTTGATGGTATGGTTGAAGGGGTACGAAAATATCAAACACGTGATCAAAAAAATGTTAGTGGATGTTTACTTGTTCTTATGGTAAGGCATCACTTTATTTTTTTAGTATTTTTTATGTTGTGCTTGTTTCACAAAACTTTTACTGAATGACCTCGTTTATTTTTTTAATGTAGATAGTATATCTAGAGCGGGTCACACCCAAAGCGGTGTTTGTTAAACAACCGCCATGTAGGAGCAACCCTCGAATTGCTGCATGGGGGGATGAGGAAATTAAGAAACATGTAAGCATGTTGAAAAAGTCCAAACGACTAGCATGTCAAGAAGTTACTTGCAAAGTTTTGGACGACACCATGAATAAACCCCAACCAGTCGCTACAGTTAACCTTAGTAAACGATCCACCCATGAAGTGAAGCAACCTATTTTGACATCAGATGAAAAACCACCGGTACGTATATACCATGATACTGAAATCACATTGATTTATAATAAGTTTAGGACACGTGATTAATTGTGTAAATGTGTAGGAATGGGAGGCCAGAATGGTTAGGATGGAGAATACGATTGTTAACCTAACTGGCATGGTGGGGTCAATGGTTAACATGATGCAAATGTTCATGGGTGGATCATTTCCTAAACCATCAAATTACCAAGACATAGAGAATGATGCTGCTGTTGGAGAAGTTGATGAGAAAAATAAATAAAATTGACTTGAATGAAGGCGTAAATGCCAATTCCCGGAATGAAGTAGATGTGGACTACCGGATTTGGACACCCATTACCGCTATCCACACCCCACCACCAAAACCATTCCAGGAGGCACGGCGACGGCCAGTGAATACTGACAATGACGATTACAAACAGAATGACGTTGGTGACATGCAAGAGGCTTCTTACTCATGCACCCAAACATTGTTCCCACCAATGCAGCTAAGAAGAGATTCTAAACAGAGGCCAAGCAAATATGTGATTTCACCATATGAACAACCAAAGGTATAACATACATCAAACTTACTGTATTACTTAATTACATTATACGTTATCCTCACTTATATTTTACTCCCTTTAACCACAGAATCTTTGGGTGAAGAAGGATGATAACAAAGAGGGCAAGGGGGAGGTGAATAATCCCCCGGATCACATTCAAGAAATGGACAATTCCATGCATAAACAATTAATGCCTAAGGTTCTGACATCAGTTATTATTATTATCCAAGGTTTTGTACATGTTGATGTTAAAATTATCTGTGCACAGGGCGGTTACAACATGAATTGTTATGACAACAAGGCATCGATCATGTGTACAAGACTCCGCACAATGCTGCTAACAAACTGAAATTGTCTTGTCCAAGTGCATCAGTTGCTGAAATTCATAAGGTATGTTTTTTTCCATTATTGATTATGTGACAAACTTGAATGGTAGTTTAATGGCACAAATTGGGGAAACAGATTTCAGATTCTACTTTGGGTATTCCACAGCACGTTGAGGAATATGCAAATGTAGACATACTGTATCCTGAAGATAAGCAATTGATTCTGAATTACATATTTGACAAGAATCTTGACATGAGGTATCTTTATTTTTAATGTACCAATTGATACAATTTAAAAAATGAATTACTATGTGAGCGAAAGTATTTGTATGCTTATTTTTTGTGTGTAATATTAAATTTTTTTTTTTTTTAAAACAGAGAGGATTTAATTAGGTTTGAACATGACCATGTTGGACGCCATTGTCTCATGACACTATTACCAAAGCAGTGGTTACTTGATTCGGTTGGAAAATTAGGAACAATATTTCATTTTTTAAAAATATTATCCATACGTCGGTACCATAGGCAACCAATTGCCATTTACTTTAGTATTTTTCCAATGACTGTCATAGGTTGTGGACTTGGCGCACAATTTGTTATGTAATGAAGATAAGACAAATCCTAAAACTGGGTTAGAGAGGTGGTATCTACCCACGTGGTTCTCGGTAATAAAATTGTGTTTATTTGTAGTACCTAATTTGTTATTTTTTTAAAAAAATACATACAATATGTTGATTATAATTTTGTTTGTTGTATTCAGCAACAGGCACTGGCTCGGGCTGGAACGGGTGACAGTGCAAGTAAAAAAGGTTTGTTTCAATCTATGTGTGCTGTGAATGGGAAGTACATAAAAGATTTTACATATTGTGACAAGGTGTGTATTAACCATAAAATTAATCCTTTTTTATTTAAAAGGCGTAACATTAGTTACATTGATCCACACTTATCAACAATGTTTGGCTGTGTAAACAAATTTAGATATACATCCCCATCAACGAGAACAACTCCCATTGGTATCTATGCGTCATTGACGTAACTGAACAGAAAGCTCTTTTGTTGGACCCGCTTCCTGGTGACGATATTTCTACTCGGCTGAATGTTGTGCATAATGTGGTATTTGAATTAGATGATATCCTTGAAGCTACACAGCATAACTACCAACCTTATTTGGGAACATTCACTTTGTCCGCACCGGCTTGGGCTCCACGTCAGGGGAATGCATATGATTGTGGAATGTTTGTTGTCAAGATGATCCTGGCTCCATTGCTTTGTCCAGGCTTTAGCATTAAGGTGAATTATATAATATAGGCAACCTACGACATGTCGCGATTGTAATTCTATAATTTGTTTATATCCGTCCTGTAAGCGCATTAAGTTAACCAAGTGGTATCATGTTATCGCAGGAAAATTCGAACGAAATGCGGATGAACTTCGCGTTTTCATTAGCTACTCACCCTGACAACAAAGTTCGCAACAAACTCATACATAAGGCCCGAGAACGAGGGATAGAAACGGGGAAATGTAGAAGTATATTAGCAGGAATGTGAGAATGAAGGCCATATGTATATAGTGGAATACAATGTGCTTTGTTAGACGGGATGTATATATTGGAATACAAAGTTGCCTGCGAGCTGGAATGTGCTTTGTTAGGCAGGCTGTATTTATTGGAATACAATGTTTATTGGTGAATGAAATGTGCTTATGTAGTCGGTATTTATATATTTGAATTCAATGTGGACAGTTTTAACGAAAAGATACATGTTTTTTATTACATCGAAAATACTAAGAAGCAACTATTGTTAGCAAGGAATAGCTTAGCCAAGATTATGGCTTTAATCCTTCAAGACAATATAATATGGTAAAAAAAAATTCTTGAACCACTTTTACTTTTTCAGATCTGTGAAGTCAAAAGTTAGTATATCTGTCTGTAATGAAAAAGTTTGCAGTGGGTTTGAAGTGACTCAAGTCATTCCGTGTGAATACTTGAAACGGGTGTGATTGGATGCGGAGAAACACGTGTTGTTAAATGTAAGTGACGTAAATAGATAATGACACCGATACAAGTGACCTAAAGAGCGCTTGACATCGATGCTTCGCTGTCCAACCAGTGGCACATGCATTAAGATGCACAATTGCATCATGCCAACATTCACACCAAACATCCCAGACATAAATGGGTTACTAGCTACAGATAAATGCATTGATTTCCAGGATATCATCAACCATGTGTGACACATGAATTTATCATATTGATCTACCTTACCATTGTCATAATAGACCGTCTATAAATATGTCCAAACCACCTGAATTAATCCTCCCTTAATTCCGTATCTTTTATAAAAAATTTATGCTTTACAAAGGAAAATCATATCCAAATATGAAGCAACTCCCACCCTCCCTCCTCTGCTGGGAGGACAAGTAGGGTGTAACAAAGGAAAAAGAAATGGCATTGATTTTTTTTTTTTTTAAAAACAAAAAAAAAACAATTTTATTTAAAATTTAAAATTTTTTTTAAAAAAAAATTATTATTAATTAAACTCCAAAATTAAAAGAATCCAAAAACCAGTAACTGTTACAACGAAAAACAGTTACAGCTTCACCAAAACATGCAAACTGTTACAATCAAAGCAGTTAAAAAATTCTTGTTCAACTGCTGTAGTCCAGATCATCAGCATACCAGCACCCTCCTTCTGTACAGCAGACCTTGATGCATATTCTGATGCAGAAACAGAGTGGCAGTACTAGCATCCAGAAACCAGCACTCCAATACCCCTCCACAGATCAGCTCCTACCTCACTCACCACAGGACTTCAAACCAAAACAAACTCAGGCCAAAAGCACTTCCACTATCAAGACCTTCTTCTTTTTTTTTTGGGTAAAAGAGGAATTTTATTCCAAAAAATGAAGAATTTACAAGATGCAAGATAACAAAAAGTTCTAAAGTGTGGGAGTTGGCTTTAATCCTTCAATGGATTAAACCAATCCTAATTACAGTATGAGTATCCAAAACCCTAAACCAATATTTGCCTTAAAAAATCAGACAAAACAATCAGAATTAATGGCCTACATCGAATAAATGTGCTCCTGTAGAAATCCCTTTGGCAGCTGAAAACAAGAGCTGAAGGAAGCAGCGGGCAGCTGCAAATTGTTTTCCCCATTACCCATTTCCACTTGTCTTTGTCACTGTATTCCTCAACAAAATCACTTCAAATCCAACTAGGTATCCCAAAAACCATACTTTTCTCTTCTTGATGATGTTGTACCACCTGAGTCTTCCCTAATCAAAGTGGTAAATTACATTGTCAATCACTCCACCAAAAATCGACTAAATAATATGCCGTAAATAATATTTTATACTTACTTCACCTTTAATAAGTTTCACATAAAAGCAAAGCAAAACTATGACGAAAAAAACTGCAACATGTCTTGTACAAATTCTATAAAAGAACCCTCCTTATTATATCAAAAAATGAAATACAAACATCTAGCAATTACCAAGGACAACTTAAATGAAATTTCCACCACAAACACACAAAAAAATGCCCTTCAACTCCATCTACTTCCTCTGTTTTTCTCCCTTTGGCAGCAACCTTTTTTTTTCGCTTATAAACACCATTAAATTTAGGTAACAAAGGGAAAACAAAAAGAACATATTACCAGATTTCAAGCACCCTAACTCTTACACTTTTTCAAATTATCAACTTAAAATCAACAACTCATTCATAATTGTAGCTACCTGGCAGTTGCATCAAATGACCAGTATATTAAATTGGAGCAGAAATGCTATTTCGCAACTATACAATTGAAAATCATGAACTGAATTGCTTGAGGTATTGCAGTTGAAACATCAGAAAAATCAAAATCAACTGTAACTATAACATACCAATTAAACTCAACAACACAATCCACAATCCACAGATCAGTACTTGACAGTTCAGCACAATTGCAGCACAGCACAAATGCACACAAACCAGATCAGAAATAATAAGACTGCCACATTCTAATATTAACAGTGCAACTCCACCAGATCAGAAATCATTTTGAACCCAATTCCTGACCTCAATACAGAATCATCATCCAATCCCATGCTTTTGATTCACATAACTCCTTCTTCTTGCAGTATGCATCCCAGCCTGATCATATTGCAAAATCATTCTGCCAGCAATAGGCAGAATGCTATGTGAAACAAACTCAGAATAAGTTGTAGATTTAACAGCAAAATTACACAAAAAATCTGCAAATGCATTGGCCTCTCTATACACATGCCTCAACTCATATTGCATACCTCCAAGCATCCCCTAGATCTGTTGATGTACCCAGGTGATTCGAAGCTTTCTTAGCAGGTTTCAGGCTTCCATTGGAGATCATATACACTTTACCAAACTCAATCTGGTGGTATAATTGGTCGGCCACATCATTAAAACTGTTTCCTTATGTTTTGCCCTGTAAACAACCAAGCCAAAAAACACACATCAGGACCACTGATACCCAGGGACATCAACCATGTCACCAAACCAACTATAGCTGATTATTTATCATCAAAACAAACAGTCATATGAGCACGTTGTCAAACTCTTAAACATTTTGCCTACTGCATCACCACATGTAGTATATTTGATTTGTTTGTATGCATCTACCTAAATACATATCCACCGTTACAACTTCAATTCACTATTTCACTTGTGCATAACCGTATATACATCTGTCTAAAACTGTAAATGTACAGATGAACCAAAACAAATAATGTAATCAGTTTCTCCACCACCATCATATGTCTTCCTCGAATCCCCAATGAACCAATACACATGTCAAGGTGTGTGTAGTGCCATATGTATGATTCTATCTCTGAACTTGTTCTCATCAGCGGTGACCAAGTAAATAGCCAACTCTGTTCGAATGTTTACACTCCTATCCTGCATTTAACAAATGTGAACCATTACACATAACACTTTTTTTTATTGTAGTATTGTTAAACATATTCGGCTATGAAAAGCACGGAATGTTTATTGTTATTCACCTTTATTGTAAAACCTTCCCCCAAATGTGATGATTGCATCATCTTCACAACGAAAATTCCGCAATCAAAACCATTGTCTTGTTTGGGCATCCATGCAGGTTTAACAACCTTCCACGTGCCCAATCTGTGTTTAAAATCGGGCGCCCTAGTTGCAAGAATGTCGTCCAACACCCGAATCTACAAAACAATTATGGAATGTAATTGGTCAAATACAAACATTTGTTGACAAGTATCCTATGCTAAATAAAAAATGTAAGTATCTTACAACTCTATTCGCATTTGTGCGTCGAACATTATTTCTTTGTGGATTTGGCAGAGGATCGAGTATGAATGTTTTTTTCTCCTCTATATATAGCAAAAGTAGATACCAATGTGATTTGTCATCGTTCATTGGGATATAAATCTACATACAAACAGACAATTATTCATAATATAGACTAACTTATAAACAATTAGAAAATGAATTAAACCAATATAGACTACCTTCGTAGTTGTTGTAAAATCAGGGAGTGCGAGGCGACTAAACTTCTTTTTTTGTTTTGGTATCTGTGCACCCTGACTGCGGGTGCTACGGCTTGACATGGCTTGTTGCTGCATACATTCACGAACATACACATTAATAAGTACAGTCACATGACCCGAACTTTTTATTGCATACTTCAACTAAAAATTGTGCATAAATGAGAACGTGTACTTACAGAGAAGACTGTAGGTAAGTACCATCGTCCCGTTTGCGGAGCGATGCAGGCACACATATCAATTACCTAAGTAACATTGTTTGCAAGATATTTTAGTTTCATTCTCATAACGTCACAACAATAACAGCAACAAAAAGAACTTTCACGAACAATTCCACTCAGCCATTTGTTCGGGGCAAGGGTCTGTATCACCTCCCTCGTGCCTGAAGCATGGTCACCAACTGATACCAAATGCTCACTATACGTAAAAAAAAAAACGCATTAATTTTATGCACTGGTGCATTGGAAAACATTACAACTAGCACACACATTAAGTGTAACATATAGCGTCAAATGTAGGGAACACCGACACATACTCAGATGGCAAGTTTTTGTCAAATATGTAAAGGTAGATTGCGCGCTCCACATCATCATCGATATGGGTTATTCTTGGGAACACCACATCTGCCATCTACAACGCAATTTAGTTTATAATTTCATTGAAAATGACACTCACCTGAAAACACATGTTGAATTTTTAATACAAAAAATCTATATAGCATACTTCATCTGGTTTGTCTCCCTCTACAGCTTCTGGATCATCCAAATCAACCTACAACATACAGTTCAAATTTCTCAGTTCACGTCAACAAGTTAGCATTAATAGATGTGGTAATACATTGAACAACACATTTAAGGTTTCACCAGTACAACGGATAATATACACACCTTCGTCAGATCAATTTCATATTCTTCGTTTTTTCCTCCCATTTCATGTGGGACATCATTCGCAGTCCCAAATTTATCAAGAAAGTGGGACATAAGCTGTCCTATCTCACCCAATCGTTTGTCCATCACAGACAAAGAAGTTGTGCAGTGTGATGCAAACGTATCAAACTTTTTTTCCATGCGATCTGCAAGAACCTCAAGTCTTCCAATTCTTATCCGCAAATCCTAATAACAATTTAGGAATAATTCACAGTACAGTCAAAATTTTTGCAGCAAAATTTAAGCCTTGGTTTGGGAAAAATATACATTAAGTAATGGAACATTTACATACGTCTGACACTGCTTGCTGGGATGCAGTACCAAGTGCATCATCAATGATCTCCTCCTCCACAAAAACATTCAACTACATACATAAAACGAATGGAATATGGGAGTCAAATACTATGTAAGACAATACCATACATCAGTGCATATGAAAAAAAATATAATTTATAAAATGTATACCTCGTCCAGATTGAACCCGCCAACCGACAAGATATCATTCATTCTTTTACTGACATCGCTGTCACCCCACTCTCCAATTCGGGGGACCTCACGAAAAACCAAAGGAATGATGGTTTGACCTCTCGGTGTAACTCGTTCAAGATAGAAAACCTACATACAAAAGAAACTGAATACCATAACACACTATTTAGCATTGGTATACAACATACATATTAACAAACACCGGCCGGTATAAGTACATTACCATCAGAACTACAAGACAGCCACCCAATGATCCCCGACCGGATGCTTGAAATTTTGTAATGCCTTCGAGGACTCCATCAAATACGAACTTGCACCAATTAGTATGTCTTAATGAAGGCACATCAACAACAGAGTGTAATGCAGCAACACTTAGCGTCACTCGCATTGTTGGACGAAGGATACAAGCAATAATATATAAAACAGACAGCCTTATAAAATCGTCAGAGGCATCTGTGATTGAACTAAGGCGCTCTGTCAAATGTTTCAAAGATACCTCCGCTTGTCCGTTAAATATTGACGTACAAAGATCATTAATGATGTCCTTTGTACCCGTTGTGACCACATTTGTCCCTGAAAATTGCAAACCTAGTATGTAGGTGACATCTTGGGGGCTGAACTTCGCCCATTTCCCATACAAGTTGAAAGCACACCGCTGGGGATCAAATCTTCCAGCCAACCATGCACACAAATCATGCCTGATATATGTGCATCCTATGTTGAGCAATCCTCCCAAGTCAATTTCAATGATGGCTTGTTTTTGTGCGGCATTTAGATTTGATGCGAATTTTTTTATTCTTTTAGGTGAACATCTGGTACCCACATAATGCTGCACACATTAAGTAATGGAACAATTAATACGGAACGGTACATGTCAAGTTGAATAAACTAATAATGCATATGCATAATGGTCTACATAACTAAATGTAAGAATGTATAACGTACTTCTGCAGATGTTTGGCCTATACTATCCGCCCGTCTTCGTCTTTGTCTCTTCCTGGCCGTGTCAGTAGCAACCACTTGTTTTCTCTTTCCCCTGGTGCAATTTTGTTGTCATATAATAAAAACTTTGGAAAATTACATATAAAATAATGTAACCCCAATCAAATGTATATACATTGTGTTTGATACAGAGTTAACTACAGCTTTTTATCAACAATTTGGCGTATAATATGAATCAACTGTACCTACAAAACACCATTTATTGGATTAGATGTGATTATAAATGGAATGTACACAGCAACCAAAATATCACAGGACATCGCGGAAAGTGGTAAATGAGACCTAATATAAGAAGACTAGTAATATTACCTTTCCTGGAGCCATGGATGGTGCAACATAAAAATACAGCACCCCAAAGAATCGAGTCAACTATATCAAATTACGACAACCACTTTTTTTTTAAAAAAAAATGGACAAATTCCGTAACTAAAAACTTTGTGCAACACAAAATCAAGCGCTAATCATGCACTACAAATATTTTCAATAGCGTACAAATAGTTTAAGAATCAAATTATTTGACTTTTTAAAATATTTTTTTGTTACTATTACACAGTTTATAAGAGAGAATATGATGAAGCTCGAATCCGCAACCTATCGGTCTAATGACGGGCTGGAAAGCTATTAGGCCACCGTTAACTTCATTTTTGGTATTTCTTAGTTATGCCATTTTTAATCAATCTTAACCCATAATCAATATATAAAAATAAATGATAAAGTTTACTTAAATAACAGGACTTAAAAAAATATCTACTTGTATACAAATCTGCTAATTATATAGAAAAATTTAATGAACAAATTAAATAACGAAAACTCATAACAAAAACTGACCATATTCAAAATCTACACACATAGCAACTTGAGCGACCTTGAAGTGAAACCCAGGTGGTACATTAACGGATTCATTTTTATTTATTTGTTTTGACGGGTAGTGATAGTAATTGATTTATTACTATAAGAGTCATAAAATTGTACAAAATCTAAAGTAATCGGCTCTCATTACTTTATCAACTCAAATTGGCCACACCACCTACAATCTATAATAAGATTTTAAAATAATCATCAATACTACTTTAAATAGGCCACATGAGTGGAGTCATGTCCCATAATTTATTCATAGATTCATGATTCCTTCAGAGATACTTTATGGCTTCATAGATACTTTATTCGGCCAGAAATCAAGCTCGTTGTTTTGAACAATGAGCAAGCTACATGGTTTCTTACCGGGTGTGAAATGTAGTTGTATAATGATGACCTATTATTCCAAACCCCTAATTTGTCATACCAACGGTCTCATTAATATATCATCAACTTAACTAAATTCTTATCTCAAATTACAATAATAAACTCTCAAACACCCAACGCAGTTCAGTCACACAATAAAAGGCCATAAAAATTACCGATCAATTCATTTTAAGTGTATGAATCTCTACATCAAACCAATAAAATGATAAAAACCACAATATATCTATCAATGAATTAGGACATATAAGCACACAGAGCTTGATAAAATAGCTCAAGCTTCGTGGCCATGCAATTTTACTCTACACACCTTCAACAATCATAATTCTTACCCATAAACTTCCACATTTATAAATGCATTCCAAGGCCACTCCTGTGACCCCGAATTGGGCATTACTAACCGCATAAAAAATCTCAAATCATTGAAACCTCGCATTTGTGATACTTCATCCACGCCACAAAAATCACAACATCAGCACAAATTCACAGTACAACGGCTTGACATGGCTTAATTCATATGATTTCAAGTTGTTAAATGTATATATTTCCCAACAAAATGCTAATTCATTCACTTACAATCATAAAGACTACCAGAATCACTAACACATTCCATAAATTCTTTTAATGTCATTGCATTTCACATAAAACTCAATCCTATACACACAAAAATGAATACCAATTTATCAATAGCACAATTAAAGAATGATTGTGCTATTTCACAAAATAAATGACTACAACATTATCCCTAGAAAGTGATACACAATATAGTATTTCATCTCAGCCACTAACATACACACATCAACAAACATACACAGAGACAAAGCCCACAATGCATGCTCAAGCCAAATTAACACCACCAAATATGCACTTAACACCATACCCAAAACCCGTAAACCTCTTTAACCAATAAAAAAAATAACACATAAAAATTTAAAACTAACCATGTCTAACAAACTTAATTCAAATTCAATTCAAACCTGAAAATCTTAAACAAAAGGTACAACATCAGTAATGCATTGTTGATTTACCCATTAAACTTTTCTATACAACACGACTAAACAATAATTAACATTTAATTAAAACTTAAGCAATACAAATGTTTAAAGAGAGAAATGGTTTCACACCATATATCATGTTAATAAATTACTCTCTTTAATAAAGTCATCTTCCCTCACAAGTAATAACCCATTTTATCACTTTCTACAACAAAAAGACTAATTTTTGTGTTGTGATTTGTGGGTACTGTTTCGGAGTGGGTTACGCAAACGGGGAAGATGGAGGGGTTTCGCAAAAAGGGGAAGCTTTGTGTTGTAGGAGGGGGGTTGCGTGCGTGTGTGAGAGAGAAGCATAGAAGAGGGAGAATTACTTGGGAGGGCTTTGGCGGGGGATCTGACAGTGCTTGACAGTGAGAGAGAAGGTCGTATGTGCTAGTTGTCTTTTGGGCTGTGGTGATGGGAGATCGCCGTTGCCGGAATGGGCAAGATACCGTCGAACTGCTGCGCAGAGAGAGAGGGAAGAGAGAAGAGAGATAGAAGGAAAGAGAGAAGGGGTTTTGAAAGGACTAAGAGAGAGAGAGAGAGTAGAGAGAGAGAGAGAAAAAAAAAGGGCAAATAATGGGAGGTTAACGATTGGGGGATTTGGGCGGGCAAATGGCCGGTTTTTTTTATTTTTTTCAATTTGAATTTTGAATATGACATTATTTTATCATATTTTGTTTGTTAAAATTTCATACATGGGGTTAAAAATCGAGCAAGGGGATAAATTTTTTTTTTTTCGATTTTAAAAATAAAAATAAATTATTACTATATTCCAACTAACATAACATGTAATATAATGGATCCAAAAAAATTTATAATTGGAATTAAATTAATCATAGTAATTGATTAAAATAATAAACAAAATTGGAACCATAAAAAAAAAAAAAAAAAAATTTGTTATTTTTCACAATCCAATCCAATGGGTATATATATTAAAACTATTTTGGTAACGGAATTACAATGATGTGCAACACATGTACGACACGATTAAACGACAACAATCATAAAGAATTAAATACCTTTTCATATGATAGCATTTCTCATTCGTGTGATAAACGGGTTAACCCGTCATACACGTTTATTAATTAGTTAATTTTCAGGTGATTCCTGTCAACCCTTTTAATACTCGTCTATCCATTTAATAACATTAATATAATAATATCATAATAATAACTATAAAAATGTTATCCATAATTTTTTTTTTAAATGCCAAAAAAATAAATATATATTGTATTTAGTTACACCCATAGGATTTACAAATGTTATGAGTGTATTTGAACTCAATTGTGGTAAAAAGGTTACAATTTGTATGAAAAGTCATGCAACCTTAATTGTAATTTATTATATAACATTAACAGCTTCCAACCACATACAAGACTCCCATTTACTGAGCCTCACCTACCAGTAATTACCATTTGGGTAGGCAAAAAGTTTTGTAATAGCCGTGAACCAACTCCATCAAAACAACCTTCCTTAAATATCTACATCTGCATGAGAGGAGGAGAGGAAATCCAACAAGTATGTCATACATGATACCAATTATTTTGAATGTATTTTATTTTGAATACATTAGAATAATGTTTGATTATGTGTTCCTTACTATGATTCAATTATTTTCATAAATATATGTCAAGACTGCATTTTTTTTCATTTACTTTTCCAATAATTTTTAATTTTTGGAAATGAATACTTATAATAATAATAATAAATACAAAAATTGTCATTTTAGGTTTCACGAATAAAATGGCTTGTACTAGCTTAGAGAAGGGAAAACATGTCGTTATAGACTTGAATGAAACACCTGATGATAGTGAAATATATGAGTTTGACACATGTAATGGTGAATATGGGCATCGTCATGGTAAATCAACTTCGGCTACGTCACAACCCCTTGAAATGGAAAAATCTTTACAAGAGTTATCGGCTGAGGAAGTCAGTCAGATGAAGTTTAACTCGGAAGATGAAGCAAGAAATTTTTATAACACATACGCTAAGTTTGTAGGTTTTAGCGTCAGGAAAGATGACTTAAAATATGACAAAAACCACGTCCCGGTGTCAAGGAAGTGGGTATGTTCGCGACAAGGGTTTCGAGCTGCAAAATACTTGGACCGAGATGACAAGGCACGGGAACCAAGGGGAATAACTCGAGTTGGTTGTTTGGCGGTATTCCGCGTTAAGTATGACAGAAAGTCGGACACTTGGGTAGTAAAGGAGTTCGTGAATGATCATAATCATCCGTTGGTTCCACCGAGTGGAGTGTCGTTCCTTCGGTCCCACCACCGTGTGAAAAGCCCAGACATAGAGCAAGCAACAACACTTCGCAGTGTTGGAATACGCACTAGCCAAATACGAGATTTTATGTTGCATCAAGCTGGCGGCTACCAAAATGTTGGCTTTACGCGAAAGGATTTGTACAACGCTATTGCAAGCCAAAGAAGAGAGGAAATGATCGATGGGGATGCTGAAGGTGCACTAGCATACTTGACCGCGAAAGAGGAGTTAGACCCATTATTTTACTTCAGGTACAGCGTTGAAGATGATAATTCATTGAATTGCCTCTTTTGGGCGGATTCAACTTCCCGTGTTGACTATTCATGTTTCGGTGATGTTTTGGTATTCGATACAACATACCGCACCAATGCGTACAAAAAACCATTTGTCATACTTGCAGGTGTAAACAACCACAATGCTACTTGCATTTTTGGATGTGCATTGTTTTCATATGAGACCGTGGACACATATGTGTGGGTGTTTGAGACATTTTTGGATGCAATGGATAATCAAAAGCCTATATCAGTTGTCACCGATGGGGACAAGTCCATGGCCGCCGCAATCGAAAGAATTTTTCCAGATGCAAAACACAGACTATGCAGCTGCCATTTGGAGAGAAATGCGCTTCAAAATATTCATGCTGAAAATTTCCTTCGCGAGTTCAAGAACTGTATGTGCTGCCGATGTACACCTGAGGAATTTGACGTTATGTGGGAATCAATGGTACATTCATTTGGCCTAGAGGATAACAACTGGATATCAGAAGTGTACACAAAGCGTTGGAAATGGGCTGAAGCATTCGTGCGGGGTCATTTCTTTGGCGGCATCAAAAGCACGCAACGCTCAGAAAGCTTGAATGGTTACTTGAATCGTTTCTTGAAAACAAGGCTACGTTTGTATGAGTTTGTTAGACAGTATGATAGGGGTGTCTCAAGAATCCGAGAGACCGAAGCCTATGACACCCATTTTTTCTGAAAACAGTACACCAGTGTTGACCACTTCACTACGCTGCTTAGAGCAGCACGCTGCATCACTGTATAGCAGGTCAATTTTTTTTAAAGTGCGGGATCATATAAAGGCCGAAGGACTCTTCTTCGTGGTCCAAAAAAATTCAGCACAGTAGTCATTCCAGTTATTATCTGTCGAAGTACACAAAACCAACATCCAGTTGGAATGTGATATATGATTATCAGAATCACACCATCCAATGCAATTGCCTGAAATTACAATCTGTTGGAATTCCTTGCTCACACATCATTACAGTTTTGAAAACTGAACACATAACAGAGTTCCCTCCTAGTACTATTGTAAATCGATGGACAATTATTGCAAAATCAGCTTGCCCACCGACCTCTGTGCCTCAAACATCAACAACCATTTCAATTTCTTGCCGATATGCTGGATTAATGTCAATGTGTAGTCGGATGTGTTACTACGCATCCCATTTGCATGAGGACACACAGGAGCTTCAAACAACAATAACTGCAGTAACCAACCGCATGAAACAACGTCATGATACACGGGAGGCAAGACAGTTGTCATCATCACATCAAGATTATAATGAGACTGTGTCGAACATAAAATTTGGTGTCGTCGATCCCAAGACAGTGACAACTAAAGGGAATCCGGGCCGTATAAGGAAGAACCTACCAATAGCTCCGCGACGATGTAGTAAATGTCGTGGCACTGGACATACTATTCGTAAGTGTCCGCAGCTTACGTGCAATGCGGACGACCCACATGATGACATGCCCTTCTCACAACCTGCTGGCTCCCAACATCCCATGGCATCAACTCAAAAAGACGACCATTGGAATCCAACTTACAATTACAATGTCCTCTGATATAAGGTTTCATACATTATCACCTTTTACTTACTTTGGGAAATTCTGTACATACCAACAAGGTTTTGATTTCCATTTTTTAATTTTTTTAACAGCAATTGATATACTGCATTTTGGCGGATATATGTGCATTGTGCAATGGATTGAAACTTGTTTTGGCATATGGTTTGACTGGTTGCAGGTTTGAAATTTAATGTGATTCATTGATTTTGGTGAATGTTGTTCTGGGTATTTGTGACTGTCCTTGGACATGTTTGAGCTATTTGAGACAGATCAGTGGCTTCTTGAGGGGTCTGGCTTATATATTGGTGCATATTTTTCGTGAGGCAAATGTTGTGGCTGATAGTCTTCATGGGCATGCAGTAAAGAGTAGGAATTCGGTTGATTTTCCAATGGGTTTGACATTGCCTTGTGATGTTACATTGGATCTGTCATCTGATCAACAGAGTCTCCCTGTGTTGCAAAAAAGAAAGAGGGTGGTCTTCGATGATAAGGGGTAATAAGAGCTGCTGATGGGGAGCTTTTTGTCTTGGATGATTAAGTGTTGATTTGTTTGAAACAAGGGAAAAAGATAAAAAGCTCTTTATTGTTGATATGTGCTTATGGATTTGGACTGTGATGGGGAGTTTTGCTGAAACTTTAGACTTTGTTGTTGTGTATTTTTGGCTTTGCATTGTTAGTTTTGGCTTATACTGCTTATGGATGGGCGTCTGTGCCTTTTCCTTTGTTTCTTGTAAATATTTTGCATTATGAATAAATATAATTCCCTTTTGATTAAAAAAATAAAGATCCCTGCTTTTGATTCAATTGTGCACGGGCAGTAGATTAATACTTCTTTAAACATTTTTTAGGTGAGCACGACTACATGTGATTGTCTCATTGCCTTCAGTTATTTGCTACACACTATTCCACGATTTCATTATCATACTGCACTGAATACTTTTTGCACTGTTTAACGTGTACACATATGGCCACTAAAATATTCTGGGATAATCACCCTATTGCTCTACGGCAGCTGACGCCACAATGCAGCTTTCTTAAAGTTGCATGGAAGGTTCAACTTCTTCTTTTTTTTCAAAAAGTGGAAATTTTATTGATCAAATAAGTAATTACAAGAAGCAATGTGACGCCCCAAAACCCGGGGGTCCTTTATTAACCGTTGACCATCCGTCAACCCGCGGAAATACTCGTGATAGTCGTATAACCCGACACCACGTCATTCACATGTTTTTAACCGGATTTACCATCCACAAGGTCAATTAGACCTCAATTTATGTCCATTTATGTCATAGGAACCAAAGAAAACAAAGCCCAAAAGCATGGCTGAGCATTTTGAAAATTTCAAATTTTTGTGGAAAACCTTCCGGAAGGTCGACATACACCTACCGGAAGGTCGCTGAAAGAACAGTTAAATGAAAAGAATCAAATGCAAGAACTTCCGGAAGGTCGACATCAGTAGCAAAAACCTTCCGGAAGGTTCATTCCAGTAGCCAAAACATTCCAGAAGGTTCATTCCAGAAAACAAAACCTTCCGGAAGAATTTGGCAGTCAAAAAGAAACCCAAGGCAAAACCTTCTGAAAGGTCCATTCCAGTAGACAAGTCCTTCCGGTAGGTTTTATTCCAGTAGCTAAAATCTTCCGGAAGGTTCATTCCAGTGGGCAAAACCTTCCGGAAGGTATTAGCCGTGAACAAGACATCCAGGGTTTTTAGCAAAACCTTCCGGAAGGCCGACATACACCTTCCGGTAGGTTTTCAGACTGTGAACAAAAAAAATGGATTTCTTTCCCCTCCAAACCATCCTTAAAGCTACCCCATACACTCCAAACTCATCCAACACATGTTTAATGAGATTTTCCATCTAATACACAACTCATACAAGCTCTATCACAATTCATTCCATAATATATATACATCAAAATGGAATTTTGTTAAAGGTTTTACAAAACTCAAACTAAGGCCACAAGTCGGCCCCCTTCATGCTTAATGCTCTCCAAGTGAGCCATCCGCCGGTGCAAAACCCACACCTGAAATGTTTTTCCCATAAAGGGTGAGCCACGCTCAATAGGGTATCTCCTAAAGAGGCTACTCCCCAACCTAAATGCATATGAAATGTTCACATGCTATCAATCAACAATCCACAACAAGAATATATTCCATGTTGAAACATGTAATGCCATGCTATGAAATGAGGTGAGACTCACTCATGCACATCAACCGAGCCCTTCCCGGCTCCTCTACACATGCAAGTGCCAATGTGTACTAATCTGTCATTGATGTTGCACATCAAATGGCCTTTCATTCTAGGGTCTATATAGGGGTGGATGTTCATGGACTCACACCAAAGGTCACCCAACCTACACGGAATTCATGAACTTCCACCAACGGTTCCGCGTACACCGACACACTTTATGGGCTCTTATACTAACGGAGTGCGTATCCAATCACCGGGTCTCTCACCCGAGGGATTTTCTAGCCCTTCTTGCTACCCCAACCCTATCAACATATAAACCATGCGACTCGACTAGGTCATCGACCCATATCACCCGAGCCCACTCGCCATCCCCCACACGTGGTGAGGACAACAAGCATGCACACTCACCCACTAAATGCGATGTTCCCGTGCATATGCAATGTGATGCTCCATTGCAACACTAATACAACGTTCAATATGATATGAGTGACATATGAACATTCTCAACACATTCCTCATATTCCATGACAAAATCATATCAAAAGCATATAATTCCCATAATACAAATTTCAAGCATGTTATCAACATACTAAAATTTCAAGGCATATATATAAACACATAACATGCCCACAATTTCATATAACACATGAATTCACATTGGGTTCATTTCACATATCCAATCATAGAAATCACATTTAGTAACTTCTAAATATCCATCCAAGCTAGGATTTCCTTTACCCATTTCAATACCCAATTCACCCAATTTCACAACAATAGGCAAGAGATACATAGGCTATCATCCTACCCATTCCATAAAAACATTATAGGCTTGGAATAAACCTTAGTAAGAAGAAACTCTACCTCTTGAAGCGTGAGGAACGACCGAGGGAAGTTCCAAGACCCGATTCAAGCAAAAATCCTCACTTCTCGAAAATCACGTACCTTGATCTTCGGTAAAACTTGCGCTTTTTGATATAGCCGCGTAGCCCTCGATGAGTAAAGCGACTTTAATTCTTGGCTTGCGTGGATTCGAGGTCCGTAGCACCGTAGATCGTAGAGAGAATGTGAGTTTTCTCTCTTTTCTCCCTCTTTCTCTCTATCGGCTGAAACCGGCTGAACAATGGGGAAAAATCTAATTTTTCCCCCTATTTATATTTTAGAATACTTGGCCCACAATTCGCCACACGCCCTATTTAATTTCGGGTCCGTTTTAATCCCGAAACGATTAAATTTCGCTCTGGTTCAAGTTCGAATTATTTTTATTTTAACTTGTGTCTAATATTTCCCCAAACTTGGAAACTTTATAAAAATTTCGTGTACAGGGTCACCCGGGGCCCGTTCGTCTCGTAAAACGCAAAAAATTCGACTATCTCGGAATTCAACGAAATTTGACGTGGTAACTAGATTTCGCGAGACGAATCCAACGGTGAGGTCCGTTTCGTCATCCGAGTTCTAGAAAAATTCAGATTTACAACCTGTACCGTAGTGGCAATTTACCATTTTGCCCTTTTTCACAAAGGTTTAAATTTTTCTCGGGTTTTACAAGCAAAGAACAAACAGTTCCTACAAAATTCAAAAATGGCTTTAATCCGTCAAGATTATTAAAACCATTGTAAGCTACAAAATTGTGTCTTCTGTCTTCACTCCAGCTCCTGAACTCCCACACAACTCCTCATGCAGAATCCCCAGATCAGAAACAAACCAGTACAGCACCCATGCAGTCCCACCTAGTTTGCTATGTACCCAAACTAAGCTCCTGCACCTTTGCTCACAGCCCATGTCACAGCAGTCCAGCAGTCTATAAGAATATCATACAGCTACTAAAACAAAGCAATACAGCAAACCAGTACAGCAGCCAAGCATAAAGACCAACTGCCCAGACATAAAAGTTGCCCAGACAGTCTGCCATAATATAGATCATCACAAAAGTTGGCTTTAATCCTTGAATAGCAAAAGAGGCCAAAAAATCAGCTACAACATGTCAACATTTCTAACAACAACCCAATATATTTAACAACCATCCACCCAACATCTACAACAACCTTTTCCAAAATGCCAAATATTACTATACAACCAAAGATTCACCAAAACCCCCAAAACCAACGTGTCATTTATTGATGTACTCTTTAAAGTCCTTATAAAAACAATCTAATTTTGACTCCAGACAGTGTAACGACCCCTTCGTTTCATCCTCGAACTTTTCAAATCGGGCCTCCAACTTTTCAACCATTTGCTGAAGTGTTTGTTGAACCTCAGTAGTACCAACATCAGAACCACCTTGACTAGGCCCAGCTTCACTACCCACAACCTCAGACACCGCAACTGGCTGCTTCACACCCTTCGCCCTTTTCCCTTTACCCAAAATCGCTCCCACACTTTTATTAAGTGCACCCATACCCATTGCATTCATGGGGTACATAAAACTGTCAGTATGCTGAAATTCAACCCCATTATGCTTCAAAATCTTGGTAATTAATATTGAAAATGGAAGACATGGCCTGCAATCCTCGACGGTAGGTGATTCGCGAACATGGTTAAATATGTAAAGGGGTAGATCAATAATAACCCCATGTTCACCAATAGCATATAATAGTTGGGCCGTATCGTATCCAATCTCAGCAGTATGCCCCCTTGGATGAATATTACAAGCAACAATTCGGTTTATCATCCTAAACGTTGGAGTAAGGTCAATGTGAGCAATTTTGCTTTTCTCATTCACCCAATTGACACTCCCAATACAAATATGTCGAATAACCGTCGACATTTCGGGAACCTGCTCCTTACTTGAGTATGGAAAGACAATGGAATTCTCAGGAATGACTGGTCTATCAATTTTTATTATATTTGAGATAAGATCAGGTGAAACAGTTATGGCTTTCTTCCTAACCATTGTCTTAAATGTCAGCTCATTCTCTTTGTAGTCATGAATATTTGCATAAAAAAACCTAACAAGATCAACATATGCTTTATTTTCCACATTCACTTCAAACAAAGGATCCCATTTTCGAGCCCGAAGTATTTCAGGGCAATCCACATTTCCTATTAGCTCATCAAGGTAAACACCACGCTCAAGTATAAGAGGACGTTTAAGAATGAATGTATCATACCTCTTCTTCGCATCATTATCCACAAACAGTTTCACATTGCCAACACTGCCCCCCGTAGCCACCTTCTTCCGTTTCTTCGTCTCTCCACCCGACATCAGCAAAGCTCCAAAGGGATTCACAACGAACAACGGAAGATTCACAATGGGAGATTCACAATGGAAGATTCAAAACGAACAATGGAAGATTCACAACGAACAATGGAAGATTCACAATGGAAGTAGTGTGTGTAGGCATCGCATTTGTGTACCCGATCTCATGAAAGGTATTTCGGGTGGTTGGCGATTTTGGGTTTATGGAATTCGGAGATTTTGATTGGGTTTTGTAGGATTTGGAATTGGTTTTTCAGGATTTGGAATGGATTTGGAATGGGTTTTTCTTGGTGTACAGGATTTGGAAAGGATTTTGAATGGCTTCAGTTGGCGCGAGTTGATTAGGGCTAATTTCGTGCGATTTGGGGATTTATTTGTGGATACTCCGATGTTAATTTACTACAATACCCCTATTACAACGCTTCAATCAATTCCTCTTTGAGGGCATTTACGTAAATACATAATACCTGATCGGTCATATTTACTTTCGATCGATCAAAATCCCACTTGCCCATTCAACTTCTACCTCAATAACTCAATGGTCGATCAATATACATGTCTGATCGATCAGATGTCCCCAGTCAACATGAATTCTGATCTGGAACAATTTGATCAATCAATATAAATATTTGATCAATCATATGTCACAGTACTTAGGATCTGCAACAATTTGATCGATCAAATACATATATTTGATCGATCAGATGTCCCCAGTTCTTATGAGTTCTGATCTTGAACAATTTGATCGATCAATATATATATTTGATCGATCATATGTCCATTACTTAACATCTACAACAATTTGATCGATCATAATAAATATCTGATCGATCAGATGTCCCCAGTACTTATGAGTTATGGTCTGAAACAATTTGATCGATCAATATAAATATTTGATCGATCAGATATCTCCAGTACTTATGATCTTCAACACTTTGATCGATCAATATAAATATATGATCGATCAAATTAACTGAATACATACGGATCTATCATATTTTTAAAACGCTCGATCAAATATCCCCAGTATTTCTTTTACTTCTGATTCACGTTAGAAATCTGGAACAATTTGATCGATCAATATATCATTCTGATCGATCGATTACAATTACAACTGACTGACCTATCCAATTTTTTTACCGCTCGATCGGATATCCACAGTGATTATTTACTGGGCAAATCTGCGATGATCGATCAATATATAATTTTTATCGATCGAATTCAATTACTAAAAAGATCGATCAAATTTTTAAACGATCGATCATTTCGCCCCAGTACTTTATTAATTCTGATTCACTTTCAAATCTGCAACAATATGATCCATCAATATGTTTTATTTGATCGATCAAATTTACTTACTACTTACTGATCTATCATTTTTTGTACACGATCGATCAAATTTATGCACTATGGTTGTTAATGTATTTACTTTTGTATCTGTTCCAATTCCTATTGTACATTTATCACTGATGTAGTAAATTATCTATTGCCTTTGTAGTTGGTTCCACTTATATTCAAAAAATATTTCTCTTGTTGTAATTATACAATTCACTTTGTACTTTGCCTATTAATATCGTTAACTTCCCAATAATTTTGTAAAACCACCTTATTGAGCCAATATGATCGATCATTCATATTTGTGATCTGTCAAATTATATATATATATATATATATATTTTTGCCCCAAAATTCCTTTTTCTTAACCCACACTCCTTAAACACATAATGATCGATCATATTTTTATTGGATCGATCAATATGTAATGATCGATCAAACATCATATTGATCGATCCATTCATGTGACTTTAGGTATATTATCCTCATAAATTTATCCACTATGGTTGTAAATATTTCTTTAATTTTGTATCCATCCCAACTACTATTGTATATTTTTTACTAATGTAGTAAATACTCTATTGTCTTTGTAGTTGGTTCTACTGACTTCGTAAGAATACCATTATCTTTGTTATTATACCCATTGTTCTTGTAAATCTTGCAAGTACTATTGTAAATATTCCATAAACTTCATAACTCACTCATGATATGCTACAACCTTCATCCATTATTGTTGTACGGTTTAAGTCTCAACAGGTCACTCCGGTTGCCTTTGCTTAACCTTTACACGTGTCCCTTTTTGCATCATTCTGCAGAGTTTTATTCAGCTTTTAGCCACCAAAGTATTTCGGTATGGTACCGCAAAAGTCAATGGTTGTACCGTAGTGTTGTCCTTCTCATTGATATATATATAGACAAATACATATCAATTAATGGTAGACAACTAGGGTAGTGTAGCTGACTCTAACACGACAACCTATGACTCTAGACTCAACATTAAATATATATTTGACTTTGGTGCAATGCATTTAATGAAATAATACACATGAATCTTCAATGACCATGACTCTTCAATGCTCAGACCCTGAAAATGAAAATATACTTAAAATACTTTATATATAAATGACCACATAAATATGTCATTATGCTTCTGCATCATAAGTAGTCTATAGATGGCTCTAGCGGTCTCTGCTCCACTAATCTGTTTTGAACAATTTTTTATTCCAATGACAATTGCCCTCGCTCTCTGACAGCTCGAGTGGTAGTTTACGAATTTGTGTTTACTTGGACCCCAAGACACCTAATTCTAGACATATGTAAAGGGTAAGCCTTCTCCTGCTAGGGTAAGCCTCTAATACTTTAAAATTCATCCTCCTAAACATCTAGAGAGCTAAGAACAACTCTAGATCCATAAATCTCCAAAGGGCATCCATCTTGATTCTTCTATTCAACCTCAAACATTGAAGAATGAGATATTGGTTGGAGTTTAACAAAACTCACTTTGAAAAGGTGTGCATTCTAAAGACCTTAGGAGAGAAGATTGCTTGAAGTGCCTAAACGGTCCATTGCAGTGAATGCATTCAGGTGACGCTACTCATAACTTTGGCGGGATTCCAGAGGAGAGATTTGCAGCGAAAATGAGCATCTAATAATGGTATTAGTTGAAGTATAAGATTCGAGTACTTATAAATTGACTTTGAGTTAGTAGACTAGGGTAGGTGAACCGAGAGCGGTTCCTCGATTTTTCCCAAGTTGGATTTTCGCGTTAACAAATTATTTGTGTTGTGGATACTTCATTATTGTTTTACTTTGCATACACACTTGCAATAACACACACACGCACTATGTATTCAATTGAATGATTGTTTAACTTTTTATTCATCGGTAAGGGTTTTGTGAACAATTGGCTTGGTGGTGGGATTGTAGTTGTAGTGAATTGATTGTAATCTAATTAATTGACATATCATTGCATCAATTCACATAACGGGTTTTTCGGGTTGTTGATAAAAGGAGTTCACTTTCATAATTACATAATTAATTTGTTAATTAGTAATTGTGATAGTTTAGATTCTAATTGGTTTGTCCCAGTGATAATTTTGATAAACCTATTCACCCTTCCCCCAAGGTTGTGTCTAAAAATTTTACGTGTAGAATCATAAGGAAATATTCGCTTCCAAACTCTCCCTCTCCCAGAAACCAAGGATAGAACTCTAAATGCATAAATGAAGTTTTAATCTCTTCTTCACTTCTAACTTTAGTCATCAATTCTATAAGCATCATAACAATAAACTTAGCTAAGATTTGTTAGAATGTAACTCAATGAATTTTGTCAATACAATTAAATCCTAAAGAAAAAAAGTTACAACACCCAATTCGTTGTAACTATACTACGCGCGATTGCTATTCAAATAGCCACACAGAAGTTTATGACTTCTGTTTTCTTCAACTATTTATAAACAGGCTTCGAAACTCTCATTGCATGCATCGGCTCCAACATCTGAGCTTAGCATAGTTAAGAAAATTCTTCTTTTCTTTCCTGGTTTGAGAGTGAGTGCATAGTGGAGTACAAATGTTTAAGGACTCGAATTTTGGAATTAAAACGAAGTAGTTAGAGAATTTTAATTTCTCTTATAATAGATCTTATCACCCTTCATGGATGTAAGCTATTGTCAAACCACATAAATCTTGTCTCTATATTTTATTTGTTTGTCCTCATTTTGTTATCTACTACTTTGATACTCCATAACAACAATCATGGAGTCAATCAGCAGCCAAACGAGGTTTTGGACACGTTTCAATTGCACATAGGGTGTGCAATAGAATAGCAGATCAATTAGGTAAACATGGAAATATTGATATATGTCAAGAGCACACACATGATTTCATTATTCTCTACTCGTTACAGATATTCCTTATTTAAAAAATCTCTACCATTTCTATTAAACAAATGAAAAATAGATTAACAAATTACTCAGCTTAACGAAATTCAAAATAATAATGACCTTGATCACATTATTTGCAAGCACTAGAAAATTTTCTCACATAAGAAGATGGTCCTCCACAAGCAATCCTACAGACAGAGAGCCCTGCCAAAATATTTTCCTTACCACTTAAATGACAATTTGCAGCACATTTGCCAGGGAATTAATCTGCCCGACAAACACAAAAAAAAATAAAAAAAAAGGATCTTTCTTCTCCCCTGAGCTTCTCCATTGCACCTAAGAAGACCACCAATCAGGTCCCCCAGGCTTCTTTACGAGAAACTGGTTATATTCCGGCCTTGATGTCTGCAATCAATTCAGTAAGCCATAAGGACATTACACACTGTTCAAAAGAAAATATCGAAGAACAGTATTGTACATCAATTTGAAAGAAAATCACAAGCAAGATCTACTGTCAATGGAGTAATGAAAATGGTGCTTGCCAAAAAGAGAGAAAAAAGTGAAAATGGTGGATGTAAATATCAGTAGGCATGGAGGATTCTCAGTTGCAAGGAAACCCATTATAATACTTTCCAAGTATGACTAGAGTCTACACGACGAACAAGCGGCAAATACAATCAAGCAGCAATTCAGTTATTTAAATACTCAAGCAAATAAACTAAACTTTCGATTAACAGGTTAGGTGATTCAGGTTAACAGGTTAGATGATTCAGGTTAACAGGTTAGATGATTCAGGTTGGGTTTATGTAGTTTTAAACAGGCTACTATTCAGGTTTAAGGTTCTACCTCTAGTAAATGGTCAACCAAATATTATTTATAATATCTTCAACATTGTAATCCAAGAACTCTCCCAGAACATAGTTGAGCTGAAACTGGAGACTAACTTTAGTTTGTTGAAACCTGGATTTCACACAAAGAAAGAGACAACGACAAACTTTGATTGTACAGTCTAAACAACAGCAAGGAGCTCGTCTGTGTCTTGGGGATTTTAATGACAAATAAATTGGAAAAATAGAAAATCCAAGATCAAAGACTAGCAAAATAGTGCAGGCAGGAGGATGTAAGAAAGAAAAGATCTCCAAAGTAAGGGATGTAGGTTCACATGGTCAAAAAATAGTGCAGGCAGGAGGATGTAAGAAAGAAAAGATATACCCCTGGCCAACGCCCACAGGAAAGTTCAATTCCTAATGCCATGGTCTATGAGAACCAAAAACCAAGAGCAATTAATGCTTGCATATGATTGGGTCGATGAAAACGAATGTAAGTGGTCAGAAACAATTGGTAAGTATCTGTTAAGGACCCAAGGCTGTGTGTACCAAATCAAAGATTATAAGTATTGAATCATGAATCAAATATTGAAGGAATGTAGATACCAAACTGGACTCCCCGTTAAATCCTTCATAAACTCTCCATGCAAATTCAGTTTCTCATTAATATACTGCTCCTGCTTACATTGCCAGACAAAGAAACTTCTTAATTTGAATCAACATGTGGCCAACACAGACAACTGATTACTTCAACCCAACCAAATCCTCAGACTGATCCTCCTCCATTTTCCTGAACTCGTGGGCATCAAAATCCCATTATGATCGAGCACTAAACTCTTTCCATTAACTAATGGACAAAAACCTAATTCCACACTACTTGCATTTGAAATTGCTTTTTGTATGCAAAACATTTTTCAGGTTTACCCACCCACTCTATGATGGTAAATCGAGAGGCACAACTTGGACTGTCCCAGGACATATCTTGCTCGAAAAGATGAGAAATTATTCATGCTGAATGGAATCGGCAGATTCTGCATATTCAACTGGGTGACTAGTTGCCACTAGCCACATGCTTATCCAAATGCGCAGCCATAGCAACAAATCAGAAACCTCTCATATTGCTTCAAGCATTCCATACTTCCAACTGCCCCATAATTCCTCTGCCATTTTTGTAAACACATCTACCTCAGCACCACTGTAACAGCATTCATATATCGCCATGTTGCTTCGTGACCTGCCACATTGTGCCACCGATATCAAGAATTTCTTGTTTCATTTCACCTGCACTCATTTTTCGGTTAACTAAGCCTGACCACCCCATTCAGCAATGCAAAACCGAGAAGCCTTCATAGAGATCTCAGCAAACCAAACCCTCTGAATCAACAACCGACTAAGAAGCCTTCTCCATTCCTACTTCGAGAGTCTGTTGCCTACTTTCAAAAGCCTCCTGGGGCCAAATTCCACCAATCGAGTAATTGGACAAGACCCAAAAGTACAAAAGAATCTAGTAAACAACAAAAATAGAAAATCAAAGAGAGGTAGATACAATCCAATATTATTTAAGGCTTCAAGCGAACAGAGTCGCTCAGATCTCCTAACCTAGGCGAGAGGGGAGAGGCGAGAGGCGAAGTGAGAGTTTCATTGTAGTGAGGCGGACAATATAAAAACCAAGCAAATATTTTATTATTAACATTCTAAGTACTAAACATTCAAGTTGCAACATTTTATTATTAACAATCGAAGTATTAAATATTCAAGTTGCAACTTCTCAAATACTAAGCATTCAAATGCAACTAAAAGCATAAATACTTAAATTCAAACAAACAATAATAATAAATCAAATATTAAGGGCGACAAAAAACATAAATATTAAATTCAAAGCAATACCAATAATATCTCAAATCTTAACATTTGAAAACACACCGTCAAACTATTAAAGCAACTAAACATTTAGTCAAAACTTAGTTTGATCTAGATCTGCGGATTCAAGAGAATTTTTTTGGGTTAACCTATATAAACGCGGAGCCTCCATCTAGTGTGTTAGTGCACATCAAAGTTGTCCAATTTAGCAGAACTAAAGGTTCAAAATAAATCAACAAAGTAAAAAGACTATAGAAAAGCACTCACCATTTCGCCTTGGAGATTAAGCTTCAAGCACTCACTCTTTTCGCTTAAACTTCGCTTCAACAACTTGCCTTACCTTGGATGGCTTGAAGCGAGTCGGCTTTGCCTAACCACGCCTAGCGCCCCAGCATTAGTCTTGGGGTGCTTTTAATAACACTAAATACAACTAACCACCAAAATTTTCAAATTTATAGTTGCTTGGTTGAGTGTCAAACAAGGGTCAAAATTTCGTTTCGAAAAAGTCGCAACGTCCGAAACATTTCTGTTTGTAAGGAGACCGAAACAAATCAGTGATGAAATCGAAATTCTAATACTTCGATGTGTTTCATAAATATTCGAGGTGTTTTGTAATGTTTCAATGCATTTGCACAATTATTTCAGAATATTTTAAGGTATTTCAAGATCTTCTGATATATTTCGACCATAGTTATCAAATCGTGTATCGGAAGGTGTATCGTTTTTTAAAAATAGTGTATCGTATCGTATCGTGTATCGTAAGATACGGTACAATTTTAAATAATTAATAATAAAATATATGTTTACAAACTTTAGGATGTCTAGATGTAATTTATTAAAGGATATATAAATTTTAGGGGGTCTGTGTGTAATATTTTAAATGTTAGGGGGTCTAAGTGATTAAGTAACAAACTTCAAGGGACCTAAATGTAATTTTTCCTATTTTAAAACATAGTAACGAGAGATTGCCTGATCAGGAAAAAAAAGAGAGAGGAAGATCGCGAAAGCGATCGAGAGGCAGAGACAGAGAGCGATCGTGAGAACGATCGAGAGACAGAGAGGGGAAGATCGCGAGAGAGAAAGATCGACATCTACGAGGAAGAAAACATCTGCGAGAGAAAGTTCGACATCTGCGATTTTTCTAGGGTTTCTTGCAATGACATCTGCGAGGAAGAAGACGAAGTGTTTTCTAAAATCTGAAAAAAAACCAACCTAATTTCATCCGAAATTTACAGGTTAGTGTTACTATTTTTTCTAATTTCAAAAATTTGTTTGCTTTGCTTTTGCTTGGGTATTTTTGCTGATTTGTGGGTTTGGTGGACTCTAGGAATTCTTCTCTTCATCTTTGTTGGCTGATTTACAGTGCGTTCTAATCAAAAAAAAAAAAAACAGAGACTTCGCGTATTGTACGTATCGGTCGATACGAATCGTATCGGAAAAACGTATCGTGTATCGGACGATACTACGCAAAAACGATACAAAACTCCGATTCGTATCATTTTACCTCTGTATCGTGACGTATCGTACGATACTAACAACTATGATTTCGACTAATGCTTTAGAAAAATAATTCTTAATTTTTTTATTTTTTTCATTCGATTTCTGAAACACGTCGAAACGTTTCCGTTTCCTAGGTGACCGAAATAATGCACCGAAACGAAATTTTGATTCTTGATGTCAAATTAACCTATAAATCAGGTTCGTAACACGCAAGCAAGAAAAGTCCTATATAAGAGCTGACTAATATTTCTAATACTTGCCAACAAGATTTAACCGAATAAATGCACAGCGGTAATTTATTGGTTCAAGAAAAGCATATAATTACGTGAAGTAGAATTCTTTTTCATTCGCAACTAATGACTTTCAACTAAAGTTCAAAAATACACCTAAGGTAACACCTTATCAACATCTTTTCTCCAGATGGTTTTGATGCTTAGATAAGTTGAGAAACCACGCTGAGCAAATCATTGGGCAGTTCAAGCACAAATTAGCTAAACATGGATTGATCAGCCAAATTCCAAACCAATTATCAACCAGCTTCCATGTCAATTTAGAAAAGCTTAGTCTTTTCACAAGGTGAGCCCCTAGGGATGGAAAGTGGGCAGTATAGACATGATTTGCTTCAATATCGAAAGAGGTTGAGCGATTCCCAAGCGCAACAAGTCTTGATCAAGCATGCTTCATGACTCCACAAAATGTTATTGCAATTCACTTACTTAACCAGAAATCAGCCAACCGAATAACGGAACATGGTACATTCTTTTTAAGCCTCAAGGAAACAAGAGTGGGTAACAAAATTTTTGTCTAATTACTTTTACTTTCACTCTTTGAAAATAAAACTTAATATGTGACAAATAAAAAGCTAAAAGGGCACAAGTTTGGGACTAGAAGGGGCAGTGACTCTGGCACAATACAAAACCTAATCAAACAGGCAATAAGTATTGGCAAGTACTTTTATGAGTTGATGCCTAAAGAAAATACTTCCAAAGAACCAAAATGTCTTTCTATTTCAAAGATAATGCAATCGACTTCATCTTTTGAATAAAAAATTATAAGATTGAGCTATCAATGCTACATTATGACATACTACTAATTCGAAATTTTGGCAATTCAATGGTGTGCCAAGCATATCCCCATTGTTTTACATTCTATGGTAGGAAACTACCAAAGACCATTCCCATTCAGTTCATCCAACATCCTACATTCTTGTTAACATTCTTCATGGATGCTTTTGATATGCTGTATTGACTTCTACAACGTATGATGTCATAGGAGTATGGATATTGTGTGTGTGCGCTCAACATATCCGGGTCAAGTATGCACGAACAAGCATGTCTGGCCATTGAAGCTAACTTAATAGCCATGCATCTAGTCCTATAAATTCCTCTTGGTAGATCATTAAATTCATGTCAAGCCACTACATTCATTTCGTAGGATGCTAGGAGCAATTGAAAACCAGAAAGATTGGAAGGTAAGGACGATGGAGAAGGTATCCTCCCTAAAGGAAGCCCTTTTCCCTCCTCTTTTCAATTCATTATTGGACATTAAACAATAGGAGGGACTAGAGGAAAAGTTCCCTTCTAGTATTTCTGTTCTCCTTTCCTTCCAATCAAAGTATAAAAACCCTCTTCATTGATCCCCTATGTTTTCCCTCCTTCCATTCTTTTTATCCCCTATCGAAAGAACCACTAGCATAACATCATACTTGTGGTTTTCTTCGTTTCAAATGTTTGCATGGACATTTCTGGTGGTTGTAAGATTTGCCCAATGGGCCTTTTCTGCAAATAAGACATGATGCATTTGGTCAATGGTTTCTCATATTGTTACTATGAAAAACCCTATGCACATTCCACAAAGATTGGGGAACCCGAGAGGGGGTGGGGATTATTAGGATTATCATCATATTGCATTAATGTTGAAATATATTTGAATCTTAACAACGCAATCGTCAAACGGCATCATAATCTCAAAGATATTCAATCCTACACATTCTTCTAACCATAAAAAGAAATAAGTAAACTAAGGCCCTAGCAATCACAAAAGGGGAAAAGATCAGATATACCACAATTTTGAATATGCAGCTAGGCACCATAAAACTTCAATGTTCAATAGCTTGATATAGGCAGCATAATGGTGTCGCTCAATCAAGGTTATTAAGCCATCAAGTTTGGAGCTTGATATAAAGCTTGGCTCACAAATGCTAGTGAATGAGATAACTTACCGTTAGATTTCACAAGTAATCTGTTTCCTTATCAACTTAGGCACTGAATTCACAAGTCATCATTGTTTATAAGCCTAAACCATAAAACTTGGAAGTTTAGGGAGCCCCCAATATAGGAAATGAGCCCAGGTTGAAGGCTCTAAACCCATTCAATATTTAACAAGGCTCATTTTACGTTGACCAGGCCAATTCATTCAACAGCTCTCTATGTAGGATCATGGAGACCAAGGTCCTCTAGACTTATATATCTGAAGGTACAAACAATTTGAAATTCAAGAGGATAAACAAAAACTAATGAACACTCTTGTGTGGAGCTGCTTGATTCTGTGTAGTTGTGGGATTCTTCACTACAAGATCGATGTAGTAGTGTCTTATCCGTAAAAAGGCGGCAAATTTGTCAAGAAAAATCTCTGTAGCAGATGTGTCCTTCATTTAACATATGATGAATAAGATTAGTTAGGTCAAGAAACCATTATATTCTAGTCACAAACATGTCTCTTGGGGTAGACAACGGCAACTAATAAATTTTTCTTGAAAATTTCCACATGACATCATAAAGTTCACTGTAATATCATGGCCACCAATTTCTTGAGCACACTTATGGCATTTGAACAAATTCTATTGATAGAGATCATTGTCTGGTCAAATTGGTCAAATGGCAAAAGTGTCAGCCCAATAGTGGTGAGGTTGTGAGTTCAAAGAGGAAGGTTACTGAAGGGGTTCAGAACAAGAATGGAGAACATACAGACTGTTTGGGGCACCTGGCAGAAGCACATGCTCAGTAAGAAGGGCCTGGAGTGATTTCGACCGAGCAGGATAGCAATTGACCGAGCCAGCCCCGGTTGGTACCGAGCATATTAAGAAAAAGCCGAGAAAAGGATAATGATCAGAATAAAGCTCTTCTAACCAAAGATTTGATAAAAGATACAGTTCTATCTTCTAGGAATGGATCTTTATCAGAAGAATAGAGTGACTGAGTCATCCCGCCAAATTAGGGATGACAACAAAGGAAACTACTGAATTACGGTGGTGGCATGATAAACATGCGACCTAAATAAACGATCAGGGAAGCTGGATGAGATCCCCGTATCAATCAAGAGAAAAATTGCTAAAAGATAAGGGTGCCACCACCTAGTGTAGCCTACAGCGAAAACCTTGGCAGAAGGGGCGCCATGAGACATTATAAACACCAGGCGAAGCATAAGCCTAAGGTCCATAATACTGACCCAAGAAATTCATTAATTTAGTTATCAAAGCCTGCACTGACTTTGGCATCGAAGTGCCTCAGGCCGGTTAAACTCTAATCCGGTCTCTGGCAGTTTGTTTGTGTTTCAGGTGAGGGTAGCTTATGTTCGTCTTCCATGAGTTGATTATTGAGCTCTACATCAACTTCGATTCAGTGTGTGTAAGTTTTTTCCACTTACATTTGGTATCGTCTGTGGGAGCAACGAACACAAAGGGTCATGTCAAACCTGCTGAGTGTTCTCGGATCACCACAAAATTACCAAGTATCCCTCCTATCAGATAGCGACATTAGGGAAGAAGCAGACAGAAGTTCAAACAAAGATCTAGCAGACCCATACAACCTCTTGTCTGGAAGGTACCAACCTCGGGCTAAGAGGTACGACGTGCAGCCAGAGGACTGTCCACGTACCGTTGGGGAGATCTCTGCCTTCATGAAGCTTGTGCAATCCCTAGAAAGAAGGTGGGATGCCCATGGCGTCATGCTTAGAAGGTCTCAAGAGGAGGAACAAAAGCATAGACAAGAAAATGAGACGCTGAGGGACGCCTTGCAAAGATCGGAGAACCAACAAATGCCGAAAGAGTCCGACCGCTTGACTACCAAGTCGGGGGAGGACCAACCTGTGATACTTGCAGTCCTAGTCTCGATTGACGCAGCGGAAGGTAGAGGGAAGATACACCCGACAGAAACGACAGAAGAAAAGCTGCTAGGATTGAAAATGAGGAAGACACTTCAAAACGCTTCAATACTAGAGAACTAGCTAGAAGACTAAAGTGACCAAAACAGAGATCACCTAGAGAGCTTGTCAGGCAAGCCACAAGGGAATACTCCGGTGGAGTTAAGGTGTCTCCTTTTGCAAGGTGGATAGAACGGGAGAAGATCCCAATTAAATTCGTAGTTCCCAACTTCAAACTCTATGATGGCCATACCGACCCGACTGCGCACATCCGTCATTACCGACAGTTGATGGCAGTTAATAGAATGAATGAAGTCTAAATGTGAATGATGTTCCCAAGCAATCTGGAAGAATCGACCATGAAGTGGTATGACACTTTAGCAACTGACTTGATCGACAGTTGGGTGCAGCTAGCCGAGCAATTTACGGCCATAATCATCACCAGCAGCAGCCGCCACCTAAAAGACATTGGAGCATTGCTCTCCATGACAAATAAGCACACGAAACACTTAGAGAATATGCTCATCGATACTGGGAAACCATGAACAAAAAAGAAAGCTGCAAACCCAAAATTGCGGTGGCGTCATTCAAGACCAGGCTACCCAAGGATAATCAGTTGTATCAGTCCTTGACCAGAAGACCCACCATTGACATAGAGGAGCAAATGGCCAGGGTAGAAAAATATGAGAAGATGGATGACGACCTAGGAAGGGAGGTCAATCGGGAGTAGCCGAACGGCAAAGTTAATGGCAAAAAGAAATCCAAAACTGCGTTCAGCATTTTCCGAGGTCAACACCGTTTTCAAGGAGCTGATCTATAAGATTTTGTTGCAGATTAAGGGCAAGCCATATTTCAAGTGGCCCAACAAGCTCAGGGGAGATCCTGAGAAAAGAAACCCCAATCTTAAGTGTTCTTACCATCGTGACGTCGGGCACATGATAGAGAATTGTCGCTCATTGCAGCAACATCTCGAGGAGCTCGTTCGGGAAGGACACTTAACAATTCATCAATGAAGCAAAAACAAAAGTCGAGTTAAATGAAAGGAAAGAGACAACACGGGGCCATGCACGAGATCTAGCAGGGGTAATTGATGTAATTCACACTGCTTCTGACCCAAATATGACGACAAATAAGGCCGCCCAAGCTTACATTTAGAAGGCAACCCACGTTAGAGAAGTTTACCAGATCAGCCTCCTAACTGAGCATCTAAACAAGAAACCCCGAGTCGTCTATCACGAAGGAACGATCAGCTTTTCCCACGAAGACTTGGCAAGGATTCAACACCCTCACAATCATGCCTTTTTTATTACCCTAAGGGTGGCCAAGTTCGACGTAAGAAGGATTCTGATCGACAAAGGAAGTTCTTCTGAAGTAATGTACATAGGATTGTTTAGAAAACTTGGCTTGAAGGAGGACTTAAAGTCGGTCTATGCCCCGTTGGTCGGGTTCAGTGGAAAGGTGGTATTACCCAGATAGAAGATCACCTTGCTAGTACTGGCAGGACCGATAGGTACAATGACCGAGTTTCTGGTAGTTGAATTGGAATCAGCTTATAACGCTACCATGGGGTGCATGTGGCTGCATGAAATAAAGGTGGCTCCGTTGACCTACCATCAAATTTTGAGGTTCCCCGCGGATGCAGGGATAGTTGACATTCGAGGAGATCAAGTGAGTTCTCGGAAAGTTCGAACTGCCGAACATGAAGGAGCCTATAGCAAGGTCGACCGAACATACAGCGGAGGATCTGAAAACCATATGTACAGACGATCATCAGACTGACAAACATTTTCTAATAGGCTCATCATGCACATTGCAGGAGGGGAAAGCCATGGAAAAACTCTTGAGGGAAAATATTGATGTGTTTGCATGGACACCCTACAAAATGTCTGGAATCAATCCTAAAGTCATTTCACATCAATTGAGCGTTGACCCGAGCTTCAAGCCGATAAAACCGAAGCAATGAAGGTCTTCACTTTAGCACACCGAATCTGTGATTGAGGAAGTAGGAAAATTGTTGGAGGCACGGTCAATCAAGTTAGTGCAGTATCCAACTTGACTCTCCAATATAGTCATAGTGAAGAAGAAAAACTGAAAATAGAGAGTTTGCGTGGATTTCACGGCCCTTCCAAAAAACGTCACCTCTAGGCACGAGCGAATAAGCTTTTTAGATGCATATAGTAGATACCACTAGATCCCCCTTTTAGAACACGATCAAGATAAAATATCCTTCATTACGCCAAGGGGTCTTCTGCTACAAGGGTCATTTCACATCAATTGAATGTTGACCAGAGCTTGAAGCCGATAAAACAAAATCAATGAAGGTCTTCAATTCAGCACACCGAAGTTGTAATTGAGAAAATAGGAAAATTATTGGAGGCATGATCAATCAAGGAAGTGTAGTATCCAACTTGGCTTTCCAATAAAGTCATAGTGAAGAAGAAAAACGAAAAATGGAGAGTTTATGTAGATTTCATGGATTTGAACCGAGCTTACCCCAAGGATAGTTTTCTCCTCCCGAAAACACCACCTCTAGGCATGAGCGAATAAGGTTATTAGATGCATACTGGGGATACCACTAGATCCCCCTTTTCGAACACAATCAAGAGAAATTATCCTTCATTACGCCAAGGGGGTCTTCTATTACAAAGTGATGCCCTTTGGTTTGAAGAATACAAAAACGACCTATCAAAGGCTAGTCACCCGAATGTTTAAGGAGCTGTTAGGAAAAACTAACGAAGTTTATATCGACGACATGTTAGTCAAGAGTCGCAAGACGACCAACCATTTATCTGATCTCCAAAAGACTTTCAACATACTTTGGCAATATGGATTATGGAATGAGGCTGAACGCTTCAAAATTCGCCTTTGGGGTTGACTCGAGGAAAATTCTTACGATTCCTCGTGACCAAAAGAGGAATTGAGGCAAATCCTGAACAAATTAAGGCCCTAATAGAACTACAACCCCCAAAGAATGTGAAAGAAATGTAGAAACTAACCGGAATGGCGACAGCCTTGAACATATTTATATTGAGAGTCTCTAATCGGTTTTGACCGTTTTCTCAAGCCCTGAAGCATGGAAGCCCGGGCATGTGAACACAGGAGTGCGCTAAGGCGTTCAAAGACATGAAGTCTTACCTGGCCAAACCTCCCCTACTAACAACACCAGAGAAAGAGGAACCAATATACCTGTATCTAGCAATTTCTAAGCACCGCAGTCAGAGGGGTTCTAACGAGGCTATGTGGAAAAGAAATGAGACCAATCTACTATGTTAGTAAAATCCTCCTAGAGACAGAGACTCGATATTTGCCATTAGAAAGAAGGGCTCTATCATTGGTTAATTTCGCAAAGAAATTAAGACACTACTTTCAAGCCCACACAGTAAAGGTTCTAACTAATCAAGCTCTTAAGGCCCTTTTTAGAAGAGCTGACCTGGAAGAAAATTAAAGTGGGCAATGGAACACGGGGAGTTTGATACCATTTTTTTAGCCATGCACAGCAATAAAGCAACATGTGATCGCGGACTTTCTAGCTGAGCTCTCCCAAGGGAAGGATATGAACTATAGACCCTAGGATATTCTAAACACTCAGAATCCTGAGGCCAGGAGAGCATAAGACAATCGCCCCTTGGAATCTATATATAGACAAATCTAATAATCACAAAGGGACCGGAATCAGTCTGATTTTGGAATCCCCCGACGGAGATGTGCTGTGAAAGGCACAACAAATAATGAAGCACAATATGAGGCCTTAATAGCATGGATAAGGCTCGCGTAGGATATGGGCATAGAATAGTTGAATATCTACTCCGATTCCCAACTCGAGATCAATCAGTTGACCGATGAATACTTGGCTACAGATGAAAGAATGATAGCTTATCGCCAACTAGCAATTGCCGAGATAAACAGAATCCCCAACAACACAATTGAGCAAATCTCCAGAACAAAGAATGTGCACACTAATGCACCGGCAAACATTAGCAGCAACACTAAAAGACAATTCCTCAAGGACTATCCTTGTGGAAAGTCGGGAACAACCTTGTACTTCTTGAGGGATGGCATCAGATGTACTCACGGTCGAGCCAAGTCCTAGCTATATGGATTTGATCAAAGGCTTTCTGAGGGATGATCGACTCCCCGATGATAAGAGGGAAGCTCACAAACTAGAGTGAAAGTGTCTAGGTACTAGTTGTCAGTGAGTGATGAACTCTATCGGTGCTCATTCACAAGGTCGTATCTACTATGTGCACACCCGAATAAAGTCCAAGATTTTTTGTTTGAATTCATAAAGGAAGTTGTGAGCTTATACGGGGGGAAGGTCATTGGCACACCGAGCGATCTCCCAAGGGTATTGGTGGCCTTACATGAAAAAGGACGTGCAGCAATATGTAAGGCAATGCCAAAAGTTTTTTTCCATCCCAAGACAATGAGCCCAGGACTTGAAACCACTTTCAAGCCCGTGGCCTTTTCTGCAATGGGGATTAGATATAGTCAGCCCTATGCCAAGGGCGTCTGGGAACAAGAAGTACCTTCTTGTGGGGACAAACTACTTTACAAAGTGGGTTGAAGCCGAGCCCCATTCAAATATTCACGATATAGATACTAAACAATTCATTTGAAGGAACATCATTAAGAGGTTTGGGATTCTCAAGGCTTTGGTCTCTAACAACGGAGCCCAATTTTGACAGTAGACCATCCAAGAAATTTTACCGATTCTATGGGATCAAGAATCACTATTCTTCACCGGCCTATCCACAAAGTAATGGGCTGGCAGGAATCTCCAACAAGACAATCCTTGACGAGAAAGAAAAAGTTGGAAAAGGCTAAAGGACAGTGGGTGGAGGAGCTCTCAGCGTACTTTGGACATACCGAACCACGCCCCGACGTGCAACAGGAGAAATTCTATTTGCTCTTACTTTTAGGACGGAGGCAGTTATACCACTCGAGATTGGTCTCCCCACTATGGAAACCAAACTCGTTGACATCAGGAACAACGAGGATGGCCGCAAGAGACTTAGATTTGTTGGAAGAACAAAGAGAGCTCGCAACTATCAGAATGGCTTTTTATCAACAAAAGATGGAACAGTCTTATGATAGGAGGATCAGACCAAGAGCTTTTCCAATCACGGAAGTTAAAGTAGTGAAAAATAATATTTAGTTTAGAAAGGAGAAAGAGAAAATAATCAGTGTATTAGGCAATGTTGCCCTACACCTTTTATTTATATTGAACAAATATCTAGGGTAATTACAGTATTACCCTCCACTAGCTTATGCTCAAAAACATAAATGTAAAACATAAAAAATAAGAACTCTAACACTCCCCCTCAAGTTGGAGCATAAAGATCAAAAATACCCAACTTGGAACAAAAACTACTAAAGTTAGACCGAACCAATGGCTTGGTAAGAATATCACTTAACTGATCACAAGATTTGATATATAGAGTGATAATCTCTTTTCGCATCAATAAATCTCGAATGAAATAGCAATCCGCCTCAATATGTTTTAGTACGCTCATGAAATACTAGATTACTTGCAATGAAAATTGTTGTATGGTTGTCAAAATGCATCTGTATAGAAGAAGGAACATCAATGCCCATATCACGAAGTAAAGAACGGACCCACAACATCTCATACACAATATGAGTCATAGCCTGATATTCGGCCTCCACACTAGATCGTGCAACTACATTATGTTTCCTACTGCGTCAAGTAACAAGGTTACCCCCAACAAATGTACAGTATCCAGAAGTAGATTATCTATCAATCAGTGTTATTAAAAGCTCGCCTAGGCGTTCGCCTAGGCAAGAAGCGAGGCGAAGCGAGGTGTTGTCGCCTTGAACACCCCAGGCGAAGCGAATATGCCTGAAGCGAGGAAAAAGCGAGAAAAGCGAAAGGCGAAAAAGCGAGCGCCTTAGTTAAGCGAAGCGAACTTGTGTTTTATTTTTATTATGGGCTGTTGGATTATTTTATTTTTATTGTGAACCGTTGGATTGAGGCAATTGAAAAAAAATTTATAAGATGCACATACACCCAATTACCCCCTTATCCCATAAATATAAAACCCAGCCCTAATTTTGCTCAGATCAAACTGCCTCCTCACGATCGACTGGACTTCAGGACTCGCGAGCAACTGGACTTCAGGACTCAGCGATCGACTGGACTTCAGGACTCGCGATCACGATCACGATCGACTGCTCCTTCCTCTCCAGCTGCTGCTGCTCCTTCTTCTCCTGCTGCTGCTGCTCCTTCCGATCGACTGTGACAGGTTTGTCTCCTGACTCTCATCTTTTTCTTTTCTCTTCTCTTCTTCTTCTCTGCTGGTCCTCTTTTTCTTTTTCTTCTCTTTTTCTTTTTCTTCTCTTTTTCTCTGTTCTGGTTCTCTGTTCTTCTTCTCTGCTGCTGCTCCTTCCGGTTTTTTTTTTTTTTTCTGTTGTTCTAGTTCTCTATAATGGTGCTGCTGTTCTGGTTCCTGTTTTTTTTTCCTGATTCTGCTGATGGTCTACTGCTTCTGTAATTTTTTTTTCCTATTTCTGTTTTTTTTTTCTTCTTCTCTCTTTTGTTTTCTGTTTCTGCTGCTTCTGTTTTTTTTTTTCCTGATTCTGCTGTTCTGTTTTCTGTTTCTGCTGCTTCTTTTTTTTTTTTTTCCTGTTTCTGATGATGTCTGATATCTGATAGTGCTGTAAATTTTTTTTTTCTGCTTCTGTAAATGCTGATGATTTTGATGATTTAATGTTTCTGCTTCTTAATGCTGATTTTGCTGATAATGATAGTGTTGATAATACTGCTTCTGTAAATTTTTTTAATGCTGCTGCTTCTAAATGCTGATTTTGCTGAATGGTTGTGCTGATTTTTTGCTGATAGTGCTGATTTTGCTGTACTGTTTTGTTCCTTTAATTGTAGTGTGTGTGATAGTGTGTCATAAACAAATAAATGGCATCTTCGTCCGAAGGGAACAAAAAAGATCCGGCATGGAAATATGCACACTTGGTCAATCCCCCAAACCCAAACAAGTTCAAATGCAATTTTTGTGGAAAAGAGTCAAATAGAGGTGTCTATCGGGTCAAGCAACACCTTGCGGGGAACTCTACAAGTGTTATTACTTGTCCAAAATGTCCTGCTCATGTTAGAGAGGAGATTAGAGAATACATGGCTAAAAAAAAGGAAGAGAAGAATCTAATGAACATGGTTCCCGACTTTGATGAGATGCCTAATGACTTGGAGGAGGATGAAGATGATATTGTAGAGATCGTTGCGCATCGTAAAAGATCCATGGCTAGTTCTAGTCAAGGTTCTACACAAGTCACATCCAAACAAAAAAACCCAAGACAAAAAGGGCCTATGGATGTATATTTCACCCCTGATCCGAATGTTGTGGTGCAAAATCGAAAGACCAAGGGGAGACAAACGAAGATTGATGCCAACGATCCTTTCAGAAAGGAAATGAGAGAAAGGGCCATCACAACATTTGCCCGATGGATGTATGACACGGGAATTCCCTTTAATGTTGTGAACTCTGAAAGTTTTGCGGCAATGTTTGAAGCTATTGGACAGTATGGTCCTGGTTTGAAACCCCCTTCTTACCATGAGGTTCGGGTCCCATTGCTCAACAAAGAAGTAGGGCATATCAAGTCATTGATGAAAGATCACCAAGAGGATTGGGCAAAATATGGATGTTCCATAATGTCCGATGGATGGACTGACAAGAGAGGGAGAACCTTGATTAATTTCTTAGTGAATTGTCCAAAAGGGACCATGTTCTTTGAATCTGTTGACGCTTCTGCATACTCAAAGGATGGGCAAAAAATGTTTGAATTGCTTGATAATTTTGTGGAGCGTATTGGTGAAGCTAATGTGGTCCAAATTGTTACTGATAGTGCGGCAGCAAATGTGTTAGCAGGTATGAGCTTCTTGAAAAAGAAAGATAACTACTTGTTACATTGAATTTTTTTATGCACACTAGTTGATAAAAAATCTTTGTTTAATAGGAAAGTTTTTGGAGGCAAAACGACCCAACCTATATTGGACGCCATGTGCTGCCCACTGTTTGGACTTGATGTTCGAAGATATCTTCAAGCTGCCAAACTTCAAGAGAACATTTGAGAGAGGAATAGCATTACACGGTTATATTTATAACCGTCCAACTTTGTTAAATATGATGAGACGATTTACCCAGTCAAAGGAGTTGATTAAGCCCGCAATAACTAGATTTGCTACGGCTTTTCTTACTCTAACAAGGATCAACCAACAAAAAGGTAACTTGAGAAAAATGTTTACTTAAGAGGAATGGACTACATGTAAATGGGCAAGAGAACAACAAGGCAAAAGGACAGCACAAATCATTTTAATGCCTTCATTTTGGAGTAATGTTGTCTACTCTCTTAAGCTGACGGCCCTCTTGTTCGTGTGCTTCAATTGGTTGATGGTGAGAAGAAGCCTTCCATGGGGTACATTTATGAAGCTATGGACCGGGCTAAAGAAGCGATTGCTAATTCTTTTAATGGCAATGAAGAGAAGTACAAACACATCTTTGAAATCATTGACCGAAGGTGGGAAGTTCAATTGCATCGACCTTTGCATGCAGCTGGGTATTTTTTGAACCCAGAGTTTTTCTATTCCAATCCAGATGTTGAGAAAGATCAAGAAGTCATGAATGGCCTATATAAATGTTTAGAAAAGTTGGTCCCAAATCCTGCTATACAAGATCAAATTGGTCAAGAGTTGAGTATTTACATGAAATGTGAAAACCTCTTTAAATTGCCCATGGCGGTTAGACAAAGAACAACGAGGGCACCAGGTAATCTATGTTATCCCACAAGTTTATTTCATTATCATTGCTTAAAGATGTTAGTTAATTAATTGTTATTCATTATTCCCAGCTGATTGGTGGAGTGCATACGGGTCTGCAACTCCAAATTTGCAAAGCTTTGCAAAAAAAGTTTTAAGCCTTACTTGTAGTGCATCTGGTTGTGAGCGAAATTGGAGTGTGTTTGAGCATGTGAGTATCATCCTCAAACCTCTTCAATTTCATTTTTTTTTATCTTATTATAAATTTTAATGTATTGTTAATAAATTATTGCAGATACACACAAAAAAAAGAAATAGACTAGCTCAATCTCGTCTCAATGATTTGGTGTTTGTTAAGTATAATAGAGCTTTGAGACGCCGATATGATTCCCGTGACACAATTGATCCAATATCTTTGAAGGATATTGATGATAGCAATGAGTGGTTGATCGGGAGAGTGGATGCAGAAACAGATGAAGATAATGAGCTTGTGTTTGGTGATGATACTTTGACTTGGGGTGAAGTTGCTCGAGCTTCTGGAGTTCAAGAAAGTAGCCAACGGACTAGAGCAACATCATCTACTAGGATAACACCAAGGTTTACAAGATCGACCACTGGACTCATAGATGAGGAAGACATAATTTCAGATGAGGCAGAGGAGGAGAATACAGAGGGGTATGAATCTAAGGATAATGAAGAAGATGGTTTCTTTAGTGATGAGGATTGATTTCTAAGTCCTTGAGATGATTTCTTTAGTTGCTTGAATTGTGTGTCTTATGTTTTTAAATATTATGATTTGGGATATTATTAGTGTTTGTTTGAATTTAAATGTTTAAGTTATGAATGTTATTAAAATTTGAGATATTATTAGTATTTGTTTTAATTTAAATGTTTATGGTTTTACTTGCATTTAAATATTTAGTATATATAAAATTATAACTTAGATGTTTAGAATTAATTAAACTAAAATAAATTTTTTTTTTTAACTATTCGCTTTGCTTCGGTAAAGCGTGTCGCTTCGCTTCTCGCTTCTCGCCTAGGCGTTAGGAGCCTTGATCGCTTCGGCTCGCTTTACGGCTTAAATAACACTGCTATCAATATAACTACCTACCCAATCAGTATCTAACAGCTATGGATGATGATAACCGATATCATAATCCTTTCCCCAGAGCCCTTTTTAGATACCGAAGAATACAACAGACAACCTCCCAATGGGGCTTCCGAGGGGCATGCATGAATTGACTTACCACACCAACTGCATATGTAATATCAGGGTGTGTATATGTGAGAGAAATCAACTTATCAACCAATTTATGATTCCGCCCTATATCATCAAACTCTCCACTCTCAGCATCTAACTTAACAGTAGAATCTATAGGAATATCAACTGGATGTACACCAAGAGTACCAGTCTCAGACAGTAAATCCAATACGTACTTCCTTTGGCACAAACCGATACCTTCCTTTGACCGAGCAATCTCAATTCCTTGGAAGTACCGAAGAAGTCCTAAATATTTAATATAAAATTGCTTCCCCAAATAGATTTTGAAATGGGCTATCCCATCTGAGTCATTGTCACTAATGATAATATCATCAACATATACAATGACAATGATAACTCCTACAGAAGACCTACGAATAAAAGTTGAATAGTCTAAAGTGGAACACTGAAAGCCAAACTGAAGTACCACTACACGGAATTTATCAAACCAAGCACGTGGTGATTGTTTCAGGCCATACAAAGTTTTCTTCAGACGACACACTAGTTGTTCCTTTCCAGAAGCAACGTAACCTAAAGGTTGAGCCATATATACTTCTTCATGTAGATCTCCATGTAAGAAAGCATTATTTATGTTAAGTTGATACAAAGGCCAATCAAAACTGACTGCAACAGAAATAAGAACTCTACTAGAGTTAAGACGAAAAATCGGAGAAAAATTCTCACTGTAATCCACACTATATATCTGGGTGTAGCCTTTAGCAACCAACCGTGCCTTCAAACGCTCAACTGAATCATCGGAATGATATTTCACAGTGTAGATCCAAGGACAGCTGACAGGCTGCTTCCTAGAAGGAAGAGGGGTTAGGTCCCATGTATGATTGTCATGAAGAGCTTTTATTTCCTCATCCATAGCTAGTTTTCATCCAGGAGATGTCAAACCCTGCAACAAGGAACTAGAAACAAATACAGAAGACAAGGCTGATGCAAAACAACGAAAAGATGAGGAAAACCGATGTAAAGAAATAAAATTAGAAATTAAATGTTGGATACAAGTACAAGTACTTTTTCTCAATGCAATAGGCAAATCATAAGAGTATAAACTATCTAACGACTCAGATAGCAGAACCTCAATAGAAGCGGGAGATTGTTGTGGAACTGAAGCATATGGAACAACCTATTTGTCCTTAGATCGACGATTAACCTACAAGTGATAGTGGAGGACGAAGATGCACAATCTGGTAGAATAGGCAACAAAAGCTCCCTTGGTAAATACTAAATCGAAGGAAAGGAACTACGGTGATGTTTGCCTTATTGACAAGTCTCACATTCTAACACAGAAGAAGAATTCAAGCCAGGGATAACTTAACGCAGCTTTTGCAAGGACGGATGACACAGTAAAAAATGCCACTGAAGAGGAGACATCATAGCACTCAAGGCAGGAACAGAATCACCATGATCTAAGTAGTAAAGGTCATTGCGCTCATGGCCCACACCAATCACCTTCTTCGTCTTAAGGTCCTGGAAAACACAAGAATATGGGAAAAATATTACCGAACATTGTAAGAGCTTAGTTAACTGATTCACAGATAAAAAGTTAAAGTAAAAATTAGGAACAACCAACCCAGAGGTTAATGGCATAGACTGAGTAGAATGGAGATCGTCAGTCCCATGTTCTGGTCAAAAAGAACCTTCAACTAACACAATACATAAATTACACGGACAAAAATTATAGAATAGGAAAGAAATACTAGGCATATGAGCATTAGCACCTGAATCAATGATACAAGAACATGGAGACGATTGAGCAACTACATATGCAAAATTACCTCCATTAGCAAGATCGGTGATAAGGACATACAAATGTGACGAAAATGAAGATAATTGTTGGATGAGCTAACTAAACTAAGAAGAAAGGTCATCATGAGAGCCATTAGTAGATGCAACCGAACCATTAGTAGAAGTTTGATGTACTAGAGAACCCGAAGTATCATTAGAAGCCTAATCAGCATATATTGCTCTCCCATACTTAGCCCAACAATAATTCTCAGTATGCCTTGTACCACTACAATAAGTACACTCCCATACATAATGGTAACTACGACCAGAACAATCACTACATACACTATGTCCTGCGTATGGACCTCCACAACTAACATTATGGGACAAATCACGACCACCATTCAAAGGCGCCATTGAAAAATCAACAAATTACTAATAACCCAACACAACACAACTAGCAAGAACAGCTGTGAACAGTGACGATGTCACTGTTTATGAACAGTGCACAGTGTCCAAAGACACAACACAACAAATGGCTCAGCAAAAAGCCCAGCAAGTGCAGCCAAAGCCCACAACCAAAAGGAAAGAATAGCCCAAGTTCAATACTAACAACCAGCAAACCTACTACAGCCGAAGAAGATGCAACAGACCAGCAGGTTAAACAATAACCCACAAGCGGCAGACCAGCAAGGCAGGAAACCAGAATCAGTAAATAGGAAACATAGCCAAACCTCAAGGTAAGAAGACGCTAGCTAGAGCAAAAAAATCTGCTACCAATCTGCTGTCGTATCGAAGCCGCAACACACCCAACAACAAAACACAGACCAGAAGGCCTCAACACCCAACACTAGGTCAAATCACAACCAAAACACGTGCAGATCCAAGTGAACAGTGTTTTCGGCACACGGTTCAGTCAAAAAAATAGGTCAGTCGGCACTTCTGGGAACAAAAACATGTAGAAAACAGACAAATAGGGCTGGGCAATTTGGGATACTCCTTCTTAGGCCTAATCGGCACCCCCAAGTTTGGATCTAAGCAACAAATCCTCCAAAAAGTGCCAAAAACATCAGATCTAAAAAATAGGGCAGATTTTCTCGAAAAATATTCAAAAATAGAAAAACCTACTCAAATGGCTTTAAAAAAAAATACTAATAATACTCCTCACAAAGAACTGATGCAAGAGGTAGGCGCTGACCACTAGAAGTTGTTGACACCATGCTGATGTCAGCATATCGTCAGCCACTGACAAGTGGCGTCAGCAAGTGCAAAAATCCCAAGGCTCTACTGCGATGTTTTCCCAACGTTATATGGCTTGAATCGATGCTCTGATACTAAGTTGAAGTAGTGAAAAATAATATATAGCTTAGAAAGGAGGAAGAAAGAGAGAATAATCGATGTATTAGGCAGTGTTGCCCTACACTTTTTATTTATATTGAACAAATATCTAGAGTAATTACAATACTACCCTCCACTAGCTTATGCTCATAAACATAAATGTAAAACATAAAAATAAGAACTCTAACAGGGGACCTAGTCCTTCGAAAACTAATGGATGCCATGAAAGATCCTGCTGATGGAAAGCTCGGGACTAATTGGGAAAGCCTATTATATAAGGTAATCACGCATGGCGGGACCGGGTCTAATAAGCTTGAAACAATGAAAGGAAAGCCAGTACTACGGCCATGGAATGCGGAAAATCTCCGGCGATACTACTTCTAAAGTGCCTTCAGAAATACATACAAGACCAATAGAAGTGCCTTCGACCTGGGAGAAGAAATGCCTTCAAAGATAAAAGGCTAAACTTGAACTACTAGCAGATTTTAGTTAGTTTTTACTTTTTTTCGTACTAGTTATGGTTTTAATAAATGCAGTCTTTTTCACAGAAAATGCCTTTATTCACTTCTTTTTGGGTGATGATTCAAAGTATGAAAGAGCGATTTCATCGCACAATGAGACTTTGCCAAGACAAAGGAAAAATACCTAAGAATGATATTCTGGGCGAAAGACCTGGGAGATCTCGGGCGCAATACAACCTACTGCCAAGGCAAGGGGGGCAAAAATTCTGACAGAGGCATGGGCCTAGATCAAGTGTAACCACCCGATCAAACTTAGACCCAAGACTAAGCACGACGATATAAACCAATTCAGGCAAAGATTTAAAACCGATCAGATTAGCAGGTCGGTACGACAGGCACGTTAAGCCCTTGCAAAAGGCCTTAGCCCCTCATCAAGGCCGAGTCTCTTTACTAGAGGGGGAAGGGACATGAAATTTTCAAAGTATTTTGAGACCCTAGCCCCTCATCGAGGCCAAGCCTCTTTGTTGGGAAAAAAGGGCATGAAACTTCCAAGTATTTTGAGGCCCTAGTCCCTCATCGAGGCTGAGCCTCTTTGATAGAGGAAAGGGGCATGAAATTTTCTAATTTTCTAGAACCTCATCAAGGCCAAGCTTCTTTGCTAGGAAAAGGGGCATGAAATTTTCTAAGTATTTTGAGGCCCTAACCCCTCATCAAGGCCAAGCCTCTTTGCTGGGGAAAGGGGCATTAAATTTTCTAAGTATTTTCAGACCCTAGTCCCTCATCGAGGCCGAGCCTCTTTGTTGGGGGGAAATGGGCTTGAATTTTTCAAAGTATTTGAGACTCTAGCCCCTTATCAAGGCCAAGCCTCTTTGTTGGGGGGAAAGGGGCCAGAAATTTTCCAAGTGTTATGAGGCCCTAGCCCCTCATCAAGGTCGAGCCCTTATTCTAAGAAAAGGACAACAATATTCTCTAAAATTGTTTATATCAAAGAGGCCTTAACCCCTTGGTAAGCCCGAACCTCTTTGCTAGAGGAAATAGGGGAGAAACCCAAACATCAGGTTAAAGAGCATAGTTAACAACACAAAAACAAAAACAAAACAAAAAAAATGAGTTAATATTCCTTTTAAGGAGAACCCAGTACAAAGTTTTAAATTAAAATTAAGGAGCAACAAAGGAATTAAGAAACAACCGGGGAATCAAGAGGATTAGTAGAAGAAAGGGTTGGTTGGGCAAAAGTAGTAGTTGGCTCAACAGTAGGAACCAAAGGATCAACTGAAGGGTTGACAAAACCAACAGGATGAAGATCAACAGCAAGCTCAAGAGGCACACCAATGAGAGCATGAAGAGTCACAGAATGTTGGGCGTAGAGCTCGAATTCAGGAGGGACGTTAGCTTTTTCCATAGCAGAATCCCATCTTTTTTTTGAAAAAGATTCTCTCAATTACAAGAATCTACTCTGCTGCAACCTTCTCGGCTTTTCAAATCCTTCATCATAAGCTTTGTCTTTGGCCTCCCTGATTGAGGCTTGGAGGACTTTGAAGTCGGATTGAAGGGAAGCATAGGGAACTTTCAACCGAGCAGCCATATATCTGGTTGCTCTTTCAAACTCTGCTCCATTTATCTGGCTACCCTTTCAGACTCTTCAACTCCCTCCTAGTTTTTCCCTAGCTCCTCAATTTCTCTGCTGAGTTTGGTAACCACAGCCTGAAGCCGAGCAATTTCATCTACAGCCTTCACAGACTGAATTTTCAGACCCTTGCACTTCTCTGAGGCTTGAGAGCTCGAAGCCAACGCTTTCTTCACTTCTTTGTCATTCTTCACAGTTCGGGCACTTAGGTCAAACACTCGCTGAAGACTCTAGATTAATAGAAGAAATAGAATTATTTGAAAGAAAAAAGAAAGAAAAACAAGTCAAAAGGTTCAACGAAGGGTTTACCATAACCAACAACTGAAGAGTACTACGAGCCAGTGAGTCATCATCTAGACCTTTGGAAATACGGAGGTCAAGCGAAAGATTCACTACCCTTGCAAGACCAATTGCGCCGTCAATATCGTCAACAACCTAATCCTAAGAGAGAATATCTCGCCCATGAGCCCTAAGACGAGGTCTCCAAGAAGGGCCCCCCTCGATCCTTTCACGTCCTTCGGTTGACAGATCAACGGTGGCTTTCCTCTTCTTTGATTGTTGCATCCTTACCAGCTCAGTGATGGATGCAGAGTCTTCATTTGGATCTGCCTCTACTTCTGAACTTATCGGCGTGGGAGGAGGCTCAGTCGTGGTTCTTGGGAGATCATCCGACTGATTTAGTGGGACCGAGGAAGGGCTCGAATCTCAAGCTCCAACAGTATGCAGTGGGGACTAGGTAACCTCAACAGGAGTCCCAGAATCAAATGTTCTTTCGAAGGTGGGTCCCAGAACCAAGTTGATGAAATTGGTGGGAACCCTACTTCTTCTCATTCCTCGCTTACGGGGGTTTCTTGGTGTGGCATAGGTAGATGCTAGCATAGCTTGAGCAGCTCTTCACTTGGCAAGTTGAAGAGACGTTGTGGATGACACAGAAATGAAAAGGTTGTACATGGGCTCGTAAACAAGCAAGACATGAGCAGTTATGATCCGTAGCTCCCAGAGCCCCAGGCTAACCCCTAAGGGGTTGTTCAAGGCTACTACCCGCATAACTATCCTAAAGAAATTGGGACAGCATTGGAGGGGATATAGGTTCAACGCGTGGAGTACCCATAAAAGCAAAGGGTAGAGGGAGAAGCTGACTCCACCCTCAGAAACAACTCTAGTGGGTAAGGGGATTCATTCCTTAGACCCTATAAGAGGTTTGTCCTTTGCAGCTTCAATAACGACATCATTAGGGATGGCGTATTTAGACCTAAATGCAAGAATATCACCTTCTTCAAACCTATCCATATGAAGAAAATGAAGAAGGAATGAAGGACTTACAGGGGTATCTAGAGAGGAGGGAGTTTCAAGAAGCAACAATGGCGAAGATGGAGAGGGAAAAGGAAAAAGAGTCAATCGGGTTTTATAGGTAGAAAAAGGTAGACGAAAAGGCGCCAGAAGAATGGGGCCTGAAGTTTCAAAAGACGTGTCATTAATGCTAGTAACCGTTTATGACAAGGAAAAGAACCAAACCCCTCACTTTTCAGGTATTAACTCCGGGGAGGTATTAATGAAGGGAATGATGGCATGGTAGAGAATGTCCACCCGTGTATCACGTAGAGGGACATGCTCTGGGGACAAGTGAAAGGGTTCAAAATCAGAATAGAGAAAAGACAGATTGGCGGGGGCACGTGACAGAAGCACATGCTTAGTGATGATACCTAAAATAAACCCAAGCACGAGCCCAGGAAATGAACTCAGCTCGGGAGGTCAGGTAAGGCACACAGAGCTCGTCCAGCCAGAGCTCAGCTCCTCAGGAGGTCAGGTAAGGCACGCAGAGTTCGTCCAACCAATGTTAGAGCTCCCCCAAGCAAGAAAATAGGGGAAGAGGTGAGGAGACAGCAAGATGATAGCGAACGCCTCCGAAGTAATAGCCAAGCTGGAATCAAGGCATAAAACCTTTAACTAACCAAGATCCTCTCCAAAGATTAAGGAGGATCCCACGACAGAAGGCAAAGATCTCAGGATAAAGTCCATTAATCCAGCCATGTGGAGTTTAGGTAACTCCCGGATTAGGGAGAGTAAGGGGGAAAGATCCCTTCATTATAAGAAGTAAAATCGGGTTAGAGGTAAGCAAGAGGCTATAAGAGCAGGGTAAGCCTCCATTGAGAAGGGAGAGAGGCAATAGAGCCAAGAGGAACCCTAATTTCCTCCACACTACATTGTAACATACCCAACGCAATCAATAAGAAAATAGGAGCAAGAGTCTCCATTTAAGAGTGGACTAGCCGAGCTCCCAGGCCGGTAAACCACTGTAATGTCGTTGTGTTCAAATTCCTTTCCTCAATTTTCCTAAACATCTACCAGCATTTTTGGCATGAGCCTTGTAGCTCAAACACCACAATTGATTTCATGCACACCCATATCCTTTGCTCATCTTCGGTAGGTTAACATCATCAGTTTGGCGCCGTCTATGGGAACGATAGTTCTTATTACAAGTATACTGATCTTTCAGTAATTGATGGTCTTTACACGAAACATGAGTAAAAATCAGATGAATCCCCCAAGAATGCAGAATCCCCAGGAGGTCACCAGTGGGAGGCAACCGGAAAACCTTCATGATTTCGTCCCCACCGCTGAAGACGACCCACCTGTGGTGGATCCCCCCGCTAACAATGAGCTAGACGCCCTTCGCTTAGTCAATCAACGTTTACTTCAACAAAATGAGGAGCTTTTGAAGCTCTTACAAGGTCCTCAGTAGACGCAGCCAGCCCGGCGAGGTCCGAATGATCTTCCTCTTAGGGAACGGCAATGCCTTGATTCCCTCAGGGAAGTGAACTAAGGAGGGAAAAGCAGTCAAGCACCCCATCAGCCGCCTAGGAGGGAGATTAATGAAGAAGCACAAAGCCAAAACGAAGGGCTGGATAGGAATGATTTCCTTCCTTTCCAACAGGAGAGAATGGAGCAATATTGGGAGCACCGCTTCAAGGACATCCAGCAAGAGCTCAGCCACATGAGAGAGGCAGTGAAGGTCAAAACTCCAGTAACAATGGATGCCTTGGTGCAACAAACTGAATCCCCATTCACTCCCGGGGTACTGCATTTCCCCCTTCCTCCGAAATTCAGAGTACCTCAGATAGAGGTTTTCGATGGGACAAAAGACCCCGTGGATCACCTCAACACCTACAAAAACCAAATGGAGCTGCACGGGTACCAGGATCCTGTACGGTGTAGGGCCTTCGCCATCACCCTGAAGGGGTCAGCCTTAGCATGGTTCAATAGGCTCCCCCCAGCTTCGATATCTTCTTTCAAAGAACTCTCCATTTCCTTTGTGTCTCACTTCATCGGAGCTCGGATCTAAAGGAAGCCGAGCTATTATTTATTAAATATAAAGCAAAGGCCTGATGAGAACCTGCGATCTTATGTACAAAGGTTCAATTCAGAATCTCTGAAGGTAGATATCCCGGACGAAAAGTTTGTCATTACTGCTTTTATTGCAGGATTAGGAGTGCAGTCAAAGGATTTAATGTTCTCTATATCGAAGAACCCTCAAGCAAGCATGGCTGAGGTGTTAGCCAAGGCAGAAAAGTACATAAACGGTGAAGAAGCACTCATTTCCAAGGTGGGGAGTGCATCCTCACGGAAGGAGAAGGAAAAAGAAGAAAAGAAAAGGGACTGAAGTCCCAGGAAAGAAAAAGGGCAAGAAAGGTCTCCAATGAGGGATAGAGATCGCTCCCCGAAGAGAAGAGGAAATGTTAGAGACCGCTTGGGCCCCAGCCTGAGCTACAGCCTAGATATGGACCTCAGCTATTCACCCCGCTCACCGCCGCGGTATCCCAAGTTCTGTATGAGGTCCAAAACGAGAAGTTCCTAAGGTGGCCACCTCGGATGAAGGCGGATCCAGCAAAGAGAGACCCCACAAAGTATTGTGAGTACCACAGGGATCATGGTCACCATACCGATGACTGCATTCAATTAAAGAAGGAAATCGAGTTCTTAATTCAACGAGGACAGTTGCGTCGTTTTGTGGCCCATGACAACCAGAATCGAGCTCTTCCACCGCCGCCACCTCAACAGCAAGCACCTGCACCACATCAGCAGCCTCTAGGTGAGATCAGAGTAATATCTGGAGGATTTGCGGGAGGCGGAGAATCTAGCTCAGCCAGGAAAGCGCACCTCCGACGAATCAAAGCCGAAGAAGCTCTCAAAGTGAATACTGTATCCAAAGCACCACGCTTAGACACAGCTATTACTTTTTCAGATTCTGATTTGGAGGGATGCCAATACCCCCATGATGATCCATTGGTGGTAAGGGCCGTGGTAGCTAACAGGACCGTTCATCGAGTTCTGATTGATAACGGGAGCTCGGCAGACATCATTTTTGCGCTTGCATTCGACAAAATGGACATAGGAAGGGAAAAACTCGAACATGTAAGTACTCACTTGCTAGGTTTCTCAGGAGAAAGGGTGTTCCCCCTAGGCTCAATCCAACTTGTGCTCACCCTAGGTGACCCGCCTTGCCAAGCCACCACGACCGTAAAATTCCTAGTGGTTGATGCACCTTCTGCATACAACATCCTACTTGGAAGGCATTCCTTTAATTCTATGAGGGCAACCTCATCTACCTATCACTTGGTCGTCAAATTTCCAACAGAAAATGGAATTGGAGTGGTCCGGGGAGACCAGCGTGTAGCAAGAGAATGCTACATGGCGTCTGTAAAGATGAAAGAGGTCGAGAACATCCAATTGGATGAACTCGACATGAGAGATGAGCTGGAAACCAGACCAATCCCGTCGGAAGAGCTAGAACCTGTACAGCTAGATGAAGAGCCCAAGCACCTTGTTTATGTGGGATCCAAGCTGAGCATAGAGATTAAGGAGCTTCTCATCCAGTTTTTAAGGCAAAACATGGAGGTGTTTGCCTGGAAACAAGAAGACATGGAAGGTATTGAATCCTCGGTTATCATGCATAAACTCAGCGTGAACCCGAGCTGCAAACCCATCAAACAAAAAAGGAGTTTCGCCCCAGAGCGTCAAAAAGCCATTAACGAAGAGGTCAACAAACTTCTACATGCCAGAGCCATTAGGGAGGTGGATTACCCAGTGTGGCTAGCTAATGTTGTCCTCGTTAAGAAGACCAATGGCAAGTGGCGCATCTGCATTGACTTCACTGACCTCAACAGGGCCTGCCCCAAGGACAGTTTCCCCTTACCTCGAATAGACTTGATTGTGGACGCCACCGCTGGTCACGAGCTCCTCAGCTTCATGGACGCTTTCTCCGGATATAATCAGATCAGAATGGACCCTAATGACTAGGAGAAGACCTCTTTCATAACCGAGCAAGGGACGTATTGTTACCAAGTTATGCCTTTCGGGTTGAAGAATGCTGGAGCCACTTATCAGCACTTGGTGAATAAAATATTCCAGAAGCAAATCGGAACGACCATGGAAGTCTACATTGATGACATATTGGTTAAATCACTGAAAGGAGAGCTCCATATCAAACATTTGGCGGAATCTTTCTAGGTCTTAAAAGAATAGAAAATGAAACTCAATCCCGCCAAGTGTGCCTTTGGAGTCTCTGCTGGAAAGTTTCTGGGCTTCATAGTTAATAGCAGAGGAATAGAGGCGAACCCAGAGAAAGTGAAGGCGGTACTGGATATGCAACCTCCGTCCAATACAAGGGATGTGCAGCGTCTAACAGGAAGAATAGCTGCCTTAAGCCGCTTTGTGTCCAGATCAAGCGACAAGTGTCAACATTTCTTTCGAGTATTAAAGAAGGCCTTCCAGTGGGATACCCAGTGTGATGAAGCGTTCAGAGCACTGAAGAATTATCTGAGCTCCCCACCTACTTTGGTGAGCCCGGTGGAAGGTGAGGTCCTTACTCTCTATCTAGCTATGTCAGATTTCTCAACAAGCGCAGCGCTAGTAAGGGATCGCGACAGAGCTCAACAACCAGTATATTACTGTAGCAGAGCTCTGAGGGGGGCAGATGAGAGATATCCAAAGATGGAGAAGCTCGTTTTAGCCTTAGTCACGACCGCCAGGAGGCTCAGGCCATATTTCCAAGCCCACACTATCGAGATCCCAACACATCAGCCAATGAAGCAAGTATTAAGTAAACCAGAGACTTCGGGTAGGCTGGTTAAGTGGGCCATTGAGCTCAGCGAGTTCGATATCAGGTATAAACCGAGAACAGCCATCAAAGGGCAAGTGCTGGCTGACTTCATTGCAGAATTCACAGCGGGAACACCCATGGAGGCCACACAGCTGGTACCTGACCTCCCCACGTGGAAACTCTCCGTAGATGGAGCTGCCAACGCCCAGGGTAGCGGAGCTGGCTTAATTTTGACCTCCCCTGGTGAAATAGATGTTGAATATGCATTAAGGTTTGGGTTTAAGGCCTCAAACAACGAGGCAGAATATGAGGCTGTCATAGCAGGTTTGAACCTTGCTCACTCGATGGAAGCAGAACAGCTGGAGATCTGCAGTGACTCTCTGCTCGTGGTAAAGCAGATAGAGGGATCCTACGAGGCCAAGGGCGAGAAAATGATCATTTACCTCAGAAAGGTACAAGAGTTGATCAAAAAATTCATGCAAGTTAAGATTATACATGTCCCCAGATCAGAGAATGCTCGAGCAGATGCACTAGCGAGGTTAACAACTGCTTCGCAGGAGAATTTAGATAGGTTGATACCAGTGGAGCAGTTGGTGGAGCCATCAGTAGGAGTTGATAAGGAGGAAGTTTTTCCAGTCCTTTCCCCACCTGTTTGGATGGACTCAATTAGGGAATATCTTCAGAACGGAACTTTGCCAACAGACCCCAAGGAGGCTGCAAAGATGAGGGTAAGGTCAGCCAGATTTTCTATTGTACAAGGAAACTTATACAAGCAAGGATTCTCGATGCCTCTCCTCAGATGTGTAGGAGATGAGGATGCCGATTACATTCTTAGGGAGATTCATGAAGGAATTTGCGGTAACCATATCGGAGCTCGAACACTGGCGGGAAAAGCCTTGAGGCAGGGATATTACTGGCCCATCATGCTGAAGGATGCCACCGACCTGGTTAAGAAATATAAGGCGTGTCAAATACATGCCAACATCTCTCATTGTCCACCAGAATTCCTAACCTCAGTGGTAAGCCCTTGGCCCTTTCAGCAATGGGGATTGGACATTCTTGGCCCTCTCCCCACCAGCATAGGGCAGTATAAATTTGCCATAATCGGAGTAGACTATTTCACTAAATGGGCTGAAGTGGAGCCTCTGGCCACAATCACGGAGCAAAAGGTTCAGAATTTCACTTGGAAGTCTATAGTCTGCAAATTTAGGGTACCTAGAGCAATCGTCTCTGATAATGGGAAACAATTCGACAACCCGAAGTTTAAGAAGTTTTGTGCAGAGTTGGGGATAAAGAATTATTTCTCGGCCCCAGCACATCCACAATCAAATGGACAAGCAGAGGTGACAATCAGGACAATCAAAGCAGCTTTGAAGACCAAGCTCGAATCTTTGAAGGGAAAATGGGTTGAGTATATCCAAGAAGTATTGTGGGCATACAGAACAACCCATAGGACAGCAACCCAGGAGACACCGTTTGCTTTGGCGTTCGGAACCGAAGCAGTTTCGCCTGTAGAAATAGGGTTACCATCCCCTAGAACCGAGCTCGCAGAACTAGAGCATAACGATGAATCCCTCCTGTTGAATCTCGACCTCTTAGACGAAAGAAGAGAACTTTGCAACGCATTTAGAGTTATCAGAGAAAAACTGTAAGATATTACGACAGGAAGGTAAGACACAGAAGCTTCAAGGTTGGAGATTTGGTGCTTAGGAGGCTTTTGCTTGCGAGGAAGGACCCCACATGGGAAGCTGGGGCCAAACTGGGAAAGCCCCTACGTCGTTTCAAAAATAATTAGGCCTGAGAACTATGAGTTACAAACAGAAGAAGGAAAGATCCTACCTCACTCTTGGAATGCCGAGCACCTTAAGAAGTTCTTTCAGTAAGTCTTCATTGTAATAGAGTTATTTTCAATAAAAATAAGCAAGTTTTTTTTTTTGATTCATCCTCATATGGTTTCCAAAATATATATATGAAACGAGCTCTACAACTCAAGATAAGCTATTCAACTTATAAAGAACGAAACGAGTTCTACAGCTCAAGATAAGCTATTCAGCTTATGCAGAATATCACGAGCTCTACAGCTCAGGACAAGATCTTTAGCTTGTATATATAAAAAAAAAACGATGGGTTCCTTAGCTCATGAAGTACAGAACGAGCTCTACAGCTCCAGATGAGCTCCTCAGCTCATAAATAAACGATAAGCTTCTAAGCTTATAAAATTCAAGATGAGCTCCTCAGCTCATAAACAAACGATAAGCTTCTAAGCTTATAAAATTCAAGATGAGTTCCTCAGCTCATAAACAAATGATAAGCTTCTAAGCTTATAGAATCCAGAATGAGCTCCTTAGCTCATCTGATAAGAGATGAGCTCTTCAGCTCACAGAAAGGAAAAAAGAGTCCCTTAGCCCATATATGCACATACATGTTCAAGAAAAAAGATCTGATATTCAAGGATTCACGGATACAAGCATTCAGAAAGATGTAAAAGTAAAACGAAATTTGGCATTCTTATTAATCAGAAAAGGAAGGGAATACGAGGTAGAACTCCTAATTCTTCTTAAGATGTGACTTCAGCTCGGCTACTTCTTCCTTCAGGCGTGCATTTTCCTCCTTCAGCTCATCCATTTCTTGTTCAGCCTTATAGATCGAGCTGAGAAGCTTCTGTCCTGCTGGGGTAAGAAAAACAGTGGCAAGAGAGTCAGGTGAGAAGGAGTCGTCCCTCTTACGCCTCTTTGAAGTCACGCCAATATCCCCCTCCTCATCAGAGCCCTCTTCCTCACCTATGTCCTTCTCGTTAGACTCAGGGGGAGAGGTCCAAGGAGAATTTGGAATGAAGGAAAACTCATATTCAGTAGCCTCAGCCCCAAGCAGATAAAGGTTCTCATTCGTCATCAACTCCGAAAAAGTCCTAGGCTCTACGAGCAGCAGCTCATCAATATTCACCATCTCTGGCAAATCCAGATCAGAAGGACCTGCACAACAAAAATATAATGAGAATAAATCTTCGCGGAAAAAGTTCAAGGGATCTCAGCTTGAGCATACCAATGCGAGAAAAGCTCTTCCAGGACCGTGGAATCCTAGTAAGGGGACAGCGCAGCTCGGGAGACCGCCAAGACTTCCCAGAAGCAAAAAAGAAACGCTAAGACCACCATTCAGGATTGGAAGGAAGGTCCAAAACCAAAAGAGGTGAATCAAAGTGCCTCCAACGAAAGAAACTGAAGCAGGGGACATCATTTTCCTCGATCTCGAAAAAGTAAAGGAACTCGGCAACAGAAGGGAACCTACCATTACCATACAAGCGCCAGAAGAGGAAAAAGCTGACCATAGCAGCCCATCCTCGAGGGGAAAGGCGAGAGGGGCACAGGCCATAATGGGCAAGAACTCGCCTAATAGAAGGATGAATGGGAAGGCAAAGTCCCATGTCCAAGGCACCCTCAAAAAAGCAAACCTCCCCTCGAGAAAGATAATTGCAAGGCTCGTCAGAAGTAGGAACTCGCAGAGGCAAGTCAAGATCAAGGAAGAATCGTTTTTTGATGGCTACTAAATCAGAAGGCTCTAGTGTTGAGGGAGACAAGTAGCGACAATGCCACTTCCAGTCGATTCCGAAAGAAGTGCGTTCCTTGAACAGAGAAGAAACGGAGGTAGCCATCAGAATTACAGTGAGGACATAAAGTAACCACGAAGATTCAAGAAGAGACTCAGAAATATTTTGGCAACAGAGAAAGAAACACAGGAGATATTAGGAGGCTTGAAGAAAATCATAAGCTTTTAGGAAACCAAGAACCACACGGAAGGCAGAGTCGGCGGTCCTTTTGGTTTCCTAATTAATAAAGGTAGTTACAGTTTTAGAAAACAGTTGGGTAAATGCGGGAAGGTGAGTCAGCACAAGGTAACTCCTCCCAATACATTCAATACAATTGGAAATAAGTCTAACCCTACTTGAACAGAATATTCCTCATACTTCTTTGAGTTGAGCTCAGCTCGGTTGGCAGCCTGGCATCTCCATAACAAGTTTTTGAAGACCTCCAGTTCCAAGAACCATGCTCACATCAGGCTGATGAGTTCCTGATAAGTTCCTTAGAACCCGGCAGCTCATAAAGTCCTTAATATTGCTTTAAGAAGGACTGAGGTACTTCTCAAAGCAATGGGGGCAAGAGGGGCATCAAATAAAGGAAAACATAACTATATCTCAAAGCCAGAAGTCAAATCGCAACACATCGCAATTCAAAACAAAAGTTCAAAATTTTTCTTTCAAAGTTTATATTCCAGAACACGAGTTCAAAGTACATGAAAAATGAAATTAGAATCACATGAACACAAGGAGAGCTCTAAGTGTCTAAGGAAGGCGTAGTTGAAGGATTCTGAAGCTCGGCAGATGAGCCTTCGACAGCAGGCAGAAGGGAAGAGCTTCCAGAGGTACCAGTCACACGGGTCTCTACTCCCATTGATTCCGAATTTTGAGCAAGGGCCTCGGTCACATGGTCAGCTGAGAACGGTGTAGTGACAGAAGCAGCAGGAGTTGTAGCTGGGAGCTCAGGAGTTGTAGCTGGGAGCTTAGGAGTTGCGGCAACAGAGCCTGTCCCAGTAGAAAGAGCTCCAGAAGTCACAGCAGGAGGGATGGACATCTCAACACCCTTTGGGGTAGCATCTGGAGGAGCCAAGCTGTTCCACTCGCCATCTGTATCAGTCTCCTCCAGCTCTTCCTCGGTAGGAATGGTGAAGTTGAAATCAAGGTCTGGATAAGTCTTTGTAGCTCGGCGCTTGAAGGTAAGCCATCCAGTGGCCCACTGGGTGGTGATGTCATCCCTCAACTCAGCAATAACATCGTCATTCTCCTTGACAAGGGTCTTCTGTGCCTCGAGCTCGGTGCAGAGTGCAACATTTGCCTCAGTCACAGCAAGGTAGTCCTTCGTTATGCTTTGCAAAGAGCTCTGGGTTCAAAGGCTTCCTGGCTGGCCTTAGCCCAGGCCTCGGATTTGAGTTTCAGCTCTTCCCTGGCTATTCTCAGCTCATCCCTGGTTTTCCTCTCTCTCCCCTCAGTAGCATCTTTGGCCGTTTGTAGGCCCTGAAGGGAAGAAGTCTGGTTCTCCAATTCCTCCTTGAAGCTTGTCACCTGAGCTCAGAGGTCGTCATTGTCAAAGATGAGTTCAGCAACCTTAAACTCGTATGCTTTTAAAGCTTTGACAGAGCTCTCGGAGGATTAGATCCTATTCACCAAACTTTTTACGTGGAGAGCAAGCTGAGGACAGGAGAGAAAGCAAGAAAAGATAAGCTCCAGGTTACGACATAAAAGATAAGTGGATGAATAAGGACGCTAGAGCTTATAACAGTTGTTCCCTGAAGATCTGAGCTGATGGTCTCCTCAAGAGGCATGGAAGAAGCCTTTTGAACGTCAAAGTCAGTAAGGACAGAAGAAATGGCCCTAACAGCAAGATCACTGTTCTCGAAAAAGGAGTCCTCACTCTCCTCCACCTTAGGACGCTTTGCTTCATCACGCCCAATTTTCTTCGGAAAAGATTCAATAACCTTCCCTAAAGGGCTATAGGTGAAATTACCAGGTTGGAGGTCAGGGACCAACCTCAAAGCTTCCCTGACCTCAGTCGAGGAAGGAGAAGCCTCGCCTGGCTCATTGATTCGACTTGAAGTGGGCTGGACCCCTGATGGCAGGCAGGCCTCTGCAACTGGTGGGGTGTTCAACGTTTGGACTTGCTTCGATGAGGTCGAGGTTGGAGAAGAAGAGGGCACCCCCAATTTTTGAACCTTAGCCCGAGTAACAGGGCTACTTCCAGAGCCGACCACAGCTTTCCGTTTGCCACTTTTCCCACTTCTCGATAAGTGGTCGATCTTGGCCTGGAGTTCCTCAGAGGTGGGCTTCATTGCGGAAGCGCCTGGAAGGTCTAAGCCAAAATTACGTATGTATGAGGAAATAGGAAGAGAGGCAGCACAACTTATTAGAAAAAGGAATTACCTGCTACTTCTTCAGGTTTGACAACAGAAATAGGAGGTAGGGCTTCTACCTCTATCCCAGGAGGACTAAATCCTCTCTCAACCAGAACATAGGGCTGGATAAGCTCAGAATACCTTCGCGGGTCGCACTTGACCAACTTCAACTTTACTTCCTCGTCCTCAGCACTGAGCTCAGGTCAGGTACCTAGACACAACGCAAGCAGGGCAGAGTCAGAAACTTACGATTCTCAAAGCAAAACTCAATCAAATCGAGCAAGGACTCACGCAAGTTCTCTGGAACAGTCCAGGCCTTAGGGATACCAAGAGGATCCGTTCTATCAACAGGATTGTATTCCCAATTGGTACCCCCAACGAAGAAGAAACGTTCTTTCCAGTGCTTATGGGAGGATGGAATATGAGAGATGATCTGTCTAGCGTTGGTTCGCTTGGAGATATACAAGAAGCCCTCAGAGGAGGTCAGCTTGACATTAAAAAAATCCAAAAGCAGGAAAATGCTGGGAACCCCGAGCTTGTGGTCCTTAAAGAAGACCAGAAGACCCACCAGAACCCCCCAGAAGTTAGGGAAAAGCTGAGAGGGACAAACATTGAAATATTGCAGAACGTTCTTGATGAAGGGGTGCAGAGGGAAGCGAAGGCCATTCTCGAATGCGACCTCAAAGAAGCAGACCCTCTTATGAACTTTGGCAACGTAAAGGGTGGAGCTGTCTGGACACCAGGGCTGGACACCAGCAGGAAACTCATAGCGGACAGTGAAAATCTTCATAAAGGAAGGGTGGACCTTGCTAGGGCCCACAAGCTCGGCATGATCTAAGGCAGCTCCTAGGTATGATGAACTACCAGAAACCCCAATCCCACTGACTTTGCCCTTGCCTTTGTCAGGCTTGGGGGGCCTAGGAGAAGACGATGAGGGAAGCTCCTCGGTATTGACTCCGGACTCAACAACATCAACACCAAGGAAATTATCGATTTCATCACCCACTTCCCCTAATTCGGTCTCTTCCTCGGCAGACCTACCTTCTAGGGGAGAAACAGAGGAGCGAGTAGCTCCAGAAGAGGCATGCATGCTTGGACAGGAAAAAGAAAGATCAAAGGAACGATAGAGAGGAGGAACACCAGTCAAACACTCTCTAATAACCCTAGGGTCAGCACAATAGCTTCCAACAGCGAGTATGTGCACAATAGAACTCCAATCCACAAAATGGGGAAGGGGCGACAAGCAACAATCACAGGACCAGAAGTAAAAGAACCTATGAGCCCAGAAACGCAACAACCACCTCGAACTCAAAGGATCCAGAACGAGAAAAGATGAAAAGCGAACAGGAAAAACGTACCTAGCTAGGAAAGGGAAACGAGCAACAATCCAGAACAAAATTGAAGGAAGAAAGCACCGCAGATCCTCAAGTCGAACACAAAGACTCGATTTTGGGCGAGAATCAGAAAACTTCAAGCTGGAAAATCGGAAATCGGAAGGAAAGAAGTTGAACAGTGGGAAGAGGCAGTTCAGATAGCCGTTTGGGTATTTAAAGCTTGAGAGACGTGGGCTGAAACGTGAGCGGGAATCGAGGAAAGCCATGATTGCTACAAACCGTCAAAAGGCTTCAGTCACGTGCAATTCAGGGTCAGCCACGCACAGATCTAACTCAGTTTGAAAAACAGCTCAGCCCCTGCCCAAGCTAGCTTGAGACAAGGGCTGGGGGCAACTGATGATACCTAAAATAAACCCCAAGCACGAGCCCAGGAAATGAACTCAGCTCGGGAGGTTAAGGCACGCAGAGCTCGTCCAGCCAGAGCTCAGCTCCTCAGGAGGTCAGGTAAGGCACGCAGAGTTCGTCCAGCCAATGTTAGAGCTCCCCCAAGCAAGAAAATAGGGGAAGAGGTGAGGAGACAGCAAGATGATAGCGAACGCCTCCGAAGTAATAGTCAAGCTGGAATCAAGGCATAAAACCCTTAACTAACCAAGATCCTCTCCAAAGATTAAGGAGGATCCCACGACAGAAGGCAAAGATCTCGGGATAAAGTCCATTAATCCAGCCATGTGGAGTTCAGGTAACTCCCGGATTGGGGAGAGTAAGGGGGAAAGATCCCTTCATTATAGGAAGTAAAATCGGGTTAGAGGTAAACAAGAGGCTATAAGAGCAGGGTAAGCCTCCATTGAGAAAGGAGATAGGCAATATGAAAGGAATCATATAATAAACGCATCAGAATTTAAAATAATTTGATTCCTCACACCAAGATCTATTCACGTTTAATACAAACCGAGAAACCTTAGATCTATAGAGAAGATTAAGGGTTACCTCTTGAAGCGTGCCTTTAGCAATCTTCAAGCATTCTCAAAAACTTTAAATCTTCAAATCTGAATTTGATCTTTACCCCAAGCCTCGCAAACGTTTGGCCTCGATCGGTATCCACACGAATTGACAAACTTGAAGGATCTACTTTAGCCATTAATAAAACTAGTAGAGAGAGAGAATGAGGGGTGGTTCTTCTTGTGCTAGCAAGAGAGTTGTTGTATATCATATATCATATATATCCACCTCCTACATAAAAGTATTTATAGAGCTTTAAAGGCTCTAATCCTAATTTGGGTTAAGTTGCAATTATCTCATAATTACATATAACCCCTTTATTAACATTAATTGTAATAAAGTCCCTAATTAACTCTTAATTATGTTTTCACCCCAATTAACTCTTAATTGGTTGTCTCTCTTTTATCCTTTAGTTTCCAATCAATTCTATTGTGTGTGACCCTATAGGTTCAAGCACACCCGGTTATAGGCATTCGATACTAACTGCAAGTAGCATCTCAAATTAGAACTCTTTCTAATTTATCTTGAATTAGAACTCTTCTAATTCTCCCTTTATGAAGAACAATTAATATATTTATATTAATTTCATTCTTCGAGCTTCTACTAATCATGAGTGACACCTAGCAGCATATCATGATCAACCTCCGGATAGCACGAAATAGGTAAAGAACCCATTCAGTCTATAGTTACCATGCAATTCAATCCTTCTATCACACAATGCCCCAATTGAATTACTAGGGTATGGAATTACTGTCAAACCCCTAATTCAATCTTATGTGTTCGATCTTAGGACTATAACTCTTAATGATCAATTAGAAACTCTTTTCTAATTGTCATTCTGCCTTGGCCAAGGACTCTTTGAGTCATATCCCAGAAGATCACATAGGACATTCTCCCTTTAATTACTAAGGATGATAGATTCTATTTTGTACACTCATAAGTCTTCATGCATGCCTAACTATGTCCAACAATACATATCCAAGTTACATGGTTAGTATATGAATATGTTGTATAGTTAAAGCATAGAAGTCCATGCACAAGACAACCATGGTGTCTCAAGTCTAAGAATCAGTTGCATAACTATAACTTTAAGATTTAATATTGACAGGCATGTAAAACTCCATATGAAAAATCCTACATTAGTCAATGGTCACGTTCAGTGTACTTGTTCTCTAACAAGCACCCACACACCTGCTTTAGTGTCCCAACACTAGTGACTTGGACGAGTCACCTCATATCAAATATGAGTAAACATAGTGTGTGCTAGTCTATCCGGATTACGTAATGCCCAAATAATAATCCTATGACTAGGAACATTTAAGAGTTAAGTACTAAGAAGTATAGGTCTCCTCTTCTCAACACCTTGAGAAACTATCTTCTTAACTTATACTCTATGGACTATATAATGTATATTAAAATGAAATAAAGTAGAAACATGATAAATAAACTTGCCCTTTTATTTAATTAAGTAATGAATATTGCTAGTACAACTCTAAAACATCATCTATATGATTGGTCTTAGAGCATACTACTAACACAATAGAGCCAAGAGGAACCCTAATTTCCTCCACATTACATTGTAACATACACAACGCAATCAATAAGAAAATAGGAGCAAGAGTCTCCATTTAAGAGTGGACTAGCCGAGCTCCCAGGCCGGTAAACCACTGTAATGTCGTTGTGTTCAAATCCCTTTCCTCAATTTTCCTAAGCATCTACTAGCATTTTTGGCATGAGCCTTGTAGCTCAGACACCACAATTGATTTCATACACACCCATATCCTTTGCTCATCTTCGGTAGGTTAACATCATCACTTAGTAAGAAAGGCTTGAATGATTTCGACCGAGCAAGATAGAAACTGACCAAGGCAGCCCTGGTTGGTACTAAGCATAGTAAAAAAAAAGCCAAGCAAAGGATAATGATCAGAATAAAGCTCTTCTAATCCAAAGTTTTGAGAAAAGATAGAGCTCTATCTTCTAGGGATGGATCTTTATCAGAAGAATAGAGTGACTGATTCATCTCGCCAAATTAGGGATGACAACAAAGGAAACTACTGGAATTACATGGGTTGCATCATAAACATGTGATCTAAATAAATGATCAGGGAAGCTGGATGGGATCCCTGTATCAATCAAGAGGAAAACGGCTAAAAGATAAGCGTGCCACCTAGTGTAGCCAGCGAAAACCCTAGCAGAAGGGGCGTCATGAGACGTTATATATAGCAGGCAAAGCATAAGTCCAAGGAATGCAATCCTGACTCTAGAAATTCATTAATTCAGTTATCAGATCCTGCACTGAGTTTAGCATTGGAGTACCTTTGGCCGGTTAAACCCGATCTCTGGTAGTTTGTTCGTGTTGCAGGTGGGGGTAGCTTATGTTCGTCTTCCACGAGTTGATCATTGAGCTCTACATCATCTTCGATTAAGTGGTGTAAGTTTTTTCCACTTACAGTTACTATATTGTACAGATAAGGCTAAAGGTTAGGTTTGTACTTAATCCACCCTGTCAGTGCATAAATCCATTAAGATTCGGATTGATCTAGGTCTTAAAACATAACCAATGCTACATTGCAACAATTCAATAAATAGAATCCTCCCGTTCTTCCCAGACAATGATTTTACCCTTAACCCGCAATAGATTCAGCAATCTTGCGGGCATATTCAATTTCCCCTTCAAAACGTCATTTAGATGTAAATATCCTCCTTTTCCCAATAAATACAACCTCAAACCAACTCAAGAAAACAAAAGAAAGAAAGAAAAACCCACAAATAAAGTCAATATAGAGAAAAACACTTTCTGCAAGAAGAACTCTAACAAAAAATTCTTGAGAATCGAAGAAAAGAAATGAAAAAAAATGACTAACCAGATCTTTGAAGATAAGAAAAGCAACGAGGAAGAAGAGGACGAAGAGGATCTCGAATTCGGCGAACCGGAAGAATGCAAAAACTGAGTTCACCGCCCGGGTCAAAAGCGACTGTCGCTCGTCTTCCCTTCTTCGATTCATTTTGGCGCCCACTTGCTTTGCCATTTGTTTTGCCTTTGATTTTGCTTCGTCGTGTGAATCCAAGCTATTCAGAACTCAACCACAATCTGATGAAACAATCAGCAAAGACAACTCCCAAATTAAAATTGGGAAAATTGGAAGGGTACACCAAATTAGAAAGTACACAGAAAAAAATGTTGGGTAATTAAGTCTTTAATTTTGATACTTATTTGTATCTAAGTACATTATTTGAATTTTATTGAGTTTTTTGTGACATTTTTGTCCTCCATTGATCAATGTTATTTTCTTTGGAAAGTGGTGCATTAAACATCTCTTAATTTTATGGGAAAGTGGTGCATTAAATTTGTGTATATACTTGTTTGAAAATCTATAATAATAAGATAGAACTACATTTGAATATTTAAAGTTTGATAAAAAAAAAAAAAAAACCCTAAAGTTGGGAAAGCACAAGAAGGGCTCAGATTTAATCTACTTTTAATTTAATGGCTCAGATTTCATCTTCATTGTTCCACTTTAATCCAAAGACTCACAATACATTTCAAACAAAATTTATCCCACCCAAACCTTTTACACAGTGCCCAACTAAATTGTCTGACATAATCCCAACGTCTCTCTTCTTTTCTCTCTCTCTCCTCTTTGAGACCTCTCTACTCCCTCTCACCCATCACTGGTCACCCCACCGTCAACAGGTAAGCTTTCTTTGTCTCTCTCTCTCTCTCTCCTCTCTTTCTCACTTCTCTCTCTACGCACGCACACACACAGTCACACCTGCTCCCTCTCGGCCTCCCCTTCAAGGCCTCTCTCTTTTCTCTCTCTCTCTCTCTGTTACGCTATCTCAAGCGACACCACCATCCCCTGCGACACCGCCACAACCACACCCATCCCAAGTATGCCTCTTCTCTGTTTCGCTCTCTCTCTCACACACACACGACGACAACCCCCCACCCCAAGCTCTCAATTTCTGTGCAAACCCCCATCCTCTACTTCTCTCTCAGACACACACACACACGCACATACACACATACACCATCTGTTTCTCTTTCTCACACACACCCTATGTTTATCAAGGCAGTAGGTTACATGATTGCTTATGTTAAAAGGCTATGATTTCAAATTGTTTGTTGTTTTGCCTCAATGAAAATTTTTCTTGGTGTTTTTTTAGGGTGTTGTTTTCCAGGGATTTTCACCCACTTCTCTCCTCTCTCCGGCGATCTAGCACCTCGGGAAGCCCTCTGACCCTCAAAGGTTTGTCTACTTTTCTCCCCCTCTCTCTTCTTTGTTCTTCCTCTTCTTCACCACATTTCGCACACACACACACACACTTCGCACACACGCAAAACGGAACATTACGCAAAACGGAACATTATGAATTGTTCTTGATAGAGTTTTTTGCGCCTCTCTCATGTTTGACAAAATGTCTCACTGAGCCATTGACATCCAACATTACGCACATTTGGGTATGTTCTCTTCACGTTTTTGATTTTTTTTGTTTATTTTGTTGTATTTAAACAATTTATTTTGTTCTCTTGATGTTTCTAAGAGTGTAGTTATTTGTTATGATTGAGGAAAATATGATTCTTTGCTCGCCAATTATGCTGATTGGCATAATCGCAGCAGTCGTTGGTGTGAAGGTTTCAATGTTCATTTCCTTTTAGTAGTCTCCCTAAAAGAAGTTGGTGGAAATAATGGTTTTGACAAGAATTTTGGGATGAATACAGTTTGTGTGGTGGATGTTTTTGGTGATGCCGTGGATGGTATCATCCAAGTCAATATGTTGGAAGACTATTGTTCTTTTCTCCTATTGTAGATTTTCTGCTATTCATTTATGTTTCAATAGAAGGATTTGATTTTGGGCGTGTCCTATTTTCCGTTACTTAAGGAGTGGATGATCCGAGCTCTAGATGGTTGCAAGCGAGAAAGATGACATTTTTATGGAATGTTTAAAGGATAAATTAGTGAGGTTTAATGCACATGAGACATCCAAATTGTAGGGTGGTGATGTGGTTTAAAGTTTGGTTAACTTAGCTTGAGGGTGGGTTAAGTATACGTGGAATTTAGGAAGGAGGAGGTGACTGAAAATTTGGACTAAGTCAGACCCATACTAGGGATTAAGTGATTTGCCTTGATAAATTTGAATTTGAGAATATCTCCTATCTCTCACCTATCTCAGCAGATTTTGATATTCTCACTTTTCTGTCATTCTGCTCGATTTTTTGTGGCCAAGTCAAATTGTTTTGCTAGAGTAGTCTTCATCTGTGTAATTAAATTTTTCCTTGCGTATATTTGTAGAGACAATCCTTTGTATATTACCTTCCAAAACAATCCATTATATAGTTTTTTCTTTCTAATTATCTGGTTTTGTTTGATCTACATCTGTTCTTCTCATATTTTAAAGACTACGTGGGCAGAGAAATGATTGTGGAGTTAAAGAACGACTTTGTCACTCAAGGCAGCTTCCATTCGGTTGATCAATACCATCGAGGTTGACAACACTAAGGCTGTCCATCAAGACAAGTACCCATATATGCTATTTCTTAGATGTAAGATTCAATTCTTGCTTAGTTTTTTTTTTTTTCTTTTTTTTCTGTGCTGTCGTCAACTCTTTTTTGAGGCAATGGATTTACCTAATCAAGGACCAGTTTGGATTACGTTTTGCTTTGTCGATTTGCTGTGATGTACACACATAATTTAAACATTGCCTAAATTGCTAAATTTGTAGAAAATCCAAATGGCCTTGATGACTTAATCATTCAAGTGTTAACTTTGGTAGAATTTTTTGCACAAGGTTGCACACATTCAATCATCCATATTCGAAGTTGGTGTCAAGTGGAGTGATGTGGTGAGGTTTGAGTGCACCAGCTGTTGTTGGAGGTATTTATCTTGGCTATGAGATTCCCACATTCTTTTTGATGATGCTAGCTGCTGGCAAAATACATGTTGTTCCAAAGGATAATATTTGTCATGTTGGTAACCCATGAAATGTTGAGGCTAATATCCAATGCCCATTATTGTGAGAGTTTCATTTTATCACCACTATAATCATTGTATTTCTATTTATTTTAATTATTCATGCTTTAGTTTGCTAGAGCATAGCCTTCATTGTTAGTAATGCGTTTGTTTTTAGGTCTTATAGTTGAGTACTTAATGGTGGATCTTTCATGATTGTGGTGTTCAAGACTTTGTTGGCCTCTTAATTGTGTTCATGTATTTGTGATTTTTACTTACCATTAATCCTATTTTATTTTTTTGGTGGTCAATTCTCCGCATAGGACATAAATTTTATGAGTTTTTAGTTCAAAAATATGAGACTTTGATTATTAAAGTTGTGTTTTCTTTATCTCTTATTGTTTTACTTTTTTTTGGTTAATTAAAATTAGTTCATGCATGGATTCCAAATTAGTGTTTTAGTTCGAAATGGTATGCATCGTGTTGCTAATTAAAATGTGTAGGTAATGCTTTGTTGGGTATGCATGCAGGTATGTTGAGGATGCAATTTAAGCATTTGGGGCTTCAATTGAGCCTAACGTGTCCACGATCAATGTTTTTTTCCTTTTGTTTTAAGTTACAAAGTGTTTTTAGGCAATATAGTATTCTTCGAGTTTTAATTTAATTTTTTATCATCCCGTGCCTTCAGGCACGGGGCAATTCCTAGTATGTATACAAATTCAAACAAGTATATATATACACGAATTTATATATATATATATATATACGTATATAATTTATAAATATGTATATATACGTATATAAATTCGTATATATATATATATATACACATATATATATATATATATATATATATATATATATAAATATGTATATAATTTATAAATATGTATATATACGTATATAAATTCGTATATATATATATATACACATATATATATACATATATATATAAAAATATGTATATATATATACTTGTTTGAATATATATATATATATAAATTTGTGTATATATATATATATATATATATTCGTACACACATATACATATATATACATATATAAATTCGTATATATATATATATATATATACACACACACACACACACATATATATATATATGAGAACTTTAATATTCTATATTTGTATATCCTCCCTTGATTCATGCGAATTTTTTTTGGAACTTTAATATTCTATATTTATATGTCTACCCTTGATTCATGCGAATTTTTTTTGGAAAGTGATTTTGTTTTCAAATTATATTTAATACACCTTCATTCATGCGTTTTTTTTTTTTTTTAAGTGATTTTATTTTCAAATTAATTTAATATCCGAAATAATATAATAGTGTAACAATAACAGTGTATATATATATATATAATTCAATTCGAAATTTTGACATATTAAAATTTGACCCGATTAAAATTCAATTCGAGCTGATTAAATTTTATTTTTTTTTACGTATTAAAATTAGAGCCTATTAAAATTCTTTTTTTTACGTATTAAAATTTGAGTCAATTTGAGCTCAACTTGAGTTGTTAGTGCCGATTAAAATTCGATTTGAGTTGATTAAAATTTATATTTTTTTTATTTATTAAAATCTATGCCAATTAAAATTCGATTCAAGTTGATTAAAATTCATTTTTTACGTATTAAAATTTGAGTCGATTAAAATTTATATTTTTTTTCGTATCAAAATTCAGATCGATTAAATTTAATACGAGTTAATTAAAATTTGATTCAATTCGAGCTAATTAAAAATGAATTTTATTCGGTTCGAATCGAATTTTAGTCAGCCCGAATTTTAATACGTAAAAAAATTTATAAAATAAAAGAGGTCTCATTGAAGATATATTTATCCTAGAGAGGATATAAATGAAGTTTTTCTAAAATATATCATGAATAATTTAGTAAAATTGTATTCTAATTAAGGTCTTTAATCTGACAGGGGGTGTCTGTGAAGATTCAAAAACTAGAGAGTGTCCTTACAGATATAATAAACTAGAGGAGGTATAACTGAAATTTTCCCAATACTTTAATAGATAAACGAAAAGTTTTAATTCAAAAAAAAATAAAATTAACGTTAAAAGAGTACAAACCCAAGTTTAAAAAAAATAGGATTTGAGTCTCCATTGTTTTGACTTGGTATGAGTTTGGGTTTATCATTGGAGAAATTTTTTACTTAAATTTAAATTTAAATTTAAAAAAGAGTAAGAGCTGGAGATATTCTACAATTAAAGTTTTTACCCTTCGTCTTCGCGCGACCTTTGGAAACTTTATTATTGAAAAAATGTGCTTTAAAATTTATTTCTCAAATACAAGTATTTTGTAAAACTATTTTAGGCTAATTGACACTTTTTAACTCGCAATAATTTTTTTTAAAAATGTGAGTTTAATTGACATCTTTATAATGAAGGTGTATGACGCGTGTTATAGCATTTAACACAATTTTTGCAGAAGGTGGCATTTTATACAATTGTGGTCAAAGAAATTTGAAAGTCGTTTTAAAAATTTGAAATGAAATATTAAAATTTTATAACACAATCAAAAATTTGAAGTTTTTTTGTTAAAAATTTGATGAAATGAAATTTTGACGCTCGTTTTGAATTTTGATTTTTGGCATTCTAAATGTTAGTCTAAAATTTTACTATTGTTTTAAAAACTTAATTTTAGTTTTAAAATGGTGTAGGTGTGCTTGTGCACATATAAATATATATATATATTTTTTTTTGGTAAACCTCGACGGTGCGAGGGAATTTTATTAATTAAAAATTAAATTACACCTAGACAGGGGGACGTATGTATCTTATCCCTCGATGCAATCTAATTACATAGAATAAAAATTGAAAAAGGGATGAAGATGCATGACTATTACATAATAAATGAAAGAAAATAAATCCTAATCGTGTTGCTCCTAAAATAGAATATTCAGCTAAGAGAAGCAACCTAAATATGGGCTACAGTAATGATAGTAGCTACAAGAGTTGGACTGAAGGTATTGCTGAACTGATGGCTGAAGTTGAGACAGCTGATAGCCTGAGCTGTGGGAAAGTGTGAGCTAAGCGTTAGAGCTGTGAGCTATAGCTTTGCAGAAGTGAAGCTTCACAAATCTGGGAGCGTAGGCTGAGTGCTTGATTGAGCTGAGAGGAGAAGTGGTCTGATAAGGCTTGAACTACTAGCTGAAGCTGATAAGGTATTGGAAAAGTCATATCAGTGGGACTATGATAGGCCGTATGAAAGGACATTCGATAAGGCAGCCTCCTTATTGATAAGTCAGTTATTAGGAAAATGAAGGGTCTCTGACCAATTAAGGGAAACTAGGGGCCATGTGAAGACCCCTGATCAATGTCGGAGAACCTGGAAAGGGTCTCAAAACCAATTCTGAAATTGAAGAAACCAGGAACTTCGAAGCAGCTACTGTGGAAGAATCCAAATAAAGAGAAACCCATAATCTGAGTAGTTTAAGGAGCCTCCAAAATCCAGATAACATGTGAAGATATCTCTGCATAAAGAAAACTTCTAGGCCAAGAATGGAGAACAAAGTCTCTGAACAGATGAGACTTTTCAGAAAATCCTGAAGCAATGCTAGGTGCCAAGAAGATTGAGAAGGCAGATGACTGTCCAGCACCAATAATCGAAGAATTTGCCTGCTAATTCTCAGAGATCGAGAAGAAATCATGAAAAAGATTCAAGGAAAACCAAGTCGAGCAAGAATTCCAACAGTCGGAGCCTAGAAACACAAGAAGTTTGCTATGCAGATTAAAGAACATGAAGAACCTCTGCCTTTGTGCAGGCTTAGACTTGCTGTTGCAAAGAAAGAAGAAGATGAATATCCAGCCCTTAAGCAGAGACAATTCACTGAAAAGCCAAAGTAAAATCCAAGATGAAAATCTATTGGAGATCTGTTGGAAGATGAATATCCAACAAGAAGACCAGGAAACCAATAGTACTGTCCCCTCGCTTCTGAACACTGAACAACGAGATCCAGAAGAATCCACAAGAATTCCAGAAGAAGAATCCACAAGAATTTCAAAAAAGACCACTGAACAAAGAGATCCAGAAGAATCCACAAGTAGCACTCTCCCCTCGCTTCTGCTGTTTCTGACGTCCTTGGAGAAAGGTGGACCAATTGCAGATTTGATGTAAGATGAACGCATGCCTCTGCTAGAAAGAGAATCGAAAAGGTAATTAGCATATCTCCTTGAAATTTTGAATATGCGGAGCATAAGAAATCGATGTCTCTGCTGAACATAAACATGAGGGATTCTATACGTCTGTAATTGTATTTGCTATTATAAGATCCATTTGAACCTCTTCCTTAAACAATGTATGTTTCTTGCGTCTTGTTGCATAAGGAGTCTAGTGTAGATCGGAAGATCCCCCATAGAGTCATAGATAAAAGAGCCCCTATCTGTAACCCCTTTATTTGCCAATGAATCTGCAACCTTATTTCCTTCATGATAAGTATGTTGGATTTAAAATGTAAAACTCTGTAAAATAGAGTTAATTTGATCAAATAAACTCCAAAATTTCCAAGAAATTTTAACCTTCTGTTTAACCATATCTACTAGAATCTTCAAGTCAGTTTCAATAACCAGTGAGTAATCTTGAAGACCATACTCCTGCATCAGACTAATACCATTCAATAATGCCCTAATCTCTGCTTCCATATTGGTGCAAAAGCCATAGAAATAAGACCATGCAAGAACCATCTGGCCCTCTGAATTCCGTAGTACTGCCCCTCCTCTAGAAAGACCCGGATTGCCTTTAGTTGCTCCATCAATGTTAAGTTTGAGAATGCCAACCCCTGGATGAGCCCAAGCTATCCACCATGTTTGAATCTTAAAAGAAGTTGTACTATAAATGTTTAAAGACCTTAGCAATTCCAAGTCTTGACTTGAATCCGTAGCTTTAGGATGAATAGTGTGCACTTGCAACCTTAAAAAATGGAGTATAATCCTAACCAATGTAGTTGCGGGCAATTTCTGGTCTTCAAATAATCTCCTGCATCTCTCCTTCCATATCTGCCAAAAGACCAATAGTCCTACACCTCTTCTTAAGGAGTGGCTAACTGTATAAAGCTTAAAAACCCTCAACAACCTCATAAACCTTGTAAAGGGTTCCTCCTGTGCAATTAACTGAAAGCCCAGTTGTGCAAAGAGAGCATTCCATATATAAATAGAAAACTTACACTGGATAAAAACATGAGCGATAGTGACCGTCCAAAAGCCAAAAGGAGAAAGCGAAATCAACTTCAAGCTATGGGTGAAGTTGTCGAATAAGATCCCGCTAAATTGGCTAAGCGAACCATACTTCGGATATCGCTCGGAGCAAGGCCAGTCGCTGGATTAAGACTAACAAACCGACCATTCCTTATCAAAGGCCCAGCAAGAGACGTCACTACGTACCTCGGCCTCGGGATAAACTCCGGTGTTGAGGCCCGAAGACTGGAAATTCAACCCAACCTAAGCTAATAACAAAGTCGATTTTCAACCTACTAAGTCAACTCAAGGAATAAGAACAAAGAAAGATGTAATATCTCACAATCCTGGTTGCAGAGAGCACATTTACTGGCTAGAGCTACCCTTCTATGCTGGAAAGTAGCATCCATAGGTAGAGTGTTGTAGTATTTTCCATCCCACAAGTTGAGCACTTGGAGGCACATTTTGTCTTCAAACAATAGCAGCTGGATAATTGAAATTACCTTCATTCCTTACAATCTACCAAGCAGATTTAACAGTAAAATGTCCTAAAGATGAGTGTTTCCAAATAAGCATGTCCTGTCCTGAGTGCAACTGCAACTGAATATCAGAAACTTCATGGAGCAAATGAGAATCCAATATGGGTTGGACCCCCTCAAGCTCCTAGTGACCATTTACTTGTAATTGAGCCAGCTTAGGAAAGACAGATGGCCTGACAGAATTCCTAAGGATTAATGGACCCAACCCAGTCCAATTGTCACACTAGAAATCCACTGAGCATCCTGAACCTACTAACATTAGTGTATTGGTTACCACCAGTTCAATCCAGGGGGCTAACTCTCTGAATCCTTTAAAAGACATCGCAGCTTGTGTGGCTAATAAGCGTCTATTCCCCAGAATTTTTCCAGCAAAAACCTTTGACCATAGAGAAGTATTTTTCATCAAATGTCAGACCTGCTTCATTCTGAGAGCAGCCTGCACATCTTCAAATTTTCTTATTCCCAAACCTCCCTCTTCTTTGGGCATATAAATAGTCTTCCAAGAACACCAGTGTCTTCTTTTGATATTCTGCTTGCTAGACCAAAAGAAACCAGCTATTGCTGAAGTAAGCATAACCATAATCCCTTTAGGTAGATTCAATGAAGCCATTAAATGAATAGGCATTGAATTCAAAACTGACTGAATCAATACAATTCTTCCAGCATTAGATAGCATCTTCCCAAACCAACTTTCCAATCTTCATTGAAATTTCTGAAGTAACTCCTCATAGTAGATTAATTTGACCCTACCCCTTATAATTGGACAACCCAAATAAGTGAATGGGAATGCCTTAAGAGGGATCTGTGCTGCCTGTGATAATTGATTCTTTTTATGGAGAGAGATTTTATTAGAATAGAATAAAGAACTCTTCTGTTTGTTCACCAACTGCCCTGATGATGCTTCATATCTCTTCAAAAATTTCAAAAGATTGACCATTGACTTCCTTTGACCCTTAAAAAATATGAGTGTATCATCTGCAAATAGCAGATGAGATAGGGGAAATGAACCTCTGCCAGTGTGATAATACTTCACCAATCCTTGTTCAAAAATCTGTTTCAAGCCTCTACTCAAGACCTCTTATGCAATGATAAATAGGCTTGGAGATAATGGGTCTCCTTGTCTAAGTCCCCTAGACTTGGGGAAAAAACCATGTCTTACACCATTAATAGCCAAGGAAACAAATTAATTTTGAAGGCAATTAGAAACAATGCCCAATAACCTTTCTGAAAAACCAAAGCACCTAAGAGTGTTTTTGAAAAAATCCCATTCAAGTCTATCAAAAGCTTTCATCATGTCCAACTTAACAATAGCATTGCCAGCTACCACCTTCCTATCAATTTCATTAACCATAAACTGAGCAAGGGTTATACTCTCACCAATGCTTCTGCCATTCACAAATCCCTGCTGTTCCTCAGAAATGATCTTTGGCAAAAAACCACTTAACTTGGATGACAGAATCTTGAGCTTTTCCCCAAACCCATTCCCCCTCAAAACTTATTTCTCCAACCCAGTCGGTTTTCAACTTAATTCCCAAACCCAGTCTTTTTTTAAAAACGTCATTTGGAATGACGTCTTCTCGCTTTAAAACGTCATTCCAAATGACGATTTTAATTTCAAAATTTTTGTATGAAAACGTCATTCCAAATGACGTTTTTAAAGTCGTCATTTAAAATGACGTTTTTATCCTGGAATTTAAACGGAGCGTTAACAGAGACGTTAAAAATATAAATGGCAGAATACGTCATTTCAAATGACGTCTTCTTCCCAAATTTTTTTTTTTTAACTTTTCTCATTCCAAATGATTTTGTCTTAGCCAAAATCACCACCAACTTGTAATAAAGTTTATAAAAAGCTAATAACTCCACCTTATATCTCACATTATGATTCACCAGAAAAAAAAAATTTAAATAAATTTTAGAATTAAATTCCCTTTTCATAATAAATATGAACTTATTTTATAATTGAAAATAAAATATAAAAGCATAATTTAATTTCATATTTTTCAATATAAAAACATATTTGTAAAACATATATTTAATAAAAAAAGTTAAAAACGTGTGTTTTGAAAGCTCACTTTTATATGAAAAAGTATGTAAACCCATGATTTACTAAGATGATATAACAAGAATCTCAATATTATAATCTCACTTCTCATGTCATAAAAGCATATGAATCTGGAGGAGCTTTTCCCCAAACCAAGTAGGACCTAAAATTTTATTTCTCAAACTCAGCATTTTTTAAAAACGTCACTGTAAATGACGTTTTTTAAAACATTTTTTTTTTTAGAAATTTGTTGTGTATATGCTAAAAAAATTATGTATTACATTTATAGATGACCTACAAAAGTGCGAAAAACTTCATAATATGGAAAAAGATACTTATACATTAAAACAAAACAACTTTATTAAATGACACTATAAAAAATACAATCCGTCAATATTTTGGTTGATATAGAAAACAACATAGAGAGTTGCCCAGTACACATAAACTCGATGGAATAAAAGTGTCAGACGCATCATCACTTAAATCGGAATAATCTGAAAGTTCTGTATCTGAAACAAGTAATGGATCCTGCAAAATTTGCATCTCAGCATAATCTGGATCGAAATGCTCAATTTTTGCATGGTCGATTGCATGCAAACGATCAAGTCTACGCTGCATTTGATCATTTTCACGTTCAAGCATTGATATGATATCGTTATGGTTGGTAGAGTTTTGTGGATCATATAAATCAGCCGAACGTGCCTTCGGTACCATTAATCCATACCAACGACAGCATACTTCAAGCTCACAACGTTTGTCATATAATTGTCGCTATCTTGGAGTGGGTTCTATACGAACACTCGAAGGCGGAGAGTCGGTCGCAGGCCCCACAAATACGTGTCCAACTTGACCGAATGAGTGAGAAAAATGTTGACTCCGGCTCATACATAGGAACCTCACCATCATCTTCAATAGAATTATCTTCGGCATCGTAATCATCATCATCAGAATCATCACTCAATAAATCTTCTGCCAATTCTTCTTGTTCGTAGTAATCATTCTGGTCATTAGCACACATTCCTTCATATTTATTATTATCAATCTAATGCACTACAAGTGCTTGGACAGGGTCCACTAGCGCCGGTATCGGGGGTACTTCAATCATTGTCATCCCCTCGTTACCCAGTGTAGCATTGTATTCTTGCTGGGATGAGCATTTTGGAAAAGCACTAGGCCCTGTTTCATACTGTGCATGTGTATATCGATTGTATTCTTCCATACACTGCATTGTTATAGAGGTGTAATAATTACCCACAACAGCAGAAGGGTCAAGCACTGGGATATATGGTTGTTGGCTGAGCATGGAAGAGTATGAACCACCCTCATGCCAACCTTCATTACTTCCACCAATGTCATCTTCCCTAACTTCTTCGCTCACATACAAATCCACTTTGTTAACACCTTGATTGTCAAATACAACATCCACCATTGCCTCCACACCATCGTTGTCAACAACTTCTAGTGGAATATATGTAAAAATGTTAGATCCCAATGCAGTAGGAAACCTACATATAAGTTTTAGGTTGTATTTATTCCTATCTATCCCCGTCACATCATGCAAACGATCCACCAAAGTCGAGTGAGTTGTGTCATGAGCAACCTTGATCACACGCTTATAACCATTATCGTATCGTAAAACATCATGGTTGTTGAATATGGTACCACCCCAATAAACCATCACAGAAGCACGTCTTCCAGCCATTCTTAACAATTCTACAATAAAGACATCAAAAGTTAGTATGTATACACAACCAAAACATTAAAATCAATGGGGCTTGTTCATGCTTTCATCGAAACTTTTGCTTGTTCATGCTTTCAAATGCATATACACCGGGTATCCCGTTCTATATTTCAATCACCCTTCAACAAATCAGTGCTACACAAATACATATAAACATGCATTTCACAAGGATCCAAGTTTAAGTCCAACTCTTCGACAATGTATCAATCTAAGGATAATCCATTCCCATTTCCACTTTTCAATTACACAAGCTCACACCAGTAATCAAACCAAAACACTTGTGCTTGTTAATGTCTATTCTTGGACCATAAATGCTATAAATTAAGGTTCATTTTCATGTATAGGTAAAATATAGATACTTTAAGCCCATGCAACCACTCTCTTCTGTATGGCCTTCCACGTTAATTTTTCGTAGAACAATACATATCATCATTGCAAATCTTCCGGATGTACGAGGAACCAAATTGGGATTAAATCATTTGACTTGTTATTTACAACAACCCTATTTCATTCCATTCTCTGCTAATTTTTTTGGAAAATCACAAAAGTATTTATACCATGAATCAATGAATTACAAGAAGCAAATAAATTGAAAAAAAATCTAAGTACCAACAGTTGGCTTTAATCCTTCAAAAGGACTAAAACCCAATATCTATCTACCACAGCCCAGCTGCCCAGCCATCAATGCAGATAAACAGCTCATGGTCTCAGACAAACCACATACTGCCTGCAATCTATTATGCCTTGGTTTTGTACGCAGAAATATATTGTGAGATTACTTGATTGGGGGGTGACAAAATTACTCATTGTTTTTTTTTTGTAATAAAAAGAACATACAATTCCATTGAACGAACTTGATTTTTTTCCCTTTCTAATGATTAGCTCAATCTACATGATACAAAAAATATATATATATAAAAATTATGATAGCTTATCTGAAACTATTTTCATGTGTCTTGGGTTAGGATGTTGGATAAACTAATATTATGTATTTATTAGATTCTTATTGATGACTATTATTGACACAGTGATAATGAACACAAATTCAAATTCGAATGATTTTATACCTTTCTTTTTTTTTTTAAAATGTTTTTATACTCCTTGTACTGTATCGTTCCAAAAAGAGTAGGAATTCTCTCAAATTAGTAAAAATATTAAATGTGGAGAAAAAGTTATATATCTAAACTAGCTTTCATTCAACATTCAACCTTAAGTAAAAGTTGCAATGATTCCTTACAGAACATCTGACAATCCGTCCAAATATAGATCTGTGGTTTCAAAGCTGATGAATAACTAAAAAAACTGACTTGCTCGGAACTTCTCTATTACATATGTTTCCAATGAATTAATGAGACAGGTACTATTTCTACCACATAACCCTAATCGATACCTCAATTTTAACAGCAGTTACATTGCAAGTATTGGAACTTTTAGTCTATCGGCTCCACCCCAACTAACATACTTAATATAGTTCAACAAGTCATTAAACATAGAAAACAGTAACATCACACATATTCAATATGAAAGAATTTTGGTGCAGAATGACCTTTCAACTTGTCATAAAAGCATGGTCATAATTTGAAATTAAACCCATAACAGGTAAACAGAACTTGTGTGATGCAGACCGATCATGCCTCAAGCACAAGATACGAAGAAAAATATATGCGTAATTGACTATATCCGAATGATAGAGACGAAATAACTTAGAAATAGCTTTTAGACAAATAGCTTTGCTGAAACATCATTCGATAGTGCACTCATTTTAGAGCACTAATAGAGTACCATGCTGCATGCATTGTGTCTCATTGTCTCGAAACCCAGGTAATTCAGGCAGCATCAGATTTTCTTTTGGTGTATAATTTGCTTAACTTCTTTTTGATCTCGTTGGATTAATCAAAACCTCGAGGAGCTTGCAGGAAGTGTAATTTTCATGTGACAACTAAACAAAAAGTTAAGAAGGCAGACTGAATCTTAAAATTACAGGAGTACTGGACCCCAGGTGACATGATAGCATGGGAGATACTTGACTAATATCAACAATGTTGCGATTTGTGTGTGCGCGATGAACAATCAAAAAAACATAATTAATTAGAAGAAAGAACACAAGAATTTTATGTGTTTCGTCAATGTGCTTACGTCCACGAAAGAGTGGCTATCTTGTTTTTATTCCACTCAAAATAGGGTTACAACTTAATTTATATAAGTTACAATCCAAATTAAGGCAAATCCCGAAGGTAGGTGCGACTTTCTTAACTCCGACAATTGGCCTATTGTCCTTGAACCTGGTGAACCTCTCCATATATTGAATATGAGCCCCCTATTCTAACAAATAAGGATAAAGCTAAGGTATCACAGAAATGCCGTCCCGAAATTTGATCTAAATCGTGAATTTTAATTTAGATGATTTATAACCATTGATTGAAAAAATAATAAAAAAAAAAAAATTGGTATTTGAGTTCCTAGCCGAACCTATCAACAAACCACATAAAGTAACATAGAGCAAGCTTAAAGGGAGACAAGAATCTTGCTAAAAGCTATGTAATGGAATGTAGCCCTCATGTTCAAAACCATAACCTAAAGATTAGTAAGCCAAATTTTAACCATTGAATTCCATGAGTATTATTGCACAGGTTTAAGCAAAAGCTCCCAATGCAGTCCATGAACGAAATAAAAAAACTACAGGAATTAAAGCATTCGTCCACATGTAAAACGCAACCTCTAAAGTTCACTATCAAACATGAAGATAAAATCAATAGAATGAAAGACATATCTACCATGAATTTTCAAATTTTATAGCACACACACATACTATTTCTTAATAGCGTTAAGTTCCCAAATCAATAATAAGATATCAAAATTCCAAATAAATGAGAGCAATGAAAAAGTATAATCCATTAAAAAAAAATGATTAATTTATATAACAGTTCGTATGTAGAATGAAAGACATAATTTGGTCTAATTTATTTGCATATAACTACCAATTTGACTAAACTAAATGGGTATTCCAATGTTATCATTGAATTTGGTGCAATTAATATGAAGGGTTCTTGAAACCCTTCTTTTTTGGGATCGATTGGTTAAAATTTGCTTCGAAGCTCAATAGTCATTCATAATAGATCAGGCCACAGTGCAAACCCTTTGGGCAAAATTCGATTTTGGGCAAAAAATATTTAGGGCAAATATGGAGAATGCAGAATGGAGAATGTACTCACTGCTCAGTCGGTGGTGGAGGCTATGGTCAGTCTCTTTGTTGAAGTCGCTGGTGGAGCACTGTGCACGCTGGTGGAGGCTTTGCTCGCTGGTGGTGGCTGTGCTCGCTGGTGGAGGCGCTGATGGAAGTCGCTGGTGGAGGCTTTGCTCGCTGGTTGTGGCCGTGCTCGCTGGTGGAAGTCGCTGGTGGTCGCTGGTGATGGCTTTGTTGAAGTCGTTGGTTGGAGCTCGTCGGGGTGGTTGAGGAGGAGGAGAGGTAAGAGTCGTTGGAGGCAGCTGAGTGTTTGAAAATTTTTGACCTATAGCCTGTGATATGTGAAATTTAAGTGGGCTGACTTAACGTTAAAAACGTCATTGCAAATGACTATGTTAACGTCCGTTAGCTGCCGTAATAAATCACGTTAAAAAACGTCATTACAAATGACGATTTTAAAAACGTCATTTGCAATGACGATTTTAAAAACGTCATTTGCAATGACGTTTTCAACAAAAAACTTTCAACTCCAACTCGTCATTTCAAATGACGTTTTTAAGGGTGAAGGCGTCATTCCAAATGACGTTTTTAAAAAAAGATTGGGTTTGAGAATTAAGTTGAAAACCGACTAGGTTGGGGAAATAAGTTTTGAGGGGGAATGGGTTTGGGGAAAAGCTCCAGAATCTTAGTAAAGGCATTATATAGAAAGTTATATAAACTTATAGGCCTGAATTCTGCAAAGGATGTGGGGTTCTCTGTCTTGGGGATTAAGACCAATATGGTGGCATTAACAAATCTAGGTACTTCTCCTCCTTCCATGAAAAAGTTAGTAGCTATCAACAGATCAGACTTAATAATTTCCCAAGCAGATTGGAAAAATTGCCTAGAAAATCCATCAGGTCCAGGAGCACTGTATACAAACATTAAAAATATTAGCTCTTTCAACTCTTCTAGTGTGACTGGAGAAGTGAGCATTAGATTATCCTCAGTTGTCACTAGCTTTGGAATACAAGAAAAAGTTCCTCATCCAACCTGTGGGGTTCAGATGAATAAAGGGCAGTAAAAAAGTCTACTCCACATGTTACAATTCCCTGCTCATCTTCCATCCATTGATTATCTGAATTTTTAATTCTGACCAATCTATTCCTTACAGCTTTATTCTTAGCAAGTGCATGGAATAATTTAGTATTTCTCTCTCCATCTATTATACACTTCACATTAGCTCTCTGCCTCCAAAAAATCTCTTCTATGTGTAGGGCCTTCTCCAAGTCTGCTTTTACCTCCATTAAAGCTTGAGAATTGATCATTGAATCATCTCTCTCAAAGTCTTCCTCTGCTCTAGCTAATCTCCTCTCCAAAGCTTTAATATTTTCAAAAACATTCCCAAAAGTCTCTTTATTCCATCTTCTCAAGTGAAATTTTAGAAACGTTAACTTCAAAAAGAAATTCTCAATAGGATTTGAAGAGTACTGACTTGTCCAACTACTATTCACCAGCTGCAGAAAACCAGGGTTCTCCACCCACATATTCTAAAATTTAAAGTAGGAAATTCTTGGAGTAGTAATAGCCTCAGCAAGCTTCACTATCAATGGGCAATAATCAGACTACCCTCTCCCAACATGTTCCACTGTAGTATTTAAAAATCTTTCTCCCCATTCCACACTCACCAAGGCTCTATCCAGTCGTTGCCACATTCTAGTCATTCCATTATGGTTATTACACCAAGTGAATGAGGTACCAGTATATCCATAATCTTGCAAAGCCAGGGAGTTAATAACAAAGATGAACTCATTCATAATTGATAAGCTAGGAACAACACCCCTTTTTCTCTCTGCAGATGAAACTATAGTATTAAAATCTCCAATCACCATCCAAGGCTTCAAATTAATAGGCAGCTCAACTAGATGCTTCCATAACTCCCTTCTCAGTATATGGTCACATTTTGCATAAACAATAGTCACCAGAAAAGGTTCAGAGCCTAAAAAGGAAACTTCCAATGTTAGAGCTTGCTCATGCACAACTACAATATTAACTAACAATCGATGATCCTACAAAATCCAGATGTATTTTCCAACTAATGGATTAGCATAGTAGGATGAAAAACCCATGTTTCTACACAATTGGGGAAGCCTCAATGGATTGAGTTTAGGTTCTAAGATAGAAACTAGACATACATCATGCATTCTAATTAATTTTAACAACCTGAGCCTTGAAGCTTCTTGGTTTGCCCCCCGGACATTCCACGTGATTGTATTAATCATTTGCTTGATTAAGGTGGTTTAGTCTGCTAGACCGAGATCTAGTAACAACACCCAGTTGTGGAATTGAATTGAGATCACAGTTCACTTCTACATCAGAATCTTGAGAATCAATTTCCACACACTCTTTACTTCCTCAGAGCTCTCCTTCTGAGTAGAAACCTTTATCTGGTGGTTCCTTTGAAATTTGTAGCCCCCTATCATCATCCAATGTAACTCTAGAATCTTCCAGACATGAATAATTGTGGTCAATCAAAAAAGTGGACTTCAAGGAATCTGAAAATTGTTTGTTTAACTGACATTGAACAGTATTTTCCACCTGACATTAAGCAGCATCTTCTAATTGCCTTTCATCTTGCTGATTTTGCTGAACTGTATTATCTACTTGCCTTTCCTATTCCTGATTTTGCTAAACTGCATCTTCTAATTGCCTTTCATTTTCCTGATTTTGCTGAACAGGATTGATTTGTTGAATATTTGATGGATGATATTCTGCCTGTAAATAAGGAGTGGATTGGGTTTCTTCCAGCACAGCATGATTGGGAATTAACACGTCTTTCCCAGAATGTTCACCTGTTTCAAAACCTTCCATTACAGTCATAGACAGAGATTCTACTGCTTGCCTTGGATTCTCCAAAACCGTGTTCACCCTTGATTGAGTTGCCAAATTTTGCTTTCTCCAAATTTTCTGATATTTATGAATCAAATTTGTATGATTTACTTCCATAACATTCTGATTTCCATTCTTTCCTTTATTGCCTTTGACTGGATTGCTTGTATGCATTGATTATGTTGCCTTTCCTTTGTCTGTTGCCATAACATGTGGAATGGATCCCTGTAATTCTGGATTCTTTCCTTCTGTATCAACTTTATGAATTGGAGTTTTCTTCTTCCTACACTCCTCATCGCCATGGCCTTGCCTCTGACAAACTCTGCAAAATTTTTTGGTCTTCTCATAAATTTTCTTCTGCCATCGAGCTCCCTCATCTCCCATGTCTAACCAAATTCTCGAAGGATTCTTTGCTAACAAATTCACTTCAACACATACTCTTGCCACCCCTGGTCGTGATAGAGACAATGTAGCCTGGTCATATGCAAGCACTCTTCCAATAAGTTTAACCAATAATTCAAGGTACTGCCTCTTAAAAAAGTTTAACGGTAACCCTGGTAGTGACACCCACATAGGCACAATTGAAGGTTCAATACCTGGAACAAAACCAGAAAACCATCTAAAAAACCTGAACATGTAATCTTCAATCAAGGTGATATCTTTGAGCCATATTTTAACATAGTCTTACTGTAGTTGGAATTTGATAAGAACATGTCTATGATCCAACGAGCCAACTTCAAAATCTCCTTTCAGACTCCATTTATTCCTGATAACTTCTTTAATAAAACCTAATGATGGCCGACCATAAGAACATTTTCCAATGAGAGCATACTGCAACGATTAGCATGATTCCTTTACTTCTTCATTGGTAAAGTAAAACGCAGGTTCACCTTCATAGAAGACAATTGGTTTTTCAATTCACTGCCCTTTTGCTTCAACAGGTTGCTGAACAAAGGTTTTTTTTAAAAAGGGAGGCATAAGTAGGTTGTGAACTTGGAGGTTTTTGTTGTGGCTCTTGTGTTTGCTGTTGTTGATTTGGTTGTGTAGGATGTGAATCTGGTTGTTTAGTATAATGATCTATTGGTTGTGATGATTTATCTAGAGGCTTTGGAGGAATATTGCATGCGTTTTGTGAAGAACTCATAGAAAGAAGAAATTCTAGAGAGAAGTCAGAGCTTCTCTCTCTAGAAAGCTTTGAAAAGATAAAATTTTTGCATTTCTCTAATTGTGACCTTAAAATTTTAAAATATACTGAGTTAGGTCTCTATCAATTTTGTTGATATTTCGTTAACACGATTTTTTGTAATCTAATAGGCATATTATTATTTAACATACAAATACAAAATAATGGTTCATTGCATTAAATCCACGACATTAAATGACACTACATTAAGTTCGACTTTTTTAACAAGGATCATGTTCATAACAACAAAGTAGTTTGTCATGTAAGCACAAAATAGGGGGAGAAATTTTTGAAAACCATCATCACTTCAATTAGTAAAGTTCAAAGGTTTGAGATCAGAAGCCAGGAACAAGTCCCCTATAATTTCAATAATAGCACTACTAAGGTCAATGCTATATTTTTGTATATTTGATTGCCTGAAAATGATCTAATCATCATTGCATCTGATCATTCTCACGTTGAAGCATTTCTATGATCTCGTCATGGTCGCTTGAGATCCATGGATGGAATATACCAACTGAATGTGCCTTTAGCACCAATAATCAATGTCAACGATAGTATACTTCATGTTCACATCGTTTATTATACTCCCACCACTTTTTTGTTTGTTGAAAATAAAGACATGGAGGTTGATTATAGGTTTTAGGCACAATAATTACATGGTCGATGTGTGTCAAAGGGGTACAAGTGTTGATTGGCTAATTGCAGAAGTCACGCCTCCGTCCATACCACGTTGCATCACCAAAATTTGTGTAGGATCTATAAGAAGACAAACAGTTTTTACAGTGAACTTTCTCCATAGTGTGATCTTCGATGTTCGCTTCTTGTTGACGAAATTTGACGTTTGTTGCATGAATGAGAATTTTGACATTGGTTGTGTGAGGATGAGCCATCGTTGGTTTGGTTGGAACCCCTATGTGATGACTTTCTAGGCATTTTAGTTTAGGGTTTACATGGTGAGGTCTTACAATATAGTGGGATAAAACGTTGATAAGGTAGAAGCATGTAATAGAGGTAGACAATGAATAAATGAAGAGTCACATCATTTGTAAGACACTCAAGTATCTCCCCCAAAACATCAGTGTTTAGTCACTTTAGATTGAAATTAACTCAACAATGCACGAGTGTACCAGACACAGTAAGTACAAATGTCATTAACATTAACTCACATTATCACAGGTCCTTATAACAACGAATATAACCATTCATACTCTATTAAATGAACTATATACGTACTGATTGATAAAACTCGATCATTTAACCCATGCTAACCAATAGACAATGCATCACTTTGTCATTTCAGATACAGTTGTCATCATCTACAATGCATAAGTGTTAGGACATATCATCATATGTCCTTCGGAAAATAAATTTAATTATGCATCACATGGTTAGTGTAACGACCTGGTGTTCGGTGATCGATAACTGAGACAGAAACGAGTACATGTATGATTAATGGTCGGAGTTCGAAGAGTCATACCATGAAAGGTTAGCTTTGAAGTTTGTCAATAGGTATTCTAGAGATGAATAGGATATTAATTAGGTGTAAGAGCATGAATGGTGAAGAGAAAATGAGTCGGAATGCGAATCTAGACAAGTTAAGGTTAGCGCATACCGGAGAGTTAGGAGTGCGAAACATTTCATTCGCGGATCAAATTAGAACTCGAATTGAGTTCCAAAAATTATATTGGTAAACTTCTAGTGCTTGATTTAATATGTACATTTTAAAAAAAAAAAAAAAAATTTTAATTAAAATTTGAAATTAGGCAAGAAAATAGAAAATTAAGGAATTGCCCTTGAGGTGATAAGCACCTCTCATGGCAACTTGCTGGCAGATTAAGGAGGTCTCTTGCTACATGGCTCCCACAAAGATGCTTGGTAAGCTTGACTCAGCATTTTAGGGGTATAAGAGGGGAAGAAATCAGTTGGAAGATAGAGAAAAAAAAGATAGAAGCTAGAGAGAAACCTTCATTCTTGGATTTTTGGGTTTGTTGTAGAAGTGAATTTAAGCACAAAAAGGTATACTCCTGGACTAATTAGGGTGTTAGGAACTCATTCATGAAATTAGTTTTTGATTTGGTTAATTGTAGTTGCATAAATTAGAGTTTAAAGATTTTGGAGTTAAGGGTTTCATGAAATGGGTCTTGAGTTTGGGATTGATTTGAGCTAATTGATTATTATGGTTGTATTTTTGGGAGGTCAATGAGGAGTTGGGTGGTGTTTTTGAAGCTTGCTCTGGCCGGAGATGGTGTGGAGGTGAAGATGAAGTTTTGACTATGGTGGAAATTGATCTCTGTGGTTGATGTGTTTGAGCTTCGAATGAGGGTATTACCTAGCTAATTTGGACCTTATGAATTCATTAGTGGCATAAAAAAATGGGTTTAGATGTTGTTTGGGTGGTCAAAATCGAAGTTGCAAGTCTGACCCTATTTTGAAAACCTTATTTTTTTTTGTTAATTTTGATCAAGAATTTGAAAGGCTTATAGGGTGATTCAAAGGCTGCAACCTATGGGGTTTGATAGAGGTATATGTGGTGAGAGTCTAGGTTTAAAAAAAAAGAGAAAATGAGTACATAGGAGGGACAAATAAGAGGTGCAACATGGGCGGTTGAAACAGAATTTGGGAACCTAGGGTTTGGGTCAACTATTACAAATAGGGGTGTTCATGGGTCAGGTTATCCACGGGTCCCGTTACTCAGCCCGAAAAAAAATAGTCTCGAAACCCGATAGGTCCGATAGTTGGGACGCTCGAGCCTGAGCCTGAGCCTGAGCCCGAGCCCGAGCCCAATATCCTTAAAAAGAGGGCTTGGATTTTCTCCTAAACCCATTACCCTGCTCGAAGTCCGGCCCAATAGCCCACCCGAAAAAATCCGTTAAAACCCGGCCCAAGAGCCCGCCCACCCTTCGTTTGAAAAAAAGTTATACTTTTAGACCATTAAATTTAAAACTTTGAAATAAGTCTCCCAATGTCGGAATTTGAAGTTTTAAAAATTTAGATATTATAAATAATATATTATTTTCTTTTCCATGTATTAAGCATACAAGTTTTAAATGACATAGTAATACAAATGATAGATAAGTGAGTAGGTGTCAACCTAGTTGAGTTGAGATGTATTCATTCTATTGGATGTAGTTCATCCTCTAATCAAAAATAAAATTATTCATTATTTTATTTTTATCCATTTTGACTCTACTTTTGATTTAAAAATATAATTTACACAAATATTAGGTTACAAACATATTCATTATTTTTAAATTAAGTTATATATAAAAAAGCCCGCGAGCAAGCTCGCCCAACAAGCCTGTCCAATAGGCTTACGGGTTGGGCTGCTGGTAGCCTACCCCTACCCGAAGGTGAGTGAGGAGAGGGACTGTAACACCCCGAATTTTCTTTTATATATTTATAGAGATATATATATAGTAAATAATATTTGTAAAGATGTAGATATATGTAGTGACATAAGAATAAACCGTAGGAATAAATGCTATGGAGACAATTTGATTGAGAAGTTACGTGTCGAAGATGTTTAAACTTGGAAAGGGTGATTAGATAAGTTTCTAAAAGTTTGTAGGTCAAAATAATGATTCCATTGAATCCGGAAGGTCGAAAAACATTGGGAGTGGTAATATGGATGTATTGGAAGTCAGGAAGTGTCTCGGAGTTAAAATACACTTTAGCGAGAATTTGGGTAAAAATGGGTATTGAACACTACTTAGTGTTTTGGCCATAACTTTTTATCCTTAAGTCCAATTGATCTGAATTTTTACAGTAGATAGTAGACATCTAGGGCTACAAAAGTATGTCTCATGAAAATTTTCCAATTCGACCTCTAAATGGGTCAAAACTGCATTGGAAGTTGAAACAAAAATCTGGCAGTCAAACCGTACCGGTACGCGTACCGGTACGCCGAACTCCAGTAGCTCAACCGTACCGGTACGCGTACCGGTACGCTTAACTCCAGAAGCTACACCGTACCGGTACGCGTACCGGTACGCCCGATAAATCCAGCCCGATCCGACTGCGGGTCTTTCTCCATTTCCTCCACTATAAATACATTTTGTCACCTCCTTAGCCTTCATTACACCACTCCAAACCCTAGAAAACATAAGAGAGGAAGAGAGAAAGAGAGAAACACAAGATCAAGAGAAAACAAGAGATTGAAGGGTTGATTCAAGATCAAAGCCCTAATTTTTTTCAAGAACATCAAGGTAGGGGTTTTCTTTCACTCACTTACATTGAGGCTAGGGTATTTATATATGTATGTTTTTGCTATCAATGGTATATATATATGCTATAGAATCATCATCTCTTAGACTTTTTGCAAAGATTACATTGTTAGGGTTTAATACCCATTAAATCTCTTTTCTAGCTTTAAAACCCTAGTTTTTGGGAAAGTGATGTATTTCTTCTTAAATGCTTCTTTATTATGAACTTCGAAAACCGTAGTTGTTTGTGTTGGGTAGAAAAATGATGTTATTGTGATCTCATGTATTTTCCTTGTTGGTTGGGGAATTGTCACATAATATATCTTGGGGATTTTGGAGAGATGCTTGTAAAATGATATAAATATTGGAATGGTATGCTTGGTTGGGTTATTTGTGATGCCTTGAGGGTGAGAGGTTCCTTATAAGGATGCTCATGCCAAGAGAGAAGAGTATGTGATTTCCCTCAAGAGGTTCCTTATAAGGATGCTTGAGTTTGTGATGCCTTGAGGGTGAGAGGTTCCTTATAAGGATGCTCATGCCAAGAGAGGAGAGTATGTGATTTCCCTCAAGAGGTTCCTTATAAGGATGCTTGAGTTTGTGATGCCTTGAGGGTGAGAGGTTCCTTATAAGGATGCTCATGCCAAGAGAGGAGAGTATGTGATTTCCCTTAAGAGGTTCCTTATAAGGATGCTTAAGAAACTAAGCCTTGAGGGTGAGAGGTTCCTTATAAGGATGCTCATGCCAAAAGAGGACAATATTATATAATGTGTGGGAAATGGTTTATATTTTGAAAAGGGATGTTTATTAAAATGGGTTGTTATTGTTCATTTCTAGTACTATTGCTATCTAAACTTGAGATCCTTGTTGAAATGTCACTGCCTTATTTCAAATTATGTATCTATCTTATGTTAAAAATGAGACCGGCCATTTTAAATACGTTTCTAAACCTTGTTTGGGTTTGAGAGAATTTTTCTACAGAGCTTCGTGCTCACCCCCTACCGCTAACCTTTTTCAGATTTCCCTCTCGAGGAAGAGCTGGGAGTCGAGGAGCCCGCACACTGAGAGACTCCGATAGACGGGAGCGTGGATCCCGAGGTGGACGCCTAGAGCGACACTTCCTTTTGTTCTAGACTAGGATATTCATTTTGAACCTTGTAAAGTCTAGTTTTATTTTATTATTTCCGCTGCGCTACATTAGTTAATTTTTGAGATGTAAATGCCATGGTTGGGCATATTCTTTTGGATAATGATGTAAATATTTTATGGATGATGAATGAAGTCTTATTTATTTATGGATGATATTAGTGCTCTCATGATGAAAAATGGTTTTAGTATGTAATGCCGTCCAGGGTGTGTTTTGGGGTGTTACAGGGACCATTAGTCATCCTGAAGGAGAGTGAGGGTGCATCTAGTGTCTGATTTACCTTTGGGCAGTCCCAAAAGTTCAATAACGTCCATATGGAGTTCCCGATAAAATTTCAGGTCAATTCGATGCTCGAAGCAATATCTATTTTGCCCTTCGAGGCTGATATGACCTAGTTTTTGGGTGATTTTGGTCAAACAAATTTTATATTCACTTTTAAATAATTAAATTGAGTATGTTTATAAAATTTCATTGAAAATTAACACAGTTTTATTTTTGGCAGTTTCAGATCGATTTACTATGGATGGTAAGGTTTCTCAATTCCGGAACAGACGATATTTTTCAAACTTGTTTCTAAATTATTTCATATGTTATTGGATCATATCCTAAGTGGTCTACTAGGATGATTGCTCACTAGTGTGGCACTGTATTGATGTTATGATCGTATTAATGTTTTCAAACGTAACTATTTTCATTCAACGTTTACTGTTCTATTATTTCTGTATGAAATGAAATATTTTGGAATTGAGTTACTCTACTGAGTTGTTGATGCTCACACTATATTATTTCCCATTTTTCAGATTAGCAGGTGGTGGGGAACTTCGTAAATGTTCAAACTGCCTTTTTTCTTGATTTTTTTTATCTAAGTATTGAACAGTGTTGTTGAGGCATGTAAAGTGTATTGAGCTTGACAAACATGTGTGTGTGGATTGTAATAAATCTATGATTGAGTCATATCATAGCTGTGTTAGTATGTTTATCTATTTAGCTTAATAGCAAACACTCATTATGTTTATAGAATGGGATTGGGGTTTTACAATTGGTATAAGAGCTTACTCATTGTTTGAGGATTGCATTGTTTACTTCTTATGGATCGAGGCGTTATAGTTAGTCCAAAAAATAACTCTCTAGTGTATAATGCATAAGCATTTAGGTTACCAAATATAATGTACTTCTAAAAACGAATGTGACAATGCATCACATAGTTAGTATTTATTCAATGTATTTAATCACACAGTTAACTTGTTCTTTTCAAACATACATTATTGTCAATCTACGTTGTTTGAAACAGTGGGTTATTATTGGGTGCAAAAGGATAAGTTCTACTATCCGTTACATCCTCATTTACATTACTTTGAGAGGTCCATCAATACAATGTTGACTGAGTGGGAATATCGTTTAAGGCACAGTGAGGTTTTGAGTGAAGATCTACGGATTTGCAATATATGTAGGCCTCGCCAAATCGTCATTACCATGTTCATATGTTCATTGATTCTCCTCAACAACCTGAACAAGCATTGTTATGTTTTCATGGAGAAAAAAATTGTATGGTTATTCACTTGAATTGGTACAACCAGTAGTGCATAGCACGCGAGTTTACTGAGGAAGAGCTGATGGAAGAAATACGTACAACTTTGATGTTGAGAAGTGAACCAGAGTGTATTTCCAATCTTTAGATGTCGAAAAAAATGGCGACCCATGATAGAAAATTAGTGGTTCCATTTCAAATTATGTTGTGAATCTTGTTTGTTGTTTAATAAGTATGTAGACTTTATTAGTAATATGTTACTTTATGCGATGTATATTGTCATGGAACTATGAAAATAAATTTGAGAGCTAAAAATTAAAAAAAATGGATATATTCAATAACGCGGTAATATAACAAAAATTATCAATGTAGTACATAGGGTTTTGTTCAATAATACCACACATGTAGCAAAATAAATAAGATGTAAGCTAAGTACCACATGGAGGTGGAAACCTAATGCGCTTCGATCATCACTCATGCGAATATGACTCCTCCTGTGTCAACTACAACACCTCTGACATCTCCACAATGATGTGCATGCAGTCCACAACCTTTAGCCCATTGATCGCCTCAAACTCTTGGCCCCGCTCCATGACCTGTACATAAATATGCTGCCTCCTATATAAATCCTTCCATAGGATCATCATCGTTTGCTATGTGATTGTCCTATCTAATAAGAGATGTCAATTTATGGGTCATAATTGTTTGCGTCGTACTAGTAGGAAAGGCCAATGTATAGGTCGTAGCAATAGGTACTACTAGAACCTCGACATATGTCACAACCTCTATATCAACAACCACATCTAGTCAACTCCTTTTGTAAAGGTGTGCTAGGTGATCTAGGTGATGGGCTCGTGACTGAATTAGGGGAGGTAAGGGATGGACAAACTGATGTAACTATGGATGTCACCAAGGGTGAAATAATCGCGGGTGAAGGGGGCAACAAGTGAAGTGGCATCGACAATTATAGAAGCAATTATTCAATTGTTGACATTGACTGGGAAAATGGTGGGGAAGATGGGGAGTTAGAAAACTGATTGTAATTGAAAAATTCCTTTGGACTTGTATCTCAACTAAATCCATGGTCAATATGCTTATGAAGATTGAAGACCAAAGCAAGATGTAGTGAAGAAGCTCAAACTACATTAAAATAGATATGCAGACTTCTTGGATCTCATCAAACTGAGGTGAGGTAAGATGACCTAGATACCTAGTTGCCTTAGATTGGTTTAACTTAGGTAATTAAAATGGATTTAGAGTGTGTGTATGAAATATGTAGCATGACTCTTGTGTTTTTGTGAAAATTTATTTTTGAAAGTTGCTTTTGAAAATATGTATAAAACGAATAATGGTATGGAAGCTTTCTAGGTATCACCCATGATACTTAGAAAGTTGAAAAGGAGCATTGATTTAGATGGATAACCACTGGTTAGTGCTCTCGCGGTTGACAAAAATGGACTGGGCATGAAAAATAAATTCTCAATGCTCAGCGCTCAGGCTCTCCACAGCGTTCGGACATTGTACTATTCATGCCTAGGAGAATACTATTCCAATAGGAGTTCTCTACAACACTCTATGGACCGCTCGACGTTGCATTGGAAAATAGTTTTCTTGCATGCCAATCTATCTTTATTTTAGTGCACTTGTAAATAGAGGACATGTTTTAGAGACATGAGACAGATACTAGGGTTTAAGAGAGGCTAAAAAGGCTTAGATAATCCTTACCCTAGCATCCCAAACAACCATAATATCTACTTGATATATCATTGAAGATTGTTCAAGAATTTCAATTGGTTGACAATTTTTGTTGGATCGGTTTAATGCTATACCTAATTTCCAACAACCTTACTCCAACCATGATTATGAACTCTGTTATCATAATTATGGTTTGGGCGATGAATATTATACATCAGACAATCCTACATTATTGTTTGAACCATTTTATTCTTCATCAGATCATCATCTTGAGAACATTTTTAATGAATTCATGCAAACCCAAATGGCTATTAATGCTTAAACTAATCAATATCTGCAAGATATTAAGGATAGTCTCAACGGTTGACCATGGCCATAGATCTACTCCTAACTGATCTAACCCCTGCTAATCTAACATCTAACCTAACTTCTGATCTAACTGTAGAAGATAATACACATGATCAAAACATTAAGAATAATTCTTTTATGAAATGCAGTTTGAGCATTGTCCATCTATTCCTACTACTGATAATATTGAGAATATTAATTTTTCTATCACTCAATAGTCTCAAGAGCCTAAAGACCCTTCATTATCAAGAAGTAGCAATGAGATGGACAAGATGGAAGTTGATTTTAGAGTTGTACTTTAACAAAAACCATCTCTAGCCTTATTTTTGGACTTGCCTAAATATGCACATGCTTTATTTTATTAAATTCTTTAAAAGTATTCTGGAATGATGAATAGGTAAATAGAATAGGAATTGAAGTGGAATACCACATTTTTTAATTTTTAAAAAATTTAAAAATCGAAAATATATATCCAAGTTAGAACCGGATTGATAGTTAATTTTTTTTCCTTTTCTTGTACATCTTAGTTAGATTTTTTTTAATTATCTTATTTGATTTTTTTTTTCGTAGATTTGCACACACCCTTTTACTGTGTACCCACTATTATTTGGAGTTTTATGCAATGTTATTAAAACTGGACCAGATTGGCCGGTTGGACTGTGAACCGGGACCTAAAACGGTCCGGTTTTGTAGTTAGACAGCATAAGGAAGCAAACCGCTAGGGAACTGCTAAACCGGCCAATTTTGGACCAAACTTGTGAACTGGGTGGTTTGGTCAAACCAGGCGATTTGAATTTCAGGTGTTATATAAAAAAAATCCTTTTTTTGGGCCATTTGCCCTAAATCGATCATCAATTTATCGCTCTCTTCACAACTTGGTGGCCACTGAGGCGACCACCCACCACTCAGGCGACCACACAGATGAGATTCACCACTCAAGTGACCACTCAGGCGAGGAAGAGAAGGCTAGGGAGGTGACCACTCAGCTCCTCTATTCGGTTCTCTCTCTCACTCAATCAGTCTCTCTAACTTAGGTGACCTCCATCCATCGAGCTCTCTCTATAAAATTTATCACTATTACTCTCTGTCACACACATAGAAGCTTCTCCATCTCCAATTGATCTATCTCATTCTGTTTGTAAAACCAAAATCTTTATTTTTTTTTTCCCTAAATTGGTTCAACGTAAAGATGAAGAACATCAATCCTTCTCACTTCTTTTGCCCCAAAATCCCCTTTTCTTTCTTCTCACCTCAGTCATTTTTCTCCAGGCGTAAAAATGAAGAACAAAAGGTGCAAAGACAAAGAACATGCACAGAGGATATGCCAATCTCATGACTAGTCTTGAACTGTTGAACAGTCGATCTCTTTCTGCTCATTCTTCTCACGTAATTGTCTGGAAGAAATCTTGGCTGGAGCAACTCCTCTCTCTCTCTCTCTTGTATTCTGTAAAAGTGCACTGTGCAACAATGATAATTCTTTTTTTTTTTTTTTTGGGAATGATCCTAAATGATTCTATTTAAATGAGTATTGCTTTGTGTATTATGTTGGCCATTATTGTTTTCCAAAGAATTATTGTTGTATCAAAAGTGTATTGGTAGTTTATTTTATGCTTCACTCTCTATTTAATTTTGTAAATTGTGATGCATCAAAATGTGGGGGTCTTTTCTCAACCCGTTGATCACCCATCAACCCACCGGGATCATAACTAAAATAAAATTTTGACAGAGTCTCCCTTGTATGAGAACCCTACCCAATCCGTAGCCTGTGCATATATTAACAACGAGACCATTCTAAGGTCCAAACCACAACAATTAGGTCTTATTATACTCCATTACATCATCCAAAGAGGAACGCTCAAGAAGTGAAGGCCCCTCAGTGTTTTATTTTAAAATTTCAAATTCTGGGAAGAGGTACTGGTACCTTTGTTATGTGGTACCGGTACCTGGACCTTCTGTTTTCTAGGTATCGGTACCTATATATCTTGGTACCGGTACCTGGGCTCACTTTTTTCTAGGTACGGTACCTATGTACCTTGGTACCGGTACCTGGGCTCACTTTTTGCTAGCGGTACCTAAGCCCACTGTCCATTGGGGTACCGGTACCTGATACCTAGGTACCAGTACCTGAGCTCACTGGAATCCAGGTACTGGTAAAAAGTGGAGTCTTGGTCAGAGCAAGTTTCCCCATTCTATTACCAGACATAATTGGGAGAAGCTCATCCGAAACTAGAGCTAGAAACATCTTATTTTGTTTCGTTCTCGTTCTGCATATCCTTCTTCTCGAATCCAATGGGGACTTCTCATATTTAGAATCTTTTTGTGGTGTGTTCCATTTACTATTCTTTCGTACTTTCTTCTCTTTACCACACGAACCCCCATTACTGATGAACAAATCTGTTTGGAAACCAAGCTCTTTTAAATGATTTTTCTCTTGACTTTATTAAAGCGGTATTCTCCCTTACTACGAGGTTTCTTAAATCCTTACTTTAGGATCATATTAGAGAACTCGAGAACCTATTCAAGCTCATACTATAATCATCTATTCACTCATTTGCATGAAAAACATTGTCCAAAAGAGTTCATTACATGTCCCATTTATACAAATTTACAAGTTCAACATAAATTACATATTTGATTACAAAAATGCAATTTAAGAGCCACATTCCGGCTCCATCAACAAGGGCCTGAGTGAGGGCCATCTACTGGTGCTTGTCCGACACCTAAAATATGTTCCCATAAAGGGTGAGCAATACTCAATAGGGTATCTCCAATGACCATTTTATAAAATCTTGTGAGTGAACCAAGTAACCGAGCCTTGCACCCGAGGGAGAATATATCCCTTCTTGCTACACCCGACACACATTTTCAATGCAACCCGTGCGACTCAATCGAACTTAGGTCCAACATTTCCAAGCCCACGTATCAACCCACCGATGACAGTGTTTGATCAAAAGCATGCACACACACCCACACTCATGTCAATTGCCCATGAATTCAATGCAACCCATGCATATACAAATGTCATGTACAATTGTAATTTCCATATCATGTTCATCATATCATGAGTATATTATGAACATATTCAATGTCTTTCACATTCCCCAATTTCTCAATTGTCAATTATATCACAAAGCATATAATCACAATCCACAACACCACCAAGCATGTTATAGCATACTCTATACACATAACACACTTAATCAACCATAAAATTTTTATCAAACACCTACAAGGCACCTAGATTTTGTAAACACATAGCATGCCCAAATCAACACAATTCTTGATGAAATTTCAAGGCAAACAATTTCATCAACACCTAATCATGCAAGACTTGGTATAAACATATTCTTATACCCATTTTCATTTTCTAACACCCTAGGCATGTGTTATACATGATATTTCATCTCTAACACCCTACCCATTTCATATTTCAACTCTAGGTTGGAAATAAACTTAGGTAGGAAAGGAACCTTACCCCTTGTAGCATATATTCGCATACTAGAAGCTCCAAACACCCAAAACCAAGCCTCCCAAGCTTGATCCCAAAAATACCGTCCTTGAGACCTTGGTGAAACTCATGATCTTTGGTATATACGCGTAGCTCTTGTTGCGTAGAACAACCTTTGTTCTTGGCCTGAAGAGATGCGATTGTTGGATTACCGTAGATCGGAGAAGAAAGGCGGAGGAAACCTTGGTTTTCTCTTTCTTGTTTCTCTCTCTATTTTTTGAAAAACTCAGCAACACAATGGGGAAAAATTTGATTTTTCCCCTTTTTATACCCTCCAATGCTTGACTCTAATTGAGCCACACGTCTCGTCTTTTTTTTGATTCGATTTTATCGCGAATCAATTAAATCTCGTCCTGTTTTAAGTTCGGTATATTTTATTTGAACTAAATTTAAATTATTTCTTGGGTTCCATGAATAAAATTTTATCATGTTTATTTTTTCCTTGTAAAACGCAAAAAATCCGACTGTCTTTGAATTCAACGAAAATTGAATGGGTAGCTAGATTTCGCGAGAGTAATCCAATGGTGAGGTTCATTTCGTCATTCGAGTTCTAGAAAAATTTGAGTTTTCAACCCGTACTACAAGGGCTAATTACCGTTTTGCCCTTTTTAGTAAAATTTTAATTGTTTCCGAGTTTTACATTCTTCCGCCTTAAAGGAATTTCGTCCCCGAAATTACACACACATGCACATATAATAACATGCATATGCAACAATTCATGTACTACTCTATGACTACAAGAAATGTACCCCCTCCTCAAACAGGAACGAATAGGTAGCACGAATAGTGTCCTCACATTTCCATGTCGCCTCCTCCATACTACAGTGCTACCACAACACCTTCACCAACCTCACAGTCGTGCCACGTAAAACCTGATATCGGTAATCCATGATACGCACCAGTCCTTCCTCGAAGATCCCATCCGCATCGACAAGCTCACCCTAATCCACCACATGTGTAAGATCTAGAGTGTACTTTCGGAGCATAGAGACATAGAACACTGCGTGAACACCAGATAGATTTGATGATAACGCCAACCGGTAAACAAATGTACCAACCTTCTTGAGTATCTTGAAGGGCCTGATATACCTCGACGATAGCTTTTTCCGTTTCCCAAACTTAACCACTCCCCATCTTAGTCATAACCTTGAGGAAGACGTGATCTCCAACCTCGAACTCCAGAGGTCTCCGCCGTCTGTTGGCGTAGCTCTTTTATCGGCTCCGAGCCATAAGAAGATGCTTTCGTATCAAACCCACCTTTTTTGAGGTATCCCTAACCAAATCTAGACCCATGGAGGGTCTTTCTCCAACCTCCGTCCAACAGACCGAAGAATGACATGACCTTCGATAAAGTGCCTCATAGGGTGCCATCTGTATGCTCGCCTGATAACGATTGTTGTAGGCGAACTCCACTAAGGGTAAGTGCTCCTCCCAGCTACCCTTGAGGTTTAGGACGTATGCCCGAAGCATGTTCTCTAAAGTTTGGATGGTCCTCTTTGACTGACCGTCCATCTAGGGATGAAAGGTTGTACTCATCATCAACTGTATCCCCATAGCCCGTTGGAAGTTCTCCCAGAAGTGGGCCGTGGACTTAGGATCCTGATCCGATACAATAGATACGGGTAACCCGTTTAAATTTGACTATCTCCTATATGTATAACCTGTAGAATTTCTTCAATGTAAAAGTCATCTGCATAGCCAAAAAGTGTGCCGACTTTGTAAGTTGGTCCAAAATCACCCATACCACATCATGTCCACGCGAAGTCCATGGTAAGTGGGTCACAAAATTTATAGTGATGTGTTCCCACTTCCACTCAACCACCTCCAAATACTAGAGCAACTTTACTGGTCTCTGGTGCTCAGCCTTAACTTGCTGACACATAAGGCACCTGCTAACGAAGTCTCTAACGTATCTTTTCATCCCACTCTAGTAATACTGGTGGTGAAGATCACGGTACATCTTCGTGCCACCAGGATGTACAACAAAATGGGAGCAATGGAACTCCCTGAGGATCTCTTCTCTCAGATCCATAGACTGGGGAACCACGAACTTTCCCCTAAATCGAAACCTACCATCTAAGTGAGAATGGCCTAGCCCTCGTCGCCTGTACCTTACTGTACACGGTCCCGAATGGAAAATATCTCTGTGTCCTGTCCCTAGGACTCGATCACCCTACTCAATAGGTAAGGTGTAGCCATTAGAATTTCCAAAGTGCCCTGAGCCTGACCTCTGTAGTGTAGCCCGAACTGTCCTACAATCTCAAGCATCCACCACTCCCGGGAAGCTATACTAGCCAAGACTCCCCGTGACTTCCGGCTGAGTGCATCAGCCACCATATTTGCCTTACCAGGATGGTAATACAAAGTGAAGTCATAGTCCTCCAGGTATTTCATCCACCTACGCTGCCTCATATTGAGGTCCCGCTGTGTGAAGATGTATTTCAGATTCTTGTGATCTAAAAACAGTTCAAACTGTTCACCATACAGATAGTAATGCCATGCCTTCAAGGCAAAGACAACGGCCGCCAACTCCATGTCGTGTGTAGGATAATTTTGCTTGTGGCTCTTCAACTACCAAGAACCATAAGCTACCACCCTCTCAGACTGCATCAAAACACATCCAAGTCCATCATTTGAGGCATCATAGTAGACTGTGCACCTCTGTCCACTCTCTGGCACAACAAGAATATGAGTGAAAGTATGCCTCCTCTTTAACTCTTGGAATGCCCTCTCATATGAGTCATCCCATTGTAATTTGACCTATTTTCTGGTCACACTGGTCATAGGTGTGGTTAGCCATGAGAAGCCCTCAATGAACCTCCGATAATATCCTACCAATTCCAAGAAACTGTGTATCTCAAAGATTGAATTGGGCCTATCCCAACTCATTGCTTGAGCGTTTTCCCTATCTTCCCACACAAACCCGATTGTGTGTGTATGACTTATAGTAAATGGTGAGTGTCACTCTCCCTCGAGCTCATGCAAGATGTAGGAAAATTGTGTGTGGATGAACAAAACATGTGTGAGTATGCAAAATTGCTCCCCAAGCGTAGAGAGACTTATAGTGTCGTGTTTTACTTGGAAGAGTATTCTAAGGTCATCTCAGCAGGGAGGAGAGGTCAAGTGTTTCAAAAGTGATTTGAAAAAGGGAAAATTGGAAGATGTTGTGATTTGAAGTTTGGAGGTTTATGATTTGTGAAATATGCAAGAAAAAGAGGGTTGGCTAATTCATAGAGTTCATTCCAATGGAAATGCCAAATCAACTCATTTTATTCAACCAATGGTTCCTAGGTATTTGATTGATTCGTAGGAAGCCAGAGATGAATGTAGTTGCTTGGACAAGAGCATACTCCGTGACAAGTCTACGGTGCATCAAAATCCTTCAATCATATTAGTCTGCACTCAAACTAGCCAAACCAAACACTTTACACTACGAGGAGGAATGAAAGAGAGTCGATTTCACATACCCAAGAAAAAATCCCTCTTGGATTAGCCAACTAAAGGTTTATTTATCCATGATAAAAGCAAGAACAAACATGAAAGATAAAGGCATGGTAATGAGAGCAAACATGAACTTGCATTAATGTAAGAAGAAGTTTAAATTACAAAAGAAATAATATTCATGTTCAAAATGTAGAGCTTGAAGGGAACAATACCCAAATGCAATAATGAAACAAGGGAACCCTTGCCAAACTTAATACAACTTCAAATAAATGAGATTAAAGTGCAAAAGGGAAGGATTACATGTAAAATGAAGCTTACTACAATGAAAATGATGAAGGAATATGTAAAAACCCAGCTTTCTCTCTCTAGAACTTCATCTTCTTCCTAGGACATTCTCTCTTTAAAAGCTTGACAATTTAAAAATGTATGTAATGTGTATTTTCATCCATCCTCCCATCTCTAGTCTTGAGTGTCCTGAGCTAGATTTCTTGGAGAGGGGTTATCCAAAAAAGCTTCTAAAGTCAGTCAAAGTATGGCCCCTTTTCTCTTCCCAACCATTCCCTTTCTCCTCATGGCCCACCCACTCCTTCATGGTTATTGTCTGAATGCAGAGGTTAGGAGGTCATAATGGAGTGTTGAAAAGGTCAAAACATGATTAGTTAGCAAAAGGTGGGCCCTCGTAGCTGATGGAGTCGTGTGGAAGATGATTTGAAACTTCTGGGTTCTTGAACCCGGTAACAAGTTATGAGGTACCGGTACCTCGACAGGCAGAGGGCTCAGGTATCGGTAACTGGTGATGAGGTACCGATACCTACTTCATTTCTTTAATTTTGAACAACAAAGGCACAAGTGATAGGTACTGATACCTAAGGCACAAGGTGCGGTACCTAAATTCTAGAAGGCTCAGGTACCGGTAGCTAGTGATGGGGTATCGGTACCTACTTCATCTCTTCATTTCTTTAGGCTGAGTTCCAAGTGCCAGGTACCAGTAGCTAGTGATGAGGTACCGGTACCTTAATTCTAGAAAGCTCAGGTATCGATACATGGTGACGTGGTACAGGTACCTACTTTGCCTTTTTTGAGATATTTAGCATTTTGAGATCCCGAGCCATTTGTCTTGAGTTCTTTTCTTGCCATTATCCACAATCATGTTATGAGGTTATTGATGCCTGCCCTTACCATTCTACTGCCTACAATCAAGCCATTCTCCATTAATATTCAATTTGAACCCAATTTCCCAAAATTCATTACAAAAACAAGTTAAAATGGATTCAATGAGGTTGTAAAATGTGCAATGTTCCACACTCATCACACTCCCCAACTTGAGTTTTGTGAGTCCCTAGCAAATCTTATTCCAAAAAAAATAAGTACAATGCACACAAAACAATTCCATTCATGTTAATCATTTCATGGACTAAATCAAAATACTCGAATCAAATTGCGATTAGGTAAATGAACTCGGGGCAAAGTTAAACACAAAATGTTGTTTTTTCATTCATAAATATTTCCAATGAGTACAAAGAACACAAAAAGAAAGCAACCTACTTTTCTAGGGAATCTTTTACTAGGCCGGTAACTCCTATCCTAAACTGTGTCCATTCTAGGACTCCCAAAAGAATAGAAAGACCTATACAATCAACAAAACAACAAAAAATAGCAAATGTTCTCTCTCTCATTCTCCTGCTCCTCTTATAATCCTGCTCCTCATCATCATCACCATCCTCGTCATCTTACTCCTCATCGTCCTTGGACTCTGCAACCTCTAGAACAGTTGAGCTGGCCGGGGTGGATGGCTGGATATCAGAACTAGTCCTAGGAGCCAATGGTGGAATATTCGATGCGGTAACCGGTGATGGTGCCATCTCAGAGAGAGGCTCTCTTGGGAACGTCCTCTCAAAAATCCTAATCGACATTAGCTTCAACAGCTATAGAGTCCCCCCAAAATCATCAAATCTCCCCTCGATCCCAGCCAGCAGCTAAGAAACAGTCAGGGGTGGGGTGGGAGTAGATGGCCCAACTGAAGATGGGCCTACTGCAGATGGCTCAGTCGTAGATGACCTAGCCTTATCCTCTCTCTGCCCGGACCCCCCAGTCATAATAGCCTTCCTCTTCTTGCTACTTGGCTTGCCTATCGGGCCAAGCTTAGGTGGGAGAGTTACGTCGCTGGGGTAGGCCTTCATCTTGCTCTGAATGCAGATCTTGGTGACCAAGTGGGCATAAGGCAAATTCGCCCTAGGCTTCGTGACCTGGGTGTAATCCTTCATCACCTCCCAGCTCATCAAGGCAATGTCCATCTTGGAGCTGGCCATAAACTCATAGAGGAGGGCCATTTTCTTCTCCCCTAGCTTCTTCTCCACACCCCGAGGTAGGACATTGTAGTGGAGGACCTTGCACATCACTCCATAAGCATGCTTAAGACCCCCCACTTGGATTTTGTTATTGAATTACGCAGGGTCCTTGTATATTAGGCGTGCATACTCATGGAGTTGCTTCCTCCCTTGGGTGCCATAGGGGAAAACAACAGTGTTAGCCGGAGGCCTCTGGTATTGGAATGCCACGACAATGATCGCTGGAGTGACCTCCATTACCTTTCCTTGCACATTGGTCTTCAACAATTTAAGGTCATCATCCACCATCCCCAACTTCTGATAAAACTCCTGACAATAAGGAAGCACGTATCCCTTCACCTTTGAAACCATGAATGTAGCCCATGGCCCTGACAACTTCATCATTCGGCCCTAGGGTGGGTCTATAGACTTGATGCTCACACATCACATTTTTCACCCTAATGCTTGCTGTGTGGGGGTCATTCTTTTTCTTCTTCCTTTGTTCCCCACCACTAGAGCCCGTCTCATCCACCCTTTTTCGAGACCCCGTGCCCACTTGTTTCATTGGTAACTGGCCCATTTTTTTTTGTGCAGGCCATCAAAACAAAAAATGCCCCAAGGGCAAAGAACGAGAGAACCCACCCCTAAATGAACTCACCCAAATCAAAAGACGAAGAAGGGGACTTACCAATCCTTGCCATGATCAATGAATTCAAGCTTTGAGCAAAGAGAATTAGGATTTCGATGGATGACCTAGGTTTTTGGATGGATTGGGGGTTTTCTATGGAGAGGAAAGAGTGTTTGAGAGGAGAAAAGTGAGAAATAATGAAATGAAATTCGATATTCTTCTTTTAAAAACCCTCGATTTTTGTAATTTAGGGCACGAGGTACCGGTAGCTAGTGACAAGGTACCGGTACCTAACTGTTCTACCTCAGAGGTACCATTAGCTATTCGACATGGTACTGGTACCTCGTCAAGAAGGTATCGATACTTGACTGTTCTGTTCTTCTGGCTTTGCTATCCAGAGGTACCGGGACCTATTCGACGTGGTACCGATATCTGCCCTTAATTCTGCAATTTTTTTTTCTTTGTTGCAAAATCTCACTCCCATTCTCTTTCGTCAAGTTTATTCGACTCCAAAACACTCTAACAACCTATTTCCTAACTCAACTACCCAAAAATATGATCCATGCTACTGAATCACATTGTCTGACTTTGCCCGAATTTATTTACGAAATTGGGATTCGATTTAAGTCTTGATGATTTCAAAGCACTAGTAATGGAATTCTAAATTAAAAAAAATGAACACCCATCAAGTAAAACACAAAATAAACCACTAGATGATCCCTACCAAACGATTTTTTTCCCATGAAGGTTTCTAGTGAAGGTACCTACAAACTTCTTTTCCTCATATTTAACATTTGAAACATATTCCCTTATCCTACTAGCTCTGGGGTGTCAAAAATAACTTTCTCCAAACACTCGAACTACTTATACGTGAATTTCATCATAGCTTTAAATGTTATTCTAGAGTATACACCTACACATTTCCTTTCAAAACTCGTGTGTATGTGAAATGAATATGCAATTTAAGCCTTTACCCAACAGAATCCACATTCATTTAGCTATTCAAATTTAGCTTTGATGCAATTCTCACCAAGGGTTTTTCTAAAAAATGAATAACTCTATGATTATCCTGACATGCTCTCAATGTGTATATGTGAGATAGAATCTTGTGCACAAACCAAGATAACATTCACATATAATCTAGAAATGACGTGCAAGCTTAATAATTGAAACGACCTTGGCATAATCTCATGAATGGAATGTTAGAGCAATAGATAGCAAAACCAACTTTTCTTTTCATTAAAAAATGTGCTCTCACCATGCTTTCTCCAGATCATTTACGGATTTTATGGGTTGTAATGAGGCATTGGGGGTGATATTTGGGTTGAGTGAAACGAAGGGTAGAGGGAGACAAAAAGGATTATTTCAAGGACATGACTTTTATTATCAAAAAATCTCCTTTTTGTGGAATTTTCATCTTTTCACCTTAACTTCAAATTTTATGTCTCTTTTTCCTTCTTTCTTCTATTCTTTTCTTTTCTTTCATTTATTTTCTTTTCATTTTTTTTTCTTTTCTTTTCAACCCCCTTTTATCCTTTTCTTGGATTTTTCTCTTCTTTTTCATTCAAAATTTGAATTCAGTGCAATTCATCCCCTTTTTTTTTTGGTTTCCTCACCACCTTTCCCTTTCTTCATGTTTAGTCACAATTAGTCTCGAAAAAACCAAGGTGCGGTAATCATTTTGCACTGGCTCGGTAAAACATGTGGCATGAAAACGAATTTTTAATTAAGGCTCAATCACAATACTAGGGACAAATGTTTTTCACAGGAGAAGGCTAAGGCTCAACACACGTCAAAGATGGCCTAAGATCATCTCTAGATAAGCATGAGAAGGCATATTGGTATTTTTAGACAAAGTCAATCAACTATCCATATGCACTCTAACCAAAGCAAGTATAATGAGATTATTGAACAGATTTTGAATTTAAAAAATGTTCCGTTGGGTAAATTTAAGTTCCCTCCAACAAAGATTAGCACTAAAGCTCAATGGGTACTTACTTCATCTCCACTATGTATGTCAAGCTCTAAAAAGTGGATCCCATCAGTAAATTGCCGAAATAACACATTCAAGTTGCACTATGGTTGAGTTCGAATGAAAACACGTATGTGATACTCAGGCATAGGATAAAATTTTATAGTTTACTCATGTATTCAAAGTTCAAAATGAAGATCAAGCAATCACAGATCCCATAATAATTAGAAAAGGGGAATATGGTTCAATATCAGATATTTTTCACAAAAAATTTTAAAAATTTTCACATTTTCAACTATTTTATACAAAAAAATGGTGGAACATGTGAATGGTGCATCTCACCACAAAATGGTATTATCAACAAAAAAATGGTGTACTGTGCAAATGGTGCACCTCACCCCCCAACTTGAACTACACATTGTCCTCAATGGAACAAAAAGAAATGCAATGAGATGATAGATATTAAAAGACAATAGCATTAAGAGTACACCTCGCAATGAGCTTTAACAATAACTCCGCTAGCTACAAAACACAAAGAAAGAACACTATGTACGATTGAAAGTAAGTGAACAATTTAACTTGTAAAGTAAAGTAGAAAGGAAAACAGCTGTACACTAATATCTACTTGAACAGTTATGCCTCAACAATATTCAGATAGAACGGATCCACCAACTCCTCCTCGACTTCTTGAAGTTCAAAACCCTCAAAGAATGGTTTAAGTCTTTGGCCATTGAACTTGAATGTCTTACTATCCTCAGGGTTTTCTATATCCACGGCTCCATGTGGGTAGGCCATCTTGACAATGTAGAGGCCATCCCATCTCGATCAAAGTTTTCCTTGAAAAATTGAAAGGCGAGAATTATACAAGAGCATTTTTTGGCCGGGCTCGAATGTTTTTCTTAAAATAGATTTGTCATGAAAGATTTTAGCCCTTTCTTTGTGAATTTTAGAGCTCTCGTATGCATCTCTACGGATTTCCTCTAATTCATTTATCTCCAACTTCCTATGATCCCCAGCTAGTCTTAGGTTGAAATTTGTAACACCCCGCATTTTCGTTTATATATGTATGTAGATGTATATTAAATAATGGTTGTAAAAAAAAATGTGGAGATGTGTAAGGATGTAAGAATAAATTATATAGATTGTAATAGTTGGAGAACGCTAGAGATAAATATGGATTGGGAAGTTGGAGTTTCCAAGACGATTAAACTTGGAAAGGGTGACTAGATGAATTTCTAAATATTTTTAGGACAAAATAAGGTGTCCATTGAATCCGGAAGGTCGAACAACCTTGGGAGAGGTAATATGAGGTGTATTGGAAGCTAGGAAGTATTCCGGAGTGAAAACACACTTAGAGAAAATTTGGGTAAAAAGGAGTTGGGACACCTTCTAGTATTTTGGTCATAAATTTTTACCCTTATATCCAATTGATCTGAAATTTTTACAGTAGATAGTAGACATCTAGGGCTACAAAAGTGTATCTCATGAAAATTTTCCAATTCGACCTCTAAATGGGTCAAAATCGCGCTGGAAGTTGGAACAAAAATCTGGCAGTCCAACCGTACCGGTACGCGTACCGGTACGCCGAACTCCAGTAGCCAAATCGTACCGGTACGCGTACCGGTACGCCCGAAGCTTGGCACCGAAAAAGTCGGGATTTTGGTGTTTTAAAACACACTTTTAAGCCTCATTTGACCCATTCTTCCATCCCACTCTCACCCCAAACATCTTAGAGCCCTAAGAGAAGAGAAAAGGAGAGAAAAACACAAAGATCTTGAGAGAGTTACACCTTATAGAGATCAAAACCGAAATTTCCTCAACAACACCATTCTTCTACTCTCTTCTTCTACACTTTCACTACACCCTTACCCACACCTCTTGGAATCCTAGAGAGAGTCTTAGAAAAGAATAAAGAAGGAGAAAACACAAGATAAAAAGGGGAAAACAAAGGATTTAAGAGTGATTCAAGATCAAACCCTAGATCTTCAAGAACATCAAGGTAGGGGTTTTCTCTCACTCTCTTACATTGAGGTTAGGGTATTTATATATGTATGTTTTGGCTATCAATGGTATTTATATGCTATGGAATCATCCTCTATTAGGCTTTTTTGGTAAAGATTACATGTTTTGAACAATGTTAGGGTTGAATACCCATGAAATCTCTTTTTATGTTTTAAAACCCTAGTTTGTGGAGAGTGATGTATTTCTTCTTAAATGCTTTCTCTATTATGAACTTTGAAAATCGTAGTTGTTTGTGTTGGGTAGCAAAATAATGTTATTGTGATCTCATGTATTTCTTGGTTAGCCATTATAAAATGTCATATGCTTAATTTGGGGGTTTTGGATAAATGATTGTAAATTGAGATAAATATTGGAATTGGATGCTTGAGAATCAATAAATGGGGGTGGAGGTTGCTCTTAAGTATGCCACCTACCGGAATAAATGGGGGTGGAGGTTGCTCTTAAGTATGCCACCTACCGGAATAAATGGGGGTGGAGGTTGCTCTTAAGTATGCCACTTACCAGAATAAAAGGGGGTGGAGGTTGCTCTTAAGTATGCCACCTACCGGAATAAAGGGGGGTGGAGGTTGCTCTAAAGTATGCCACCTACCGGAAGAATTGTTGGGAATTGTTTATGGCCATTAATGTCAAGTTATGAATTATTGTAGTATTGTGGAAAATGGTTTCCTATAAGAACTTGTGGGAGTATGGGATTCCACAAGGTCTTGTGGGAAACCGGTTTATATTTCGGAAAATTGATATGTCTTGGATCTTGGTTTCTTTTACTGTTCATTTAAATTACTGTCGCTACTTAAACTTGAGATCCATTTTAAAATGTCCCTGTTTTACTTCAAAGATTATATATGCTATTTGTGAAATGAGACCGGCCATTTTATATACTATTATAAACCTTGTTCGAGTTTGGGAGGAATGTTGCTACAGAGCTTAGTGCTCACCCCCTACAAACAACATATTTCAGGTCTTGGTGTAGAGGAGGAGCTCGGAACTGACGAGCCGGAATATTGGGAAGCTCCTATAGGAGGGAATGTGGATCCCGAGATGGACCTGTAGAGACATAGCTTCCTTTGTAATAGACTTGAGAATTTATTTTGAAATCATTTGAAGTTTAGTTTTCTTTTGTTATTCCGCTGCTAAGTTACGTTTGATAATTTGAGATGTAAATGCCATATCTTGGCTTATTCTTTTGGGATAATATTGTAAATTTTATGGATGATGAATGGAAATATTTTCTTATTGATGAAATTATATTAGTGCTCTCATGTTGTGAATGGTCTTAGAATGTAATGCCGTCCAGGGTGGTATTTGGGGCGTTACAGAGTTGGTATCAGAGCTTAGGCTTTAGGTCTTACATGGGAGCTGTAGGTTATGGATTACCACTAGAAAGGTAGGACTAGGTTGAAGGAACCGTAGGCTTGCTTTTGTTGGAAGTTATGTGTTTATCAGATAGGTTAGATTCATTGTATAATTAGGTTAAGGGTTAATTATTTGTTCGAATTCGATGAGTTGCCTCGCTACGCAATCAAGTTTGTGGTCACTGAGGCAAGGAGGGCTAAACGCTTTGAATAAGATTTGAGGCCTTCCATCCGCGAGAAGCTGGTTACACTCTGAAGTCGAGAATACAAGATCTCGTGAACGTGGACGTGGACGTGGACGCGGTTGAACAAAGACTTCAGACAGTTGGAGAAGATGGAGTTACTCAGACGAGAGCAGGCATGGACCTGCGCCAATGTTTTGCATGCGAAGAGTATGGACACTTCAAACATAGATGCCCCTCGTTCCCCCCAAGGACCAAGCAAGCAACCGAGCAAGTACCAACAAACAAGCCACCTCTACAAAAGCCAACACAGCAGAGACCTCAGATAGCTCAAGGAGCGGGAAGCGTACCAGAGAAAGTAGGCACGGATGCACGCCGATGCTTTGCCTGTGGAGGTGTTGGGCACTTCAAAGATAATTGTCCATTGCTTTCCACCAAGACCAACCAAGCAACGGGGCGAGTGAATGCAAACAGGCCACCGCTACGACAGCCATTACCACCACAGAGACCGTTACAAGCTCATGCCCCCGGCGGCGCCAATCAAGGAAGGGTTTTTGCTTTGACTCAACCGGAGGAAAATGCCTACAACGCCATCGTGGAAGGTATCGTTCTTTTCTACGATTCTTGGGCCCAAATTTTATTGGATTTCTATGCGACTCATTCTTTTATACGTACTGCGGACGCTGTGGAATTGGGATTGGGTTCCGAGGAGCTAGGACATGCTTTATACGTTGACTTGCCTACGGGAAAATAAGGGGATACCAGTAGGGTTTATTTATATGTAATCTTTGACTCTAATTTATATCTACTTGCTAGGGAATCATCATGTCTTGTTATTCTGGATAATACTACCTTGTCCCAAAAATATATTATGGTGGGGTAAACCCTAAATCTTTTCTTATGCCTTCAAACCCTAGTTTACAAAGGAGATGTGTTTTTCTCTTGATTTCTCCTTTGTTCCTGATTCCCGAACTTAAATATTATTTGTTCTAAGCTATGTTATGGGTGGGTGACCACCAAATCCTTTTGGTATGCCCTTGAAATCCTAGTTTGCAAGGGAGAGGTGTTTTCTCTTTATCTTGCCTCGGTCATTGATTTCAAACCTTGATAGTCGTTTGTTATCGATTCCAATACATGATTGTTACTTTACCTCTGATTCCAAGCTTAATATTCATTTGCTCTTGATAGCCAAATTTGGTATTCCTTTGATTGATTCTAACTATTGTAATTCATGTATTCTTGATATTCAATATTTGACATCCTTTGGTTCTTGATTTCCAGACTTGGTTGTTCCTTTGTTTTTAATTTCCCAATCTTGATGATCCATTTGTTCTTGATATCTAAATTTGATACTCATTGTTATTGATTCTAAACCTTGTGATTCATTTATTCTTACCATTCAATACTTGATATTCATTGGTTCTTGATTTCAAGACTTGATGTTTAATTGCTCTTGATTTCAATATTTGCTACTCCTTTTGCTCTTGATTCCCAATCTTAAATATTATCTTGTTCTAAACTATGTTATGCTTGGGTAACCACCAAATCTCTTCGTATGCCTTTGAAATTCTAGTTTTTAAGGGGGGGATGTATTTTCTCTTGATCTCTCCATTGTCCTTGATTTTAAACCTTGCTATTCCATGGTTCTTGAGACCAAAACTTATTATTCCATTGTTATTGCATTCAAACGTTGATACTCATTTGTTCTTTGATTCCAAAGCTTAACATTTGTTCGTTATGGATCTTAACACTTGAGTGTTCCTTTGTTCTTGTTTCCAAAACTTGACGTTCGTTTACTATTGATTTCAATACTTGATTTCTCCTTGTCCTTGAGTTCAAAACTTGATACTCTTTAGTTCTTGGTTACGAAGCTTGATATGCATCGGTTAGTGACTCCAAGACTCGATTGTTACTTTGTTCTTGATTCCAAGCTTTGATTGTTTCTTATTTTGATTCCAAAGCTTGATATGAGTTTGTTATGGAATTCGAGACTTCATTGTTCCTTTATTTTGGGATTCCAAAAACTTGAGATTCGTGTGTTATTAATTTCAAACCTTGCTTGTTCTTTTGTTCTGGATTTCCAAGCTTGATAGCCATTTATTCTTGATTCCAAAGCTTGGTTATGTATTCGCTCATGAATTCAAAACTCTAGTGATTGGTAGTGACCACTAAAATGGTATTTTCGATGATATTATGTTAATTTTTCTTAAATTATTACGTAATTTGTATATGGATTTGGAAGATAAGATGGGAGGACAAGTCTGGTTAGGTTTCAACTGTAACCTTTGGTGGATTGTAATTTATATCAGAGTGCGCAACAAACTAACGGAGTAAGGACTACAATGGGGAAACTACAGAGAAGATTCAACTCATCTGGGAGAGGCTACGCACGGCGCAAAGTAGACAGAAGAGCTATGCGGACCACATAAGAAGATCCTTGGAATTAAAAGTGGGAGATTACATGTTTCCTAAAGTGTCGCCCAAGAAGGGCGTGTTTCGATTCGGCAAGAAGGAGAATTTAGCGCCAAGATATACCGAACCGTTTGAAGTGATCAAAACAGTAAGCAATGCGGCGTATCAACTTCGACTACCAGCCCAGCTATCCGGAGTATATGGCGTGTTTCACGTGTCGATATCGAGGACGTGTCACTCGGATGCAACTCCAGTCGTGAACTTGGAGGAGATTGAAATTCCAGACGAAGCAACCTACGAAGAATAACCAGTAGAAATTCTCGACGCCAAGGAAAAAGTGCTTCACAACGAAGTTATCATCTTGGTAAAGGTTTGGTGGCAACACCATGGAGTGGAGGAAGCTACATGAGAACCGGAGCAAGAAAGGCGGGAGAAGCCTCCATTTTTGTTCACTACTTGAGGTAAGTTTCGAGGACGAAACTTTCTTTAAGGGGGGTGGATTGTAACACCCCGCATTTTCGTTTATATATGTATATAGATGTATATTAAATAATGGTTGTAAAAAAAAATGTGGAGATGTGTAAGGATGTAAGAATAAATTATATAGATTGTAATAGTAGGAGAACGCTAGAGATAAATATGGATTGGGAAGTTGGAGTTTCCAAGACGATTAAACTTGGAAAGGGTGACTAGATGAATTTCTAAATATTTTTAGGACAAAATAAGGTGTCCATTGAATCCGGAAGGTCGAACAACCTTGGGAGAGGTAATATGAGGTGTATTGGAAGCTAGGAAGTATTCCGGAGTGAAAACACACTTAGAGAAAATTTGGGTAAAAAGGAGTTGGGACACCTTCTAGTATTTTGGTCATAAATTTTTACCCTTATATCCAATTGATCTGAAATTTTTACAGTAGATAGTAGACATCTAGGGCTACAAAAGTGTATCTCATGAAAATTTTCCAATTCGACCTCTAAATGGGTCAAAATCGCGCTGGAAGTTGGAACAAAAATCTGGCAGTCCAACCGTACCGGTACGCGTACCGGTACGCCGAACTCCAGTAGCCAAACCGTACCGGTACGCGTACCGGTACGCCCGAAGCTTGGCACCGAAAAAGTCGGGATTTTGGTGTTTTAAAACACACTTTTAAGCCTCATTTGACCCATTCTTCCATCCCACTCTCACCCCAAACATCTTAGAGCCCTAAGAGAAGAGAAAAGGAGAGAAAAACACAAAGATCTTGAGAGAGTTACACCTTATAGAGATCAAAACCGAAATTTCCTCAACAACACCATTCTTCTACTCTCTTCTTCTACACTTTCACTACACCCTTACCCACACCTCTTGGAATCCTAGAGAGAGTCTTAGAAAAGAATAAAGAAGGAGAAAACACAAGATAAAAAGGGGAAAACAAAGGATTTAAGAGTGATTCAAGATCAAACCCTAGATCTTCAAGAACATCAAGGTAGGGGTTTTCTCTCACTCTCTTACATTGAGGTTAGGGTATTTATATATGTATGTTTTGGCTATCAATGGTATTTATATGCTATGGAATCATCCTCTATTAGGCTTTTTTGGTAAAGATTACATGTTTTGAACAATGTTAGGGTTGAATACCCATGAAATCTCTTTTTATGTTTTAAAACCCTAGTTTGTGGAGAGTGATGTATTTCTTCTTAAATGCTTTCTCTATTATGAACTTTGAAAATCGTAGTTGTTTGTGTTGGGTAGCAAAATAATGTTATTGTGATCTCATGTATTTCTTGGTTAGCCATTATAAAATGTCATATGCTTAATTTGGGGGTTTTGGATAAATGATTGTAAATTGAGATAAATATTGGAATTGGATGCTTGAGAATCAATAAATGGGGGTGGAGGTTGCTCTTAAGTATGCCACCTACCGGAATAAATGGGGGTGGAGGTTGCTCTTAAGTATGCCACCTACCGGAATAAATGGGGGTGGAGGTTGCTCTTAAGTATGCCACTTACCAGAATAAAAGGGGGTGGAGGTTGCTCTTAAGTATGCCACCTACTGGAATAAAGGGGGGTGGAGGTTGCTCTAAAGTATGCCACCTACCGGAAGAATTGTTGGGAATTGTTTATGGCCATTAATGTCAAGTTATGAATTATTGTAGTATTGTGGAAAATGGTTTCCTATAAGAACTTGTGGGAGTATGGGATTCCACAAGGTCTTGTGGGAAACCGGTTTATATTTCGGAAAATTGATATGTCTTGGATCTTGGTTTCTTTTACTGTTCATTTAAATTACTGTCGCTACTTAAACTTGAGATCCATTTTAAAATGTCCCTGTTTTACTTCAAAGATTATATATGCTATTTGTGAAATGAGACCGGCCATTTTATATACTATTATAAACCTTGTTCGAGTTTGGGAGGAATGTTGCTACAGAGCTTAGTGCTCACCCCCTACAAACAACATATTTCAGGTCTTGGTGTAGAGGAGGAGCTCGGAACTGACAAGCCGGAATATTGGGAAGCTCCTATAGGAGGGAATGTGGATCCCGAGATGGACCTGTAGAGACATAGCTTCCTTTGTAATAGACTTGAGAATTTATTTTGAAATCATTTGAAGTTTAGTTTTCTTTTGTTATTCCGCTGCTAAGTTACGTTTGATAATTTGAGATGTAAATGCCATATCTTGGCTTATTCTTTTGGGATAATATTGTAAATTTTATGGATGATGAATGGAAATATTTTCTTATTGATGAAATTATATTAGTGCTCTCATGTTGTGAATGGTCTTAGAATGTAATGCCGTCCAGGGTGGTATTTGGGGCGTTACAAAATTCAAAGTTTTTATGGCCCAATATGCCTTGTGCTCCATCTCGACCGGCAAGTGATAGGCCTTGCCATAGACTAACCTATAGGGAGACATACCAATAATGGTCTTATAAGTGGTGTGGTAAGCCCACAAGGCATCAGTCAATATAAGTGACCAATCCTTTTGGTTCGGGTTAACCATCTTCTCAAGTATGTTCTTTATCTCCCTATGGCCAACTCGGCTTAGCCATTGGTCTGTGGGTGATAAGTAGTGGACACCTTGTATGTTATGTCATATTTATGCATCAAAGAAGCAAATGGTCTATTGCAGAAATGTGAACCACCGTCACTTATCATCACTCGAGGCATCCCAAACCTAGACAATATTTTTTTTTAAGAACTTGACCACGATTCAGTGGTCGTTGGTCTTGATCGGGATTGTCTCTACCCACTTAGAGATGTAATCGATTGCAAGGAGTATGTAAAGGTAGCTAAAGGACATAGGGAATGGACCCATAAAATCAATGCCCCAACAATCAAAAATATTGACAAGAACGGGGGAAAGGGGCATTATGTTCCTACGGGTCACACTTCCCAGCCTCTGACACCTATTGCATTGCTTGCAAAATGAAACACAACCTTTAATCAATGTTGGCCAATAAAACCACTTTATAAAATCTTAGCTGAAGTCTTCTTCGAAGAGAAGTGTTTGCCACATGCTTCAGAATGACAGAAAGAAAAGACGTCTGACTGTTCATTTTCTGGTACGCACCTCCTCATGACTTGGTCAGGGCAATACTTAAACAGGTATGAGTTGTTGAAGAAGAAGTACTTCACATCTACCATGAATCTTCTCTTGTCTTCTGGGCTCCAGTTTAGGGGCATTTGTCCTGTGGCAAGAAAATTAAAAATATCAGCATTTCACGGACAAACTGAATGAATATAAAATAAATGCTCATCCAAGAAAAATTCAGGGATAGGGATGTGCTCTTCGTTGTCTTGGACAACAAGCCATGAAAAATGGTTTGCCACCACATTCTCAACTCCTTTTTGTCCTTGATGATCAGATGGAATTCTTGAAGGAGGAGGATCCACCTAATGAGTCTCGGTTTAGCGTCCTGCTTAGACAACAAATACTTCAAAGTAGAATGATCGGTATAAACTACAATAGGTGAACTAATGATGTATAACCTAAATTTATCCAATGCAAACACTACGTCTTGCAACTCCTTTTTAGTAGTGGTATAGTTCATTTGAGCTTCATTTAAAGTTTTGCTAGCGTAGTATATGACATGAGGCTTTTTATCTTCCCTTTGACCTAGCACTGCGCCGACCGCATAATCACTCGCATGGCACATAAGCTCAAATAGAAGTTCCCACTTGGGTGGTTGCATGATTGGAGGTGAGGTAAGCATACTTTTAAGTTTTTGGAAAGATGGCTCACAATCATCTGACCACACGAATGGGACATCCTTTGCTGGAAAATTTGTCAAAGGTCTTGCCAATGCACTAAAATCTTTAATGAAATGACGATAGAAACATGCATGTCCAAGGAACGACTTGATGTCCTTGACTATCTTTGGAGTGGGTAGATTGTAAATTGCTTCCACTTTAGATTTTTTAGCCCCTATTCCCTTTTGCGGGCACAATGTGTCCTAGCATAATCCCTTGAGTTACCATGAAATGACAATTCTCCCAGTTAAGCACCAGATTCTTCTCTTCACATCTCTCTAATACTCTCTCCAAATTTTTCAAACATCCTTCGAAAGAGTCCCCAAACACTGAAAAGTCTTCCATGAAAACCTCCACAATCTTTTCCGCCATGTTGCTGAATATCCTTATCACACATCTTTGAAAAGTTCCCCGGGCATTGCATAGCCCAAACGACATTTGGCGATAGGAATATGTTCCAAAGGGGCACGTGAATGTGGTTTTCTCTTGATCCTCCAGGGCAATCTCTATTTGTTTGTAACCAGAGTAACCATCTAAGAAACAGTAGAAAAGATGTTCGGATATCCTTTTCAACACTTGATCAAGGAATGGTAGTGGAAAGTGATCCTTTCGAGTGCATGAGTTAAGCTTCCGGGATCCTTGAACTTGGGTGGAGTGTTTGTCCTCAAGATGGAACTCACTTGCTCGGTGAGGAAGGCTTTCTTATGCAAATTCAACTTCCTCTTGACGGTGCATAAGTCCTTCAATATTTTTGCACAAGAGAGAATTTTCTTGATGACATCAAGGAGTGGAATGTTGATGTTCACCCACTTAAATATCTCAAGAATATCAGAATAATTAGCAATTTTAACAGGTGCCCTCAACCGTTGGGGATAGGGGGCTGGGATAGGACAATCATTCATAGTCAAATCAACAATCTTAGGCTTCTCAAGTTGTTCACCCTCTCCAAAGTTAACCTTGGTCTCTTTTTTATTTTTCAAAGTAGCTTTGGGTGAGACTTTAGGTAAAATGGTTTTGTCAATTTTCTTTCCACTCCTAAGAGTGCTGATCGCCTTGAGTTGCTCGAAATTCTCTAGACATCGGATGACTCAATCACATGTTGACCATTGGGGTTGTGTGGGAAATTTCCATTTTTCTTGTTGAAATGACCCTATAGCATTAGTCAACTTAGTGATTTGTGTCCGGATGTCATTAAAAGCTACGACATTTTGATTATTGATTGTGGTTTGACTTTAGATGAATTAAGGCATGATGTCCTCCAAAATTCTCTTGTGAGGAGGTTGATATGTGGGGAGATTGGGTGGTGCTTGTTAACCAAACCCTTGTTGAGCTGGGTTTTGAGAAAATCCTTGTGGATTGAACCGTTGATATTGAGAGCTAGATGACGGACTGTGACCATAAAATGATTGGTTTTTCTTTGGTGGGATGAGAGGTGGCAATGAAGTGGATCAATGAGGTATAGGGTTGTCATTCTTCCAACTAAAGTTCGGGTGGGAGCTCCATCCCGGATTATATGTGTTAGAGTGTGGAGAATATGACTGCCTACTTTGATTGAATGCATTTACTTACTCATGGTATACTTCTTTAAGTGCCGGAATTTTTGGAGACTCCGAGATGAAGTGCTCAACACTTTCACAAATTAAGAAAGATTCCTCTGCCTTATTATATTTGACACTTCATGCCTCCTATTAACCTCTAAACTTTCCACATTGCGGGATAATTTTGCTATCTTAGCAAACAAATCTTCTTGGTCACGCAAGTTATACAAACCACCCCCACTTGGTTGATTTCCCGAAGAGGACCTTGACACATCAGTAGGATCCGTGATATCCCAAGATTGGGCATTCTCTACCAGTGTATTAAAGTACTCTAGGGCTTCATCAGGGTCCTTACTCAAAAACTCTCCATTGCACATCATGTCAATGAACTGTCGATGCTCTAGCGTAATTCCTTCGTAGAAAAAACTAACTAGTTGCCATGGTTCAAATCCATGATGTGGAATGGAGTGCAACAAATCTTTGTATCTCTCTCAATACTGATAAAACTGCTCATTTGATTTTTCAGAAAAGTTTTGAATTTGTTTTTTTAGAGCAGTGGTCTTGGGCACCAAAAAAAACTTGTTTAAAAATTTGGATTACCTTTGAGCCCAATAACTTATCGAGGGAGGTTTCAAGGAGTTCAACAAAGTTTTTACTTTGTCCTTGAGAGAAAAAAGGGAATAACTTCATGCGTGTCATGTCTTTCATTTCATGATTTGAAATAAAAGTTCTAACTATTTCCTCAAACTCCTTAATGCGTCGGTAAGGATTTTCTCATTCCACACCATGGAATTGAGGAAATAGTTACAACATAACCAGTTTTACAAGGAAACCATGCGCTTGCTCAGGTAGAAGTATACATGACGGGGTGGTGCTTTGTGTAGGTTGGAGATAATCTCTCTTTGATCTCGCCGGGGGATCAATAGGGAGATTATCTCCTTCATTTCTTGGATGGGGGAATTGTACTCGGGGATTTTGTACTCCCCCGCCCCTCGGATTGTTAGCACCATCATCCCCAAAATTGGTTCCGGCATCTTCGAGTGGATCTTGATTTATGTTCATATTTGGTCCTTGGTCACGTCTAACTAGTCTATTTTGGTTATCATGTCCCCACATGCAAATGCACTAACTATAATTGAAAATTATGCATAATTATATACACAGGAGCAACGTACCTCGACATGTGATGAAAATAACAAGACTTACCTCCGTTGTTCCCAAATCACCTTCAAAACTCAACGCTTAGCCTTCCCCGACAATGGTGCCAAAAATGCTTGAGCATTTTCCCTACCTTCCCACACGAACCTGATTGTGTGTGTATGACTTATAGTGAATGGTGAGTGTCACTCTCCCTCGAGCTCATGCAAGATGTAGGAAAATTGTATGTGGATGAACAAAACATGTGTGAGTATGCAAAATTGCTCCCCAAGCGTAGAGAGACTTATAGTGTTGTGTTTACTTGGAAGAGTATACCAATGTCGTCTCCTCAGGGAAGGAGAGGTCAAGTGTTTCAAAAGTGATTTAAAAAGGGAAAATTGGAAGATGTTGTGATTTGAAGTTTGGTGGTTTGTAATTTGTGAAATAAGCAAGAAAAAGAGGGTTGGCTAATCCATAGAGTTCATTCTAATGGGAATGCCAAATTGACTCATTTTATTCAACCAATGGTGCCTAGGTGTTTGATTGATTCGTAGGAAGCGAGAGATGAATGTAGTTTCTTGGACAAGAGCATACCCCGTAAAAAGTCTACGATGTATCAAAAGTCTTCAACCACATTCGTCCGCACTCAACCTAGCCAAATCAAACACTTTACACTACGAGGAGTAACGAAAGAGAGTCGATTTCACATACCCAAGAGAAAATCCCTCTTGGATTAGCCAACTAAAGGTTTAGTTATCCATGATAAAAGCAAGAACAAACATGAAAGATAAAGACATGGTAATGAGATCAAACATGAACTTGCATTAATGTAAGGAGAAGTTTAAACTACAAAAGAAATGGTATTCATGCTCAAAATGTAAAGCTTGAAGGGAACAATACCCAAATGCAACAATGAAACAAGGGAACCCTAGCCAAACTTAATACAACTTCAAATAAATGAGATTAAAATGCAAAAGGGAAGGATTACATGTAAAATGAAGCTTACTACAATGAAAATGGTGAAGGAACATGTTAAAACCCAACTTTCTCTCTCTAGACCTTCATCTTCTTCCTTGGACCTTCTCTCTCTAAAAGCTTGACAATGTAAAAATGTATGTAATGTGTATTTTTGTCCATCCCCCCTCTCTAGTCTTGAGTGTCCCGAGTTAGATTGCTTGAAGAGAGGTTATCCAAAAAAGCTTCCAAAGTCAATCAAAGTATGGCCCCATTTCTCTTCCCAACCACTCCCTTTCTCCTCATGGCCCACCCACTCCTTCATGCTTATTGTCTGAATGCAGAGGTTAGGAGGTCATGATGGAGTGTTGAAAAGGTCAATACATGGATTAGATATCAAAATATGGGCCCTCGTAGTTGATGGGGTCGTGTGGAAGATGATCTGAAACTTCTGGGTTCTTGGTACCGGTACCAAGTTATGAGGTACCGGTACCTTGACAAGCAGAGGGCTCAGGTAACGATAGCTGGTGATGAGGTACCGGTACTGACTTCATTTCTTCAATTTTGAACAGCAAAGGCGCAAGTGAGACATACCGGTACCTAAGGTACAAGGTACCGGTACCTAAATTCTAGAAGGCCCAGGTATCGGTAGCTAGATGGGGTACCGGTACCTACTTCATCTCTTCATTTCGTCAGACTGAGTTCCAAGTGCCAAGTACCGGTAGCTAGTGATGAGGTACCGATACCTTAATTCCAAAAAGCTCAGGTATCGATACCTGGTGACGTGGTACCAGAACCTACTTTGCCTTTTTGAGATTTTTAGCATTTTGAGATCCCGAGCCATTTGTCTTCAGTTCTTTTCTTGCCCATTATCCACAATCACGTTATGAGGTGATTGATGCCTGCCCTTACCCTCCTACCACCTGCAATCAAGCCATTCTCCATTAATCTTTGATTTGAACCAAATTTCCCAAAATTCATTACAAAAATAAGTTAAAACGGATGCAATGAGGTTGTTAAATGTGCAATGTTCCACACCCATCACTCATAACCACCTAAACCTTCTCCGGATCCACTGACACCCTCGAAGCAAACACCACGTGTCCCAAAAACTTCACCTCCATCAACCAAATTCACATTTGCTGAACTTGACATACAAATGATGGTCCCTTAAGGTCTAGAGAACAATCCTTAAGTGACCCTCATGCTCCTCCTCAGACTTGGAGTAGAGCATAATTTCATGAACAAAGACTACGACAAACTGATCTAAATAGGGTTGGAACACCCTATGTATGAGATCCATGAATGCCACTAGGGCATTTGTCAAACCAAATGGCATAACTATGAACTCAAAATGCCCGTATCATGTCCTAAATGTCGTCTTAGGGATATCGGCCTCCTTAATCCTCAACTGATGGTATCCTGTGCGTAGATCTATTTTGGAGTAGACCCGTGCCCCTTTCAGTTGGCCAAAAGATCATCGATCTGCGGTAATAGGTACCTGTTCTTGACGGTGACCCGATTCAACTGCAGATAGTCTATTCAATGTCTAAGGGTTTTGTCCTTCTTCTTGGCAAATAGCACCAGAGCACCCCAAGGTGAGGTACTCGGTCTAATGAAGCCCTTGTCCAAAAATTCTTGCAATTGGACCTTGAGTTCTTGCAACACTGCAAGTGTCATCCAATGTGGTGTCATAGAAATAGGGGATGCATCGGGTTGTAACTCAATTGTGAAGTTTACATCCCAATATGGAGGTAATCCCAGTAACTCATGGAAAAACATCTGCATAATCACAAACTGCCCGAGGTAGACCTAACTCCTGTCTCGCCTCATCCTCAAGTGTAAGGTAGACCCAACTCCTGTCTCACCTCGTCTTCAAGTGTAAGGCTTGCAAGCCAACCCACCAATTGCCCGTGCCAACGAGAGTCATACACGGCTTGGGGTAAGGCATTATGCTTTTCCCATCTGAAATTTGAAGCAAACACCTCTGGTGTATAGGCAGTGACCCTCTTCTAATCACTATCAATGACTGCTTGGTATTATTATGTTGACCCTAATCTCCGACCAAGATTCTGGTTGTGTGTATGACTTATACGGTTAGGTGAGTGTCACTCTCCCTCGGATATCATGCAAGAAATGGGAAAACGGGTGTATGAATGAAATGTTTGTGTGTGTACAAAAGTGCTCCCCAAGCGCAGAGAGACTTTCAAGGGTCGTGTTTTACTTGAAATTGGTATTCCAAGGTCATCTCCTCAAGGAAGGAAGGTGAATTATGTTGAAGGTGATTTTGTGAAAAAATAGAAAAGTGTAAAATCTTTGAGTTTTGTGTTTTGTGTTTGGTGAGTTGTGGTTTTGATTAAAATGAAATGGAAAGAAGTGTTGGCTAATCCAAAAAGGTCATTCCAATGGGAATGCCAAATCAACTCAAGACATTCTTCTAATGGTGCCTAGACGTTTGATTGATTCGTAGGAAGCGAGGGAGTAAAATGGAGGTGAGGATTCAAGTATACCCTGTGACAAGTCTACGGTGTATCAAGAACTCACAACCACGTCTATACTCAACCTAGTCAAACCAAACCATCTTTCACTACGAGGAGGAATGAAAAAGAGTTGATTTAGCATACCCAAGAGGAATTCTCCCTTGGATTAGCCAACTTATAGCTTAGCTACTCATATTTAATGCAAGAACATACATGAAGTAAAGAGACATTGTGAAGAAATGAAGATTGAAACTTAAATTAATACAAGAAAAGTTAAACTATGAAGTAGTGCATTTAATACCCTTTTTAAAAGCTTGAAGTGAAAAACTCAATACAACAATGGTAGAATCTAGAATGCATATGTAACACCCCAAAACACACCCTGGGCGGCATTACATTCTAAAACATTCATATCATGAGAGCACTAATATAATTCCTCAAGAAACGAGACTCCATTTGTCATCCACAAATATTTACAAAGTGATCCAAAAGAATAAGCCCAAATTATGGCTATTACATCTCAAAAATTAATTAAAGTTGCACAGCGGAATAAACAAAAGAAACTAGACTACACAATGTTCCAAAAGAATGTTCTAGTCTAGTAAAAAAAAAAAGGAAAGGAGGTCGCTCTATGCGTCCACCTCGGGATCCACACTCCCGTCAAGTGGAGTCTCCCAAGTAGCGGGCTCCTCGACCCTTACGTCCTCCTCAAGCGGGTAATCTGAAAAATGTTAGCGGTAGGGGGTGAGCACGAAACTCTGTAGAAAAATTCTCTGAAACCCATACAAGGTTTAGAAAAACATTTAAAACGGCCGGTCTCATTTCACAAATAGCATATATAATCTTTGAAGTAAAACAATGACATTTTACAACGGATCTCAAGTTTAAGTAGCAATAGTACTAGAAATGAACAATAATAACCAATTCTAATAAACCTCCATTTTAAAAATATAAAACATTTTCCACACATTATATAATATTGTGCTCCATGGCATGAGCATCCTTACAAGGAACCTCTCACCCCCAAGGTTTGGTTTCTCAAGCATCCTTACAAGGAACCTCTTGAGGAAAATCACATACTGTCCTCTTTTGGCATGAGCATCCTTATAAGGAACCTCTCACCCTCAAGACTTGGTTTCTCAAGCATCCTTATAAGGAACCTCTTGAGGAAAATCACATACTGTCCTCTTTTGGCATGAGCATCCTTATAAGGAACCTCTCACCCTCAAAGGTTGGTTTCTCAAGCATCCTTATAAGGAACCTCTTGAGGAAAATCACATACTGTCCTCTTTTGGCATGAGCATCCATATAAGGAACCTCACCCTCAAGGGTTGGTTTCTCAAGCATCCTTATAAGGAACCTCTTGAGAAAGAATGAGCATCCTTACAAGGAACCTCTCACTCATGTGCATCACCACAATCCAACCAAGCATACCATTCCAACATTTATATCAATTTACAAGCATCTATCCAACATCTCCAAAATATATCATGTAACAATTCCCCAACCAACAAAGAAAATACATGAGATCACAATAACATCATCTTTCTACCCAACACAAAGCACTAAGGTTTCGAAAATCCATAATAAAGAAAGCATTTAAGAAGGAAATACATCACTCTCCAAAAATGAGGGTTTTAAAACTAGAGAAGAGATTTCATGGGTATTAAACCCTAACTTTGTTCAAAACATGTAATCTTTGCCAAAAAGCCTAAGAGAGGATGATTCCATAGAATAAATATACCATAGATAGCCAAAACATACATATATAAATACCCTAGTCATCAATGTAAGTGAGTGAGAGAAAACCCCTACCTTGGTATTCTTGAAATATAGGGCTTTGATCTTTTTGGAAGTGTAACTCCCTCTTGATCTTGTGTTTCTTTCTCCTCCTTTATCTCCTCCTAGGGTTCTAAAGTGTTTAGGATGAGAGTGGAGTGAAGAATGGGGCAAATGAGGGCTTGAGGTGGTGTTTTAAACCCAAAAATCCCGACTTTTTAACTGTTCGGCAAGTGTCAGAAAAAGCGTACCGGTACGGTTTACCTACTGGTTCGGGCGTACCGGTACACTTTGACTACTTTGACTTCCAGGGAAGTTTTGACCCATTTAGAGGTCGAATTAGAAAATTTTCATGAGATACACTTTTGTAGCCCTAGATGTCTACTATCTACTTTCAAAATTTCAGATCTATTTAATATAAGGATAAAAAGTTATGACCAAAATACTAGAAGGTGTCCCAACTCCTTTTTACCCACATTTTCTCTAAGTGTGTTTTCACTCCGGAATACTTCCTAACTTCCAATACACCTCATATTACCTCTCCCAAGGTTGTTCGACCTTCCGGATTCAATTGACACCTTATTTTGACCTAAAAATATTTAGAAATTCATCTAATCACCCTTTCCAAGTTTAAATGTCTTGGAAACTCAAACTTCCCAATCAATATGCATCTCTAGCATTTCTCTTACTATTACAATCTATATAGTTCATTCTTACATCATTACACATATCCACATTTTTACAACAATTATTTACTATATATCTATATACATATATATAAAAGAAAATGCGGGGTGTTACAGCATAACTAAACTTGCAATACACTTGAAATAAATGAAATTCAATGCAATAAATGAAGCTTACAAGAGTCTTACAAAAGATTACAAGTGAAATGGGTAGAAGAAATGAAAAAATCTAACTTCTCTCTCTAAAACTATGTCTTCCTCCTTGAGCTTCTCTCTCTACAATGCTCTACAATCTGAATTAATGTCCAATGTTGCTTGTATTTTCATCCATGGAGGTCCCCTAGGTTGTGTGACAGGCCTCCCATCCATAGGAGGCTGAGTTGATGGCTTGGGCAGGCTAGGACAAGCCTAGCCTGCAACTTCCCAGACTTCCTTCTTCCCTCTCTTCCTCATTAATGCTGGGGCCTCCAAAGTCTAACCCTAGGTGTGGGGAGGCATGTAGGTGTTTAAGGGATGTCAGGGGACAAGTGGGAGACTCATAGGTGGGACCCCCAAGTGACAGAACTTGAGTTGCAGGTTTCAGGCGTTTTTCAGCAAAACCTACTGGTAGGTCGATGGCCAAACCTATCGGTAGGTTTTACTCCAGTAGCCAAAACCTTCTGGAAGGTTTGTGGTAGAACCAACTCCAGTAGACAAAAACTACTGGTAGTTTTATGAACAAACCTACCAGTAGGTTTTTACTTGTTTTGCTCAAATCTTGGTCTTTTCACCTTCTATGCCATCGTTAGGCCTCCCCTTCATCTCCATTGAATTTAAGCACTACGATGGGGGCTTAACTCATGTCATTTTCAACTCTTTGCCTGCAAACATACCGAAACGTCATTAAATGTAGAAATATTGCAATTCCTCCCATATTCACCACAAAAACAAGTCTAAAAAGGGTGCAAATGTGCAAATAATGTGCTAATCAATGATGACTCGGTATGCCACCAACCAATTCATCCTGAGGATGACATCAAACTTCGACGTGTCCATGACCCTAAGGTCCATAATAAGTAAAATCCACGAGATCTCTAACTCACATCCTTGACATATCTAGTCAATGCGAGCCCTAGTTCCTAGGGGAGAACTCACATGTAATGACTCTTCTAAGGTCTCAAACTCTAAGCCCAAGTCTTTCACATAGGATGCAAAAATGAATGGGTGAGATACACCCGAATCAAATAATACCCTTGCCCATAAGAGAGAGAAAAGAAATGTACCATGTATCACCGACTGATCAACCAGCTCAATCTGAGGTGTGATGGCATAGACTCGACCTTGGGTTCCTAAAGTCCAGTAAGCCCTGTCCTCGGCCTCGACACAAACCCTGGCCCATCTGGCCTGATTACGGAGTCTATGTAATGCCCTGGAACTAGAACTGGCTTCCTTGGCCTATAGTGGGGTAAGGAGGAGTGAAAAATGTACGTGGATGTCCCACCGATGACGGCGAATGAGATGTCTCATAACTCTAGGATCCCTACCTTTGAGGACAATCCTATCTCAAGTGGCCCAGCCAATGATAAATATAACATGTCTTCTGGTCTCCCTAGAATGTCCCTCTGAAGTTTTTCCCCCTTGGGAAAACTGATTCTGGCCTTGGCCTTGATAGCCTCGACCATGCCCTTGAGATCCCTGTGGGGTAGACGTTCGTTGCTTCTTTCCTGAACTAGAAGAAGAGGATTGACCCTTCTTCTTCTTATCCTTAACACATACCTCTCGGATTCTGCTTGCGTCTTCCACTTCCATCTTAATGGTCATAGCCGTCTCGGCCATTGAGTCTAAATCTTGTAAGCGATGACCTACAATCTTTCCCCAGATGGACAACTTCAAACCATCCTCAAACATCCTTACTTTGGCCAATTATGTGGCCACATAGTCATCAGCAAAACAGGCTAGTTCGGTGAACTTAGCCACCTATTCCATCACCGTCATAGTCCCTTGCTTCAAATTCAAGAATTCTCGGGTTTTCACTTGTCGAACAGCCGACATGAAGTACTTGTTCATGAAGAGCTCACATAACTCTTCCCCTGTCATTGCCTCAATATTCTTTGAGGCCTTTGCTCAATCCCACCATAAATGGGCTTGTCACTCAAGTTGGAACGCAACTAGCCTTATCTTAGTGGCGTCAGATGTCATCTCTATAGCCTTCAAGATCTTATCTACTTGTTGGAACCAATGGTCAGTTACCATCGGATCTGCCCCTCCCATAAAGGTTAGTGGTTTGTGTGTCTTGAACCTTCGGAGGTTGTTCGAGCCCCCTTGGCCCATGTTGGCATTGGCTTGCATAAAGGTGGCAGCCATCATACCCATAATGTCCATAAAGGCTTGTTGATCAAAGGCTAGTGGTGGTTGGTTGTTATTCCACCCACCCCCTCGGCCATTCTGGTGTCCTCTTCTTCTATTTCCCACCAAAACACATGTAATATAGCAATAGAGCACTAACTTAGTATCCCAAAGTTAGGGACCAAAGTTACAAAGTTGAAAATTTTATTTCCTCTTGTCTCACTAGTAGGAGGTATGCCACCCACTAGTAGACATCCCGAACCATAAACCTTCTCATTTATTCTTTTTCCGACCCCAGGGTTATGTTTTCCAAACCTAGTTTCTCATTTCTATAAACATTCAATCATGCGTATAATCACATATCATATAACACTTATCATTTTAACACATTCAACATGTAATGCACAATGGATGCAATGGCTTAGACCCATGCCCTACAAGCCCTAGGTAATTCGAGAACCTAAGCTCTGATACCAAGCTGTGACGCTCCAAAATTCGGGGGTTCTTTCTCAACCCGTTGATCACCAATCAACACGCGTAAGTATACCCATGAGTACCTGTAACACCCCACATTTTCTTTTATATATATATATATATAGTAAATAATTATTGTAAAAATGTGGATATGTGTAATGATGTAAGAATGAACTATATAGATTGTAATAGTAGGAGAAATGCTAGAGATGCATATTGATTGGGAAGTTGGAGTTTCCAAGACGTTTAAACTTGGAAAGGATGATTAGATGAATTTCTAAATATTTTTAGGTCAAAATAAGGTGTCCATTGAATCCGGAAGGTCGAACAACCTTGGGAGAGGTAATATGAGGTGTATTGGAAGTTAGGAAGTATTTTGGGAGTAAAGACACACTTAGAGAGAATTTGGGTAAAAAGAAGTTGGGACACCTTCTAGTATTTTGGTCATAACTTTTTATCCTTAGGTCCAATGAATCTTAAATGTTGACAGTATATAGTAGACATCTAGGGATACAAAAGTGTATTTCATGAAAAATTTCCAAATCAATCTCTAAATAGGCCAAAACTGCACTGGAAGTTTCAGCAAAAACAGGAATTCCGTTCGAACGTGAATCGACGTTCGAACGTGAATAACGTTCGAACGTAAGTGCGTTCCAATACTCTTTGTCTGATGGAAAAACAAAAGTACTGGGAGTGACGAACGTTCGAACGCCAATGACGTTCGAACATGACTTATGAACTCTGGGTTGCAGAATCGCGCACAAGAGGCCAATTTTCACACTATAAATACTTAAGGACACCTCCATTAGTCCCATTTCAACATTTCAAACCCTAGGAAGACTTAGAGAGGAGGAAAGAAGGGGAAAACACAAGATCAAAGGAGGATTTGCACCTTGAAGAAGATCAAAACTTCAAGTTTTCAAGAACACCTAGGAAGAAGAAAGGTAGGGGTTTTCTTCCATTCACTTACATTGAGGCTAGAGTTATTATATATGTATGTTTTCACTCTCATTCTTATATATATGGTATGAAATACTTGATTCTTGACATCCTTGCAAAGATTATCATGTTTTAAACAAATCTATGGTGGAATAACCATTAAATCCTTTTTTCTCATCTTCAAACCCTAGGTTTCAAGAGAAAGGGGTTTTCCTTTTGATTTCTCCTATGTTCTTGATTTCAAAACTTTAGTGTTTCATATTGAACAACAAAAGGGTATTTATGATGATCTCTTGTACCTTTTCTTATATTACTCTTTGTACCACAACTTATGAGAATTGGGGATTTTTCTTGGGAAATTGCTTGTAAATTGGGGACTTGTGTAATTGTTGGTTATGTGAGATATTTGTTGGTATTTTATCTCTTGCGTGGTTGTACGATACGAACATGGATTACTATTGACCGGGTATCATGTAGTGGGTAGACGTCTTTATATGCCACGCGGGTATGAACTTTTTTTCGTACCACATGGAGTGGGTAGACGCCTTTGTACGCCGTGGGGATATGAACTTTTTCTATCACTAATGATCACAGATTAGTAACGTGGGTTGTGTCGGACATACAGTGTGGGTTATCGTGCCTTGTACCAGAAATGGTTTCGACAAGAGTTTTGGGAAGTATGGGATTCCACGAGAACTTGTTGGAAACGGTTTATGGTAGAATGGATTATCAATGGTATATTTTGTTTATTTATCCATTTCAATTACTGTTGCTATCTAAACTTGAGATCTGTTTAAATGTCCTCGTTTTACTTCAAATGGTATATATGTTATTTGTGAAATGAGACCGACCGTTTTATATACTTTTCTAAAACCTTGTTTGGGTTTGGGAGGATTTTTCTACAGAGCTTCGTGCTCACCCCCTACGGTTGAACATTTTTCAGATTTGGTGCCAGAGGATGAGCTCGGTGCTAATGAGCCGGGCCAGGGAGAGGCTTCACTAGAGGGATACTTGGATCCCGAGTGGGACATCTAGAGATGTCGCTCACTTTTGTTCTAGACTAGGATATTCATTTTGAACCTTGTGAAGTCTAGTTTTCTTTTGTTATTTCCGCTGCGCTACATTAGTTGATTTTTGAAATGTAAAGGCCAAAGATGACATATTCTTTTGGGATAATGATGTAAATGTTATGAAGGATTTTTATGACGTCTTATTTATGAATGGTTTATTTTAGTGCTCTCATGATGTACATGGTTTTAGAATGTAATGCCGCCCAGGGTGGTATTTGGGGCGTTACAGTACCGCATAATCTGATACCACGTTGTTACACCCTATTCATCGGGATCATAACCAAAATAAACTTTGGGCAGAGTCTCCCTTGTAGGGGAAGCTTACCCAATCCGTAACCTGTGCATATATTAACCACATAACCATTCCAAGGTCCAAACCCCAACAATTATGTCTTATTATTCTCCATTATATCATCAAAATAGAAACGCTCAAGAAGTGAAGGCCCCTCAGTGTTTCATTTTAAAATTTCAAATTCTAGGAAGAGGTACCGGTACCTCTGTTACGTGGTACCGATACCTAGGCCCTCTGTTTACCAGGTACCGGTACCTATATATCTTGGTACCAGTACCTCGGCCCACTGTTTGCTAGGTACTGGTACTTATATACCTTGGTATCGATACCTGATACCTAGGTACCGGTACTTGAGCCCACTGGAATCCAGGTACTGATACCTGTGAGTCTAGGTACCGGTACCTGGGTCACCCGATAGCGTGTACTTAATCACTTAGGTACCGGTACCTGAGCCTATATTTTCCCTAAATCTTTCCATTTTCAACTCCTAGCCATGCAAACTCATACCATAATCATCAATTCACTCATTTACATGAAAAACATTGTCCAAAAGAGTTAATTACATGTCCCCTTTATACAAATTTACAAGTTCAATATAAATTACATATTTGATTACAAAAATGCAATTTAAGAGTCATATTCCGGCTCCTTCATAAACAAGGGTCCGAGTGAGGGCCGTTCACCGGCACTTTTCTGACACCTAAAATATGTTCCCATAAAGGGTGAGCCATGTTCAATAGGGTATCTTATAAGGATGCTACTCCCCAACCCAGATACATATAAAATATTCACATGCAATTCATCAATCAATCATATATTCAAGAATATACAATTCATAAATGAATACCACAATGTCATACCATGTCATGAGATGAAACTCACACATGCAATACAACCCGAGCCCTCCACTGGCTCCCATAACACATGTCATGTCATGTGTATGCATCCGGGCACTCCTAGTCCCCGCCATTAATGTTACACATCCAATGACGATTTTATAAAATCTTGTGTCTTTTGGGTGGATAACTTATGGACATCACACCAAGGATCTACCAACCCATATGGAATTCGAGGACATCACACCCCAGGCTCCGAGTACGCTTACACACTTTTCTAGAATTTCACCACAGGGTAAGTGAGTGAACCAAGTAACCGGGCCTTGCACCCGAGGGAGAATCTATCCCTTCTTCCTACACTCGACATACATTTTTAATGCAACCCATGTGACTCAGTATAACCTAAGTTCAACCTTTTCGAGCCCACATATCAACCCATTGAGGACGGTGTTTTGATCTAAAGCATGCACACACACCCACACTCATGTCAATTGCCCACGAATGCGATACTACCTATGCATATGAAAATTTCATGTACAATTGCAATTATCATATCATATTCATCATATCTTGAGTATATTATGAACATATCCAATGTCTGTCGCATTCCCCAATTTCTCAATTGTCAATTATATCATAATTGACACATCACCACCAAGCATATTATAGCATATTCTATACACATAACACACTTAATCAACCATAGGCATTTTATCAAACACCTACAAGACACCTAGATTATGTAAACATATAGCATGCCCAAATCAACACAATTCTTCATGAAATTTCAAGGCAAGCAATTTCATCAACACCCAATCATGCAATACTTGGTATAAACATATTCTTATACCCATTTCCGTTTTCTAACACCCTAGACATGTGTTATACATGGGATTTCATCTCTAACACCCTACCCATTTTATATTTCAACCCTAGGTTGGAAATAAACCTAGTTAGGAAAGAAACCCTAACCCTTGTAGCGTATATTCGCGTACTAGAAGCTCCAAACGCCCAAAACCAAGCCTCACAAGCTTAATCCCAAAAATTCCATCCTTGAGACCTTGGCGAAACTCACGATCTTTGGTACATATGCGTAGCTCTCGTCGCATAAAACAACCTTTGTTCTTGGCCTGAAGAGATCCGACAGTCGGCTTGCTATAGATAGAAGAAGAAAGGTGAAAGAAACCTTGGTTTTCTCTCTCTCTCTCTCTCTCTCTCTCTCTCTTCCAGAAAACTAAGCAACACAATGGTGAAAAAATTTGATTTTCCCCCTTTTATACCCTCCAATGCTTGGCTCACATTGAGCCACACGTCTTGTCTTTTTTTGATCCGATTTTATAGCGAATCAGTTAAATCTTGTCCCGTGTTAAGTTTGGCATATTTTATTTGAAATAAATTTAAATTATTTTTTGGGTTCCTCGAATAAAATTTGATCACATTTATTTTAGTCGCGTGACACCCGATCGCCTCATGAAACATAAAAAAATCTGTCTATCTTGGAATTCAACAAAAATTGATTGGGTAACTAAATTTTGCGAGATGAATCTAAAGGTGAGGTCCGTTTCATCATCCGAGTCTTAGAAAAATTTGGGTTTTCAACCCATACCGCAACAACTAATTATCTTTTTGCCCTTTTTAGTAAAATTTTATTTTTTCTCGGGTTTTACATACATTGTATGGAAAATTGTATGTATTATGAAAAATTATATATATTGTGGACATGTTTAATATTTTTTTAGCTAAATTATTATGTTTTATAATTTTTTTATTTTTTTATTATATGACCGGTTGAACCAGTTGACCCAACGGTTGAACCAGTGAACCATTGACCCAGTTACTCTACCAGTTTGACGTCCAGTGCAGTTCTAATAACACTAGTTCTATGTTTAATATCTTTTGTTGAGCACAATGTTGGGTCTAAGTAGGGGGTGTGTGCATATTTTTGAGTGCTTTTGACTTGATCTTAATCGCACACCCAAGTATAAGTGGTCAAGTTGTAATATTATTCGGTGAAGTCCGAGGTCAAATCCACATTACTATAGAAGAGCAAGAAGAGTAAGAAAATCTCATTCTTCCTAGTAACGTAAATACAAAGCAAACGTAAAGAATCCTTCCTCAAGGAATTGTTGAAACACCCCCACTCTTCACTTACCAAATTAGGGTGGAAAACTGAGAGAGGTTCAACCCTCCAAGCAAAAAAAAATAACAAGAAATGTAGAAGAAGAGATTTGGCTTCGGAGTGGAGAGGTGGTGTGATTTTCCTCCAGAGGTTTGGCCTCCAAGGCTTGGGAAAATAATTGTCAAATACTCCACCAAACATGCCTATTTATAGGCCTTATGAAGGAGCTTAAGTTGGTTTAGAGGAAAAAAGCCAATAAGAGTGAAGTGTTGCATTATCCAACCAATGGGAGAATAGCTAGGGTTGAGGCGGTGAAGGCCACCATCTGGATGCCACCACCATCGTCCGAATGGTGCTCATCCACTAGTTTTTGCATGGAAGCCTCCCTTATTGACTTGTTGACCTTGACCACTGTTGGGATGGTCCTCCTAGCTTCCGAATGGTGCAATGTTGCTGGATTTCTTCTTTGTTCTTCTTTTCACTTTAGCCCTCCAATTCTCCATAATTACATAAAACCCTACAAAATGAAGTTTTCAATATTAGGCATAAAACTATTTAAATCAAACATTTTTTATCAATTAATGCACACATTTAACCTTAAACCCTAATTCATTTTCGCATTTTCTAGGGTTAATCAGTTTTATTTTCTAGGTGATTTTAGTAGTTTGTTATGCTTATTTCTTTTTCTGTAGTTTATTTTTTGTTTTGCGGCCTGTGGTTTCTATTGTTAAAGCATATTGCCTTGTGCTTTCTTTCCCTTATTTTTTTTTTATTTTCTCATTGTATTACTGTTTTTGCATTGAGGACAATACATATTTTAAGTTGGTGGGGGTAAGGTTAAAAGTGCACCATGTTCAACCACCATGTGCTATTTTTGGTAAAAAAATTGAAATTTTTTTGAAGATTTGAAAATTTTGAAAAAAAAAAAAAAATCTGGTTGGACTATATTATTCTCTCTTAATTAGGAAGAGATTTTTGATTATTAAACTTGAATCTTGAGTGCATGCAAATTAGCACTCCGTAGGAGTTTATTCTATGTTTGAGTACCATACTCATGTTTTCATTTGAAACTCAAATTTTATGTACACAATGATCGTGTAATTTTTGTGATTTATTGAATGAGATTTACTTCTTAAAAAACTTGATATCTATAGTGAAGATGAATATATGACCAATGTAGTTTTGTGCCAATCTTTGTTTGAGGGTTATAATACATTTACTCAAAGATTATTGTTCAAATTCAATCTCTTCCAATAATCTCATTATTTTTGTTTTGATTAGAGTACATGAAGTAGTTAGTTGACTATATCTCAATGCTAGAAGTATCTTGCCATATATTTCTGAGACATAATTTTAGGCCATTTTTTGGAATTTATTTGAGCCTTAACCTATTTTTTCTTGAAATCATCCATAGTGGCCGTGATTTAACTTTAATGAAAATTTTGTTTCTTAACCATGTAAATCACCAAGTCAAGTATAAATGGGTTATAGAATTGAAGGTTAATAAGGAATTCAAAAGAGTATCCCAAAAAAAAACAATTCTTTTCACCTAAATCTCCTTCTTTGAAAATAATAGCTCAAGACATGCATTTCTCCATCTTTCCCTTTCTAACATTTTTTCAAAGATTGTTAATTTTTCTCTTCTTTCTTTCTCTTCACAACTTTTCTTTTCTTTCTTTTTTTGAATTTCAGCAATAATCTCGAATACAACTTATCATCCTCTTTTTTCTTGATTTTCTAGTAGCCACCATTCCTTTTTCAAATTGTAAACGATTTAAGTCCCGAGATAACCAAGGTAAACAAGTCCTATTTGATCTCAAAAATCATGGCATGTGTATGTACTCAATAATGGAATATGAGATATATTAGCTATATTATTTTTATTTGCTTTAACATTCTTTCATGAGATTATACCGATGTTGTTTCATTTAAATAATATTCTTCATTTCAAAGAGATATGTGAGTTATATTTTGCTTTTGACCATAGAAATTCTCCTCACATATAACGTATGAGTGAAACAGTTACTAAAATCAGATCATTTCTGTTGTGAGAGTGAATCCATGGTGAGATTGACATCAAAACTAGAATTGGATAGCTAATAGAGATGTGGATGTTATTTAATAAATTACTTAAATTGCACAATCATTTCACACGCACACAAGTTTCTAAAGTTGATGTGAATGTGAATACTTTTACATAGCATTTAAATCTATAGTTTAGCCTTTATGTGAATGATTTGAGTGGATGGTGAATTGTCTTTAAATTTTATTTTTAATTAGGATATAATAATATATTTCAAATTTGTGGATGAATAAAAGGAAGTTTATAGATATCTTCTTTGGAAACCTTTGATTCAACCTATTTTGTGACCTGCTTTACATCATACACCAAAGTATAAGTGGTCAGATTGTAGTTTTCTCGGTTTAAGTCCAAGATCGATCTCACGAAGAGTTTTAATAATTAGGATTTAAAATAAGAACAGTGAAATTGTTATCAAAGCAGTGTAACATGAGATAACTTATGATGTGATCTTAAAACTGGTATATAAACTGCATAAATAAAATGCGTAGGTAAACTGGTGAAGGATATTAATATAAAAGATACCCTTCAGTTTAAAGATTCCATATGCTTTATATTGGTTAAGTACTGAAAATGTTACCTTACAACAATTAACTTCTAGGTCACTGGAAAGTCAACTGGTAGGTTTGATGTATATTGAACCATAACACAACAACTGTTCAAGTTAGCTGGAAGGTATATTTCTATGCAACGATCAAATAATCCAAGTAAACCAGAAGACAAGCCATTCAGGAGGAACCTGAATTACTCAATCGGCAGTTATGTACCATGCATCAGTTAAACAACCCTAGTGAACAAGAAGGCAAGCCATTAAGTTGGAACACTTTAGTTATTCAATTGGCAGGTTGATGATTCACTGATGACGTAATTTCGGTTTACGCATTGAATCAAAAGCATTGGCTATGCCGAGACTTAACCCGTCTATAACCAATCAATCGAATTTTACGTAACTCCCAATCACGTACATCACTGTATCATGCATGAAGTACATAGATAGTATGGTATAAAATATTAAGTATTGCTTGGTGTTCATAACCATAAGCATATTATAAATATAGTCATCCATCAATTAAGGGAGGAATATATAACAATAAAGCATAATTAAACATTGGCGTTTTCATAACTTAAACAATAATATACATATATTCACCCCTCACTGAAGGGTAAAAGTGAACTACTCACACTCCATTGCTATAAACAAGCAAGAAGTGCGAGACAGTTTCATTACAATACTAAATAAAACAAAGACACTCATTCCCCAAGGAATAGTTGAAATACAACCACCCTTAATATCAATTAAGGCACAAAGGTGGCAGAAGTTCAACCTTTAAAGTAGAAAGGTATAACAAAAATGTAGAAATAAAAGAAATTATGGCTGGAGAGTAGGTTACACAGGATCTCTCCCTTGATCTTCCTTAATCTCTCTTTGAATTTTGGCTCTTCTCGTACAGAATCCCGAAAATGATGCTGGCAAGGCCTATTTATAGGCCAAGGAATCTGCTGAAATGTAGAAGAAAGAAGGAAGGCGGTTTGGCTACTATCCGGATGTCATCACCACCGTCCGGACGGTGCTAGACCTCTGGATTTTGGTGGTGAAGTTCCACACTACTATGGTAGGTTCTTGTTGTAATTACACTGACATCCCATGCTGGTTTAGACTTTGATAGATTGCTCCCCACAATTTCCGCACAAAACCCTGAAATTAACAACATTTCAAGCATTAACCCTAATTTACGCACAAACCCTAATTTCAAACAATTCAATTGTTTTAAATTACATAATTAACCTATTAATCTACTTCAACTTACACACTAATTAGGGTTAATCACACTCCCCAAGCTAAACATTACTAGTCCCTAGTAAATAAAAATAATTAACAAAATAAAATCACTTTCGTAGATTTCACAATTGCATTTAGCATATGCAATAAGCCGTTAAACCTCTAAGTGATCCCTAGTGGAAGAGTTTTTTCTCGTAAAGGTTTTCAATGAAGATACCTACAAACTTCAATAGTTAAGAGTTCATTTTTCACAGATAAAATTAAATTAATATTCCTCTACGTTGCTAAAATACTTCCTTTTTCTGATCACTATAAGAGTAACACACGTTAGTTGTAATATTATCCATATATTTTTAGAAAACTTGTGTGTGTGTGTGTAATGATTACTTTATTTCAAAAATCACTCAGGAAATATTACCATCTTTCATCTTAGTCTTGTTGTCAATCCTCTCCTAGAATACACTCAGCAAAGAATACACATACGTTATAGTGACTATTCACTCAGTAATTACATGTGATTGAAATATTATTTTCAAAGCAAAGTAATATCATATGTAATATATCAAAAAAACGGTTATTTGAATAGAACTGGAATTTGACATAATCTCATGAAAAAATATTAACACTACATTAAATATATTATCAACATTTCCCTTTTTGCATTGGTAGAATTAATACACATGCATGACTTCTGGAATAAAAAAGGACTTTCTTAGGGTTGTAATGTGGTCATTGTTTTAGGGTTTAAGAAACGACGTCAATGGGATTCAAAAACTATCATTTCTTAGTATTGTGGCACACCTCTTTCTAGCTTTTCAAGACTTTCACATTTTTTTTTACTTTCTTGGCTCTTTTCTTTCTTTCTTTCCCTTTTTAAGTTTCTTCCACAGATTTTTCTTTGAACAGTAATCACCTTCTTCTTTTCTTTGATATTTTCTTCCTTTTCTTCTTCTTTTGCTTTTCTGTATCATACTGATTTAGAAGAGGGTGCAAAAAAATTAGATAGCAAAGGTATGTCAAATATATTTTTCTTTGGCTCGGGTATTTCTTGGGTTTTACGAAAATAATTTATACTCTTTTAGGCTCAATCACGGCTTACTAAAGATATAATTTTGTAAAAGAAATGGTCAAGTGTCAAAATTAATCAAAAATGGCCTAAGATCATTTTCCAGAAATCATACACCAGCATAATCTCTAAGTAAAAATTTCAAGGAAAATACTAACAATAAAATTCAATGAGTGCTAATCAAAACAAAGCTAATAAGATTATTCAAAGAAAATTTACCGTTGAATCGAAGATTCTTATTTGAGTAGATGTAGAATATCTCTCTAAGAAGGATTAGCTCAAAATCTGCAATAGGTTTTACATCTCCACTATATATGCAAAGAGTGTAATATTTCAAAAGGTTTTTAAAATAAAGAATTCTATTCGTGCACAAAAGAATAAGTTTTAATAAAAATATTAAGATAATACACAACTAAAATATGAAAATTCTGCGTGATCAGATTAGGACTATCCTTGCAAAACATTAGAATAATAACCTAATTTAACTGTGAATTATACGAAACAATCCTCCTAACTCAAAAAACATAACTACTACATTAACTAACAAAAAAAAATTCAAAACTAACATCCAAAACATAAAGTAAATTTAAGTGCATAGACAAAAGATGAGTAAGTAGCAAGATGTGCAGTATCTCTAGAGTCTCTGATCAAGAAGTAGATAGGCCTCCACCAAAATGTTCTCTAAGTAGCCTCAATATCTCGGACTGGTTCTGCTCATAATCAGCCATGCGTTGATCAAGCTGGGTGATGCTGGTCTCCAACCCTAATAAAATCTGTCTGTCGGTCCTATCATCTACTAGTATATATGGCTGATCCTCTTGTGGCTGAGGCTGCTCTAGTGGGTAAAACTCTTCAGCTCCTTGGAATGGTTACTCCTACGGTGCTGGTGGTACTTCAGGTTGCTCCTCGGGTTGGACTCCATGGATTTTCTTTAAAGATGTCTTGTTTAACAGTGAAAAATTCTCCACCATCGGCCACTAGAGATCTGCAAGTACTCCCTTAATCCTGTAGATCTCATATACTAACATAGCATACAAAAGTGAAGATTTTTTTGGCTTTCACAGTAGTAAGCATCTGGTCCATGATTAGGTTAGGAAGATCAATTGTATGTCCCATCCCAAAAACATATAAGAAATAGGCCCTCTCAGTGTATATCTGATTCTTCTGAGCTTGGGGTAAGAAATTATTCATAGTAATCAAATTTAATATTCAGTACTTGTCCGTTAAATCCCCTTGCTTTATATATTTGTGCGGTCTTCCCCATACATAATTTGGATTCCCCGTCAATTTTATCCCTACATCAGTTAAATTAGGCACTTGTGTATAAGGGTATTACGGGTTGGGATATCTTGGAATGGGCTGAAAACAGTGGCTATAGTAGCCGGTGTAACTTGAAAAATTCTACCGCTGACAAACACACGAAGTTCTCTCTCCCCAGTTGCTTGTATATTGCTATAAAATTCACGGACCAAACAATCATAAGCAGGCATAACAAATCTAACATAACCTATCCATCCACGTGCAACAAGTATTTTTCTAACCCCTATATTCTCAAAATCTTCATAAATCACCGGCCTTTCAGGAATAACAGTTTTAGAGAGAAAATGAGTATCGTACCAGACTTGTTGTTCAACATTCTCAATTACCTCAGTATTGTAGATATTTCCTGGCTGGGGTTGCTGCAGAGGTGCTTTAGATTACAAAGATGGACTTCTTTGTGCTTGCCTCGAAGAACTTCTCGTTCTAAGCCTTAGATCCATTTTTTTTTGCTGATTTCTCTCTAACTGCTCTCTTTCAACTGATTTCAATCGGTAAGAACCTAGAAAATGGCATGGGTAAGTGATTGATTGGATAAAATTTGAAGAAAAACGGCCTTCTATAGTGGATTTGAAAAAAAAAATTGCAGAGGAGGACGTTGGTTTTTGTATTCTGCTACGAGGGAAACTAGAAACTGATCAGTTTTTACGCTGTTGAGTTTTTATATAGTCAGGACCGTCCGGACGCCATCACCACTGTCTAGACGGTGAGGATGCACTGGAATTTTCCTTTCAGACTACAGGCTGCTGACTCCTGGTGTTCTGCCTTCTTCAGTTATGATCCTGCATTTACAAGATTAGTTTCAACTTTACACATTGCACATGACTTACTACTCACTCTTTTTTTTTTTTTAAAGAATTGATTTATTTATTATTTTATTCATTATTTATTATTTACTTATTTACTATTCTCCTAATTAATCTATAGCTATTTACATTTATGCACCATTTCCAAAATTATTCATCATTTGATCACAATTAATCAGAATCAGAATCTTGCAAATTAACAACACCAGTGACACGCTTCATTTCACTTCTCACGTATCTTGACAACATGGGAGTGGAATGAGATGGCGTCTCAGGACATTCCTTACTCTGCTCATACCTAATCCACTCAAGAGGATCTAATGTTCAACCTAAAATTGGTTCCGCACACTGATTATATTCTCTCAAATGCATTAAACGACCACACCTCACACAACCACCGAGACGATTCGCTCGTCGGCATTTGGCAAATGAAATTTTTCCGCACAAGGGTTTTGCTTGATTGTCCACGATTTCTAACTTTCTAACAACTCTAGCTTTTGCCATGATCAAAGAATGTATGTCTTTTGGAAAACGGCGCATTATAATTAAACTTAACTAAAACAGTTTCTCATTCACTTACAATTTTATTTTCGGAAAATTTTGAAAATCGACTCAAAAATTGACTCATTATCTGGTTCTTTAATGTCTGCCATTCACAAAGACGAATCTGAATGATTAAGACAAAGATGAATGATTCCCTCCCCCCAACCTAAATTAAACATTGTCCTCAATATATAAGATAATGAAAATAGAAAATGCTAATCAGACGTGGAAGGAAGAACTACTTATAATATAAAACCTAACCTATAAAACAAACAAAAAAAAATTAGTACTACTATTTACAATCAAACAACAATATAAATTTTTCAAGGCACATAAACTGGTTCCAAAAGCTGTATGGAAGTTACATTTTGACTAAATCCATCATAATGGGGTTTAAGCCTTTGACCATTTACTTTGAAAATATTTTCAGTTAATGGATTCTCAATTTCTATTGCCCCCATAATCAAAATTTTGCTTGACAATGTTTAACGCCCCAAAATCCACCTTGGACGACATTACTATTTAAAACCATTTACATCATGAGAGCAACTAATAACATCCATAGATAAAGAGAATTCCATTCATTATACATCATATCTACAACATCATCCAAAAGAATATGCCAAACTATGACATTTACATCTCAAAATCAGACTTAATCTTGCAGCGGAATAAACAAAATAACATTCATCCAATGTATTACAATACCTCTCATAATCTAGGACATAAAGATAACAATTCTAGATATCCCCATCGAGATCCACACTTACATCCAATTGCACTTCCCAAGCTATCTGCTCATCCACTCCGGGCTCTTCCTCTAAACCCAATCTGAGAATAAATATTGTTTGTAGGGGGTGAGCACTAAGCTCTATAGCAACATCCTCCCAAACTCGAACAAGGTTTGGAAAACATATAAAACAGTTTGGTCTCACTTTTCACAATATAATATATAACTTGAAACAAAACAGTGACAATTTATTCGATCTCAATTTAACGCAATAGCAATAAGTAAATGAAAGGAATAAACATGTCAGAGTTGAAGAAATCAATTAAGCATTCAATAGCATCATCCCATATTCTCATGTATGTCGTATCACTCATGTATGTTGGTTGTTTCCCATGAATCTACACGACGTTTCTACCTCGTTCACCCATCATAACCACACAAATCACTTTAGGAAGGGCGTATACCATCTCCCACTACATTGACGAATCCTTCCCAGGAAAGGTATACCATCCCTCAGCCTCGAACTTACGTGAACAATAGTGGTTGCTCTCACAAACAACAATCCACTACAAGTGTTAGGCAACCATCTCACCCCCATTGGGATAGACTAACCTCTAACACTCTACGGCAGCTCTCGAAGGTAATTCAAGTCCATCACAACAAACCATACAACAGATTCAATACCAAACATTTTCTCATATCACAAGTAATTCAAAACCCCCTAATTCCATGGGTATTTCTCAATATAACATCTCAAGAAAAAATGAGCAAGAGGTCATCAAAAGATATAATTTTATTGTTTCAACCAAAACACTAGAGTTTTTGAATCAAGAACAAATGAATATCAAGTCTTGAAATCAAGAATAAATGAATATAAAGTTTTGAAATCAAGAACAAATGGATGTCAAGTCTTGAAATCAAGAATAAATGAATATAAAGTTTTGAAATCAAGAACAAATGGATATCAAGTCTTGAAATCAAGAATAAATGAATATAAAGTTTTGAAATCAAGAACAAATGGATATCAAGTCTTGAAATCAAGAACAAATGAATATTAAGAAGAAAAATCCATACTTCTTGAAAAACTAGAGTTTGAATGTCAAGAACAAAGGTTTTATGGCTATCAAGCTATAACTTCCATCAAAACATAGTAAGGTTTGCAAGAACATCAAGAAATAAGGATTACATAACAAATATATATGATTAAGAGTCAAAACATATGTATATATACACCCTAGCATCAATGAACAAGAGTGGAAGAAAACCCCTACCTTCTTCTTCCTTAGAGTTCTTGAAGAACTTGAGATTTTGATCCACTTCAAGGTACAAATCCTCTTTAATCTTGTGTTTTTCCCTTTCTTTCTTGTTTCTCAAGGCTTTCTAGGGTTGTAAATGGTGTATGGAGGCTAAAGGAGGCTGCCTTATGTATTTATAGGGTGAGAAAATATCTTAACCGACGTAAATCTGATACTCTGATTCGTTGATCACGTTCGAACGTCATTTGGCGTTCGAACGTCAGTAGTGTAAATTGTTGCTTCACGTTTGAACGTCATTTGGCATTCGAACGTCACTTGCTCCCAGTACTTTTGTTTTTCCATCAGAGGCAAAGTACTGGGACTCACTGTCGTTCGAACGTCATCCCAGTTTATGCTGAAACTTCCAGTGAAGTTTTGACCTATTTAGAGATTGATTTGGAAAATTTTCGTGAAATACTTTTTTGTAGCCCTGGAAGTCTATTATCTCCTGTCCAAATTTCAGATCAAATGGAAATCAGGATAAAAAGTTATGGTCAAATTACTAAGGAAGTATCAAAACTCCTTCCTACTTAATTTCTCTCTAAAATGTGCTTTCACTCCGGAATACTTCCAAACTTCTACAACATACCCTATTACTTCAACTAACATTTTTATTTCTACTCTTACAATCTACATAGTTTATGCATACATCATTACATATATTATCATTTTAAAACATACTTATGTTACTATATAACGATAAGAATGTGGGGGTTTACACAATGTAAGGACCTATCCATCTAGATCTTAACTTTTCAGGAAATAGATGAAGTTTTAAATTATATAACAGAACTTTATGATTAGCAATCTTTGCATTCTCATATGCTTCATTTCTTAATTATTCCAATTCATTGATTTGAAGTTTGCGAGATGCTCTGGTTTTATTCATACCAAAGTTCATCATTTTGATTGCCCAATATGCTCGATGTTCTAATCCCAAAGGCAAGTGACATGATTTACCAAAAACTAACCGATAAGGAGACATTCCTAAAATAGTTTTATATGCAGTACGGTAAGCCCAAAGAGTATCAGTTAATTTTAAAGACCAATCATTACGATCTGGATTTACTGTTTTTTCTAAAATGTATTTTATCTCTCTATTGACTAATTTAGCTTGTCGACTCGTCTGGGGATGATAAGGAGTGGAAATTTTGTGAGAAATCGAATATTTTTTCATAAGATTTTCAAAAACTTTATTGCAAAAATGTGTTCCCTCATCACTGATAATGGTTCGAGGAATTCTAAATCTGGACAAAATATTTTCTTTTAAAAACTTGATCACTGTTCGGTGATCATTATTTCTACATGGAATTGCCTCTACCTATTTAGAGACATAATCAACTGCAAGCAAAATATAAAGATATTCAAAGGATGGGGGAAATTGTCCCATAAAATTGATGCCCCAACAATCAAAAATTTCAATAATTAAAATAGGGTTTAAAGACATTATATTTCTTTTTGCAATATTTTCTATTCTTTGACATTTGTCACAATTTAAACAAAAGATATATATGCCTTTAAAAAGGGTTGGCCAATAAAATCCACACTACAAAATTTTAGCAGCGGTTTTCTTTGAAGAAAAATGACCTTCGCAAGCTTCAGAGTGACAAAATTCAATTACCTGACCAATTTCATGATTAGGTACAGAGCGTCTTATTATCTAATCTTTACAGTACTTAAACACATAAGGATCTTCCCAAAAAAAATTGCATACCTCTCTCAGAAACTTGTTTCTATCAGCGCAGGTATAATGAAAAGAAATAGTACATGTGGCTAAATAATTGGCTATATCTGCATACCATGGTACTTCTGTTATTGCAAAAAGTTGCTCATCTAGAAAAGTTTCTTTAATTGGAATTGATTCTTCCTTTATATCATAATTTAGCCTTGACAAGTGATATGCTACCACATTTTCAACTCCTTTCTTGTCTTTAATGATAAGATCAAATTCTTGAAGTAACAGTATCCAACGTAGGAGACGTGGTTTAGCATCTTTCTTAGTAAGCAAGTATTTTAAAGTTGCATGATCAGTAAATACAACAATTGACGGTTTAACCAAATACGAACGAAAATTATCTAAAGCAAACACAACAGCAAACAATTCTTTCTCTGTAGTAGAATAATTCATTTGTGCATCATTTAGAGTTTTGCTTGCAGAGTAAATAACATAAGATTTTTTATCTTTTCTTTGACCTAACACAACTCCTACTGCATAATCACTAGCATCACACATTAGTTCAAAAGATGAAGACTAGTAAGGAGGTTGCATAATAGGTGCAGAAATAAGCATGCTTTTCAATATATCAAATGCTAATTGACATGCATCATTCCATTCAAATAATACGTCCTGACATAGAGGATTACATATAGGTCTGGATATTGAACTGAAATTTTAATGAATCTTCTATAGAATCATGCATGACCTAGAAAAGATCGAACATCTTTTACAGTCTTAGGTGGAGGAAGATTGGCTATCAAATCAATTTTAGACTTAACAACTTCAATTCCTTTTGCAGAAACTACATGAACTAAAACAATACCTTGTGTAACCATGAAATGACATTTTTTCTAATTCAAAACAAGGTTTGTTTCTTCACATCGAATAAGAATTTTTTCAAGATTTTCTAGACATAAGTCAAATGAATCACCATATACCGAGAAATCATCCATAAAAACTTCTAATAACGTTCCACCATATCACTAAAAATACTTAACATGCAACGCTGAAAGGTAGCTGGAGCATTACATAATCCAAAAATCATCATTTTATAAGCAAAAATACCAGAAAGACATGTAAATGTGGTTTTTTCTTGATCATCTATTGCAATTTTAATCTGATTGTAACCAGAATATCCATCTAAAAAACAATAATATGCATGACTTTCCAAAACTTGATCTAGAAAAGGCAATGAAAAATGATCTTTCCTGGTGAGAAAATTTAGCTTTCGATATTCAATACACAGATGCCAACCAGTGACTGTACGCATAAGGACTAATTCATTCTCTTGATTTTTTATTACCGTAACACCAGACTTTTTAGGGACTACCTGTGTGGGACTGACCCATTTACTATCAAATATAGGATAAATAATGTTAGCATCTAATAATTTAAGTACTTCAGCGCGAACTACCTCTTTCAAGTATGGGTTCAACCTTCTTTGCATTTGGCGAGATGGTTTAGAATTTTCTTCAAAGTATATACAATGAGTACATAGAAGAGGGCTTATACCTTTTATACCTGCTATTGTCCATCCAACAACACTTTGATGATTCTTTAGAACATTTGTCAATTCCTTTTCTTGGATTCCAGATAATTTGGATATTATCACTGGATGAATTTCATCTTCCCCACAAAATACATATTTTAAGTTAGTTGAGAGAGGTTTCAATTATGGCTTAAAAACTTTGATGATGGATTCTACAGACTTAAGCAACAATTTTTCACATTTTAGATTCCATGCTGAAATATCTTCAGACTCATAATTAGGTATAAACTCTAATGTATATGACTCCTTTTTCATACAAGCATTTTCAAATAGATTCTGAGTTAACAAATTAACACAGTTTACTTCATGCAACTCTTATTCTTCTTCTCTGGGTTGTTTTGCAATGTTAAAAATATTCAATTCCAAGGTCATGTTTCCAATAAAAGTTTCATGACTCCATTCCTACTATTAATCAATGCATTTGATGTAGCTAGTAATGGTCGACCCAAAATAACAGGTATGTATGCAAATGCATGAAAAATTGGTAGTGTATCTAAAACAATAAAATCTACTGAAAAATAGAATTGATCAACTTGGTCAAGAACATCCTCTACAATTCCTCGTGGAGTTTTTACAGATCGGTCTGCTAATTGCAGTGTAACATTGGTAGGTTTCAACTCACCTAACCCTAATTGCTTATACACCGAGTATGCCATCAAATTGACACTGGCTCCAAGATCAAGCAGAGCTTGTTCAATTCGGAAATTTCCAATGATACATGAGACTGTGGGACTTCCAGGATCTTTGTACTTAAGAAAAGTTTTATGCTGAATTATAGCACTAACTTGCTCAATTAAAAATGCTTTCTTTTGTACATTGATCTTTTTACCGTGCAAAGATCTTTCAAATGGCGTAAGCTGGAACTTATTTAATTGCATCCAACAAAGGGATTTTAATCTTTACTTGTTTAAACAACTCAAGAATTTTAGAATGATCTTTCAAAGATGGGGACTTCTTGACCCTTTGAGGAAAATTTAATGGAATAGGACACGAATGATCTTTTTCATTTTGTGGTTCTGGTTGCTTTCCAGTTGAAGGTTCAGGTTCAAGTGGTTCATTTACGGGAATTGACTTACGTATTTTTTAGAAATCTTGGGTTTAATGGTCTTGTCAATCACCTTACCACTTTTCAGTGTTGTGATTACTTGTACTTAACTTGAAAAAGGTTCAGATGACACAATATTGACCTATTTTGACTTTGTGGAGGTTTAGGTTGAGATGAGAATTTTTCCTTCTCTGATGTACTCAGGGACTGGGTCAACTTGGCTAAATGACTTTTGATGTCTTCAATACTCTGTGAAGTTTGAGCTTTAAAATCATTGAATGCTTGGGTTGTTTGACCATTGAAACTCATTTGACTTTGAATAAATTGATTCATAGTATCTTCTAGAGTTCTTTTATGTGGGGGTTGATAAGGCTGATATTGTTGTTGAGTCTGTGGCTGTGGTGGACCTTGTGATTGAATAAAATAGGTTGTGTATTTTTCCAACTAAAATTTGGATGATTTCTCCATCCTAGGTTATAGGTGTCAGAATATAGGTTGGAATAAGGTCTAGTATAATTTGGAATAACATTAGATTGTTCAATTAAAACTTATTTAAATGCTGGTATAGTTGGACATTCCCTTGCAAGATGTCCTAACAATGCACAGATCTCACATGTTTGTTCAGTGGAAGACACGACAGACACTTGCTTAATTTTTTTAGTCTCTAAGGCTTCAAGCTTTCGAGATAAAGTAGCCATTTTAGCTCTTAAATCATCATCTTCTTTTAACACATACTTTCCTCCTTGGGATGTAGACGGCTTAGGTTCAATGATATTTGAAGAAGCCGAGTCCCACATTTGGGAACTCTCAGAAATGGTATCAAAAAATTGGAATGCCTCCTCAGGGTTTTTACTCATAAATTCCCACTGGGCCATCATTTCAACAAACTTTCGTAATGCAGATGGAAGGACATCATAAATGTAAAACCCAGGAAATTTGGATTTTTTTTTAAAAAGGGCAAAATAGTAATTTGCCACTATAATGCGTATTTAAAATACTCATGTTTTAGACCTCGGATGAGGAAACAGAGTTCGCTGTTGAATTCGTATCGCGAAAACGAGTCACCTTGTCAAATTTCGTCGAATTCCGAGGCGACTGCGTGGCGAATGACCTCACGAACGTCCCCATAAATGAGTTTTATAAAATTTCCTTAAAATTAAGTTTAAGTTTAAATAAAATTAAATTGAACTTAAACCGGGATCAAATAAATCGTTTCGGGACGAAATCGAACCCGATTAAGCGAGGGACACGTGGCACGACGTAGGCCGAGTATTTAAAACTATAAATAGGGGTAAATATCTAGAAAATCAGATTATTTTTGCCCCTTGTGTTCTTGTTTGGCCGGCCAAGAGAGAGAGAAGAGAGAAAACCTAAAACTCCAAGCTTCCTCCGTCGATTCCCGGAGTTCCGTCGCTCGGATTCCGTCGAACCAAGAGCTAAAGTCGATCACATCGACGAGGGCTACGCAACCACACCAAGATCAAGGGATTTCACCGAAGATCCAAGAGAGGAGATTTGGGGGAAATCTAGACTTGGGCTTGGAAAGTGTTCTTGAAGCTTCCTTCGAGAGAATTACGCTTCAAGAGGTAGGGTTTCTCCTACTTGGGACTATTTTTACCTTAGGTGTTAGTAGACTAAGGGTTAAATGTTATATATGCACATGTATTGAAATATATATATGTCTATAGTTATGGTAATGGAAAGGGAGCATAGAGTTGGCCTAGGCTAACTTCTAGCTCGATGTTATTACATAGGAGTTCCATGTGGTTTCTCTTATAACCTGGTGACATTTGAGCTATATGGTTGCTTGGAATGTGTTATGTGAAACATGACTTTAATGATTACTAGGTGTTTGATAAAATGCCTAGGTGAAATTGTGTGTGTTACTTGCATAATGCTATGTTATAACATGCTTGGGTGATTGTGAAATCATATGCTTAGGATATGGTTGTTGGATGAAGAGTGTTGTTGATATATGCATGAAATGATATATTGAACATAATGAGTTATGGTAGTTATGTGCTTTTGATATAATTGCCATTGATGTATTGGAAATGTTTATATGTTTGTCATGAGCATATTGAGCATTATGTTGTATGCAACGGAACATGGCATTGCATATGCATCTCATTACATGGGTGTGTGTGCATGGTTGATGTCAATACCACACTTGGGGATTGACAATATGGCTTGGGATAAAGTTGGGTCGAAGACCTAGCTAAGCCGCTTGATTGCATGATAAATTGGGTCGGGATGAGCAAGAAGAGGCATGACGACCTCTCGGGTGAAAGACCCGGTGTTTGGGGGGTGCACTCCGTTGGTATAAGAGCCCATAAAGTGTACGGGTGTGGAAGACCATTGGTTAAGTCCATAAAGAAGTCCGATCCCAAGAAAGACCCTAGTTTTCAAAAAAAAATCATTTGATGTAAACATAAATGATGAAATGAAAAACTTTGGCATTGCATCGTGTTGTATGAGTCGGTGAGAACTCGGGTTAAAATGCATGAGTGAGTGACATCTCATTTCATGGCATGGTATGTTGCATTCCAACTTAGAATGCATGTCCTTTCGATAAATGATTGTTTGCAAATGAATGTTGCATGAGCATGAGCATCTAGGGGAAGAGTAGCCCTGGTAGGGTTTACTTTACTGGGCGTTGGCTCACCCTATACGGGAAACATTTCAGGTGTGGGGTTTGCATCGGCGGATGGCTCACTTGGAGAGCATCAAGAATGAAGGGGGCCGGCTTGTGGCCTTAGTAAGAGTTTTTTTGTAAAAACTTTTGTATAAATTCCATTTTAATGTGTAGATTATGGAATTAAATGTAATGGAACTTGTATAAGTTGTGTATTATATGAAAAATCGTATTATACATGTGTTGGATGAGTTAGGAATGTATTAGAATGGATTGGAAGTGAAAAACAAAGGAAAAAGGCAAAACAGGCAAAATCGTACCGGTATGCGTACCGGTACGTAGACAGACAGAAGGCAGAGCGTACCGGTACGCGTACCGGTACGCCCATCAAAACTCAGAAATTTTTTTATTTTTGTTTTCTTTGCCAAGCCTTTGGGCTATGTTTTTCCTTCCCTCCAATGATCAAATTGGACCCTAATGGGGTATGAATCATGGGGAGTTGGACTGGGGTTGGATCGAATGAATGCTGAACCGAATTTTCATTTTTTTTTGGATTATAACCTCGGTTTAAGAATGTTATCGATGTGGTGTCGGGTTAAGCGACATCCACGGGTATTTCCGCGGGTTGATGGGTTGTTAACGGTTAATACAGGACCCCCGGAAAATGGGGTGGCACAATAAAAGAAACCAACTAAAGTCCAATTTTCAAATACATGATGTGGACAAGCTTGGAGAAGATCCTTAAATCTCTCCCAACATTGATAAAAAGTCTCCCCTTCTTTTACAAAAAAATTCATTATTTGATGTCTTAATGCATTAGTACGATGCACAAGAATTTTTTTTTTGAAAAACTCAGTTTGCAAAGCTTGCCAACTTGGGATAGAATTAGCTTTTAAAGAATTAAGCTATTGTTTAGCCTTATCTTTCAAAGAAAAAGGAAAAAGTTTCAACCAGGCCATGTCAGAGTTATCTTGCAAAGTTCCACAAACTTCTTCAAATTCTTTCATATGCACATAGGGGTTTTCAAATTCCAAACCATGAAATAGTGGTAGCAACTATTTTATCCCTGCCTTAATATTAAGATTTGCAGCGTCTGTTGGAAAAGCAAAGCATTACGGGACATTGGTACATGTGGGATGCAAATATTCTCTTAAATGTCGGACATTCTGAACTACTTCTTGTTCCCTAGGATTATTTTGAGTCATTCTTAAGTCAAATGATGCTTGTGAAGATGAAGATGATGAAAATGACGGAGATGACTGATGTACAGATCCTACTGATGAGTGAACATATATAAACTATTAAAAGAAAAAAAACAATATATAAACATATAATACAACTAAACAACTTCCCTATTCGAATTAAAATCACCGTAATTGTAAAAATCGGGTAAATTTGAACTTTATACAAAAAGGGGCAGAACGGTAATTTGTCACTACGGTACGGGTTACAAACATGAATTTTTGTAGAGCTCAGATGATGAAACGGACCTCATCGTTGGATTATTCTCGCGAAATCTACAAACCCTATCAATTTTCATCGAATTCCGAGATAGTCAGATTTTTTGCGTTTTACGAGACAGTCGAGTCTCGGGTGACCCAAAAATGAAATTTTTAATAAAATTTTGAAAGTTGGAAAATAATTTAAAGCAAGTTGAAAGAAATTTTTTTTGAACCTGAACCGGGCTGAAATTTAATCGTTTCGGGGCGAAAATAAAACTGGGAAATGAGGCCATGTGACGCGTTGTGGGCAAAGTATCCTAGGAGTATAAATAGGGGAGAAAAATCAGATTTCTCCCCTATTCATTCAGCTGGGTTTTAACGTTAAAGAGAAGAGGGGTAAAAGAGAGAAAATCCAACTTCTCTCTACGATCTACACCTCCTCGTCGCTCAAATCAACTCGAGCCAAGTATTAAAATCGTTCCTCTCGGCGAGGGCTACGCGGCTATACCAAAAAGAGCGGGTTTTACCGAAGTCCAAGAAACGAGATTTGGAAAAAGTGAAGATTCTAGCTTGAATCGGGTTCTTGAAGCTTCTCAACGTCATTTTACGCTTCAAGAGGTGGGGTTTTCTTCATACTTAGGTTTATTCCCAACTTAGGCGTGAAATATGAAATGGGTAGGTTGTTAGATGTATTTTAACACTTGCCTATTATTGTTGATTTGGTGAAATGGGTAAAATAAATTCTATCTTAAATTGAATATGTAAAAATTGCTTAATGTCATTTCTTAAGAAATGTGGAATTTTGGGCATATTATGTGTTTACATGAGTGGTGCCTTGAAGGTGTTTGATAAAATGCCTTGAATGATTGAAGTTGTTATTTTGATGAAATTGAAATAACATGCTTGGATGATATGGTAAATTGAAATCATATGCTTATGAGGTGATTTACAATTGGAAATGTAAATGTTGATATGTGCTTGTGATATATTGGCATTGAGATGATTTATGGAGATTATATGCTTAGGATGTAATTATCCATGGTATGTGTTGAAATGTGGTAGAAGTAATTCATATGACATTCATTTCATATGAATATGATGTTGATGTTGTAATTGCTCATTACATTGTATATGCACGAAGACATCACATTCATGGGCATAAGGTATGAGTGTGGGTGTGTGTGCATGGTTGATCAAACACCATTCTTGGTGTTTGATAAGTGGACTCGAGAAGGTTGGATCGAAGATCCGGCTGAGTTGCATGAAAAACTTGTGTCAGGTATAGCAAGCAGGGCTAGATCCTCTCTCGGGTCCAAGACCCAGCTACCTGGTTTATACACTCTCCTGTGGTGTAATTCTGAAAAAGTGTATCGGTGTGCGGAACCGGCGGTGTGACACCAAAACTCCGCTACCCAACAAAGACACATGATTTTGTTTTATAAAATAGTCATTCGATGTGTAACATCCAACAAAGATACATGATTTTGTTTTATAATAAAGACATGATTTTTATTTCAAAAAGATCATTGGATGTATTTCATCAATGGCGGATTTATACACATTGGCATTATATTGTGTTGTGGGAGCCGGAGTGGGCTCGGGTTAAAGTGCATGAGTGAGTCTCATCTCATTTCATGACATGACATGGTATAATTCCAACATTGAATTGCATATTCTTGTTTGGGATGGTTGTTTCTTGTTGAATGTTGCATGTGCCCATTTCATATGCACTTAGGTTGGTGAGTAGCCTCTGTAGTAGATACCCTATTGAGCGTGGATCACCCTATATGAGAAAACATTTCAAGTGCGGGGTTCACGCCGGTGGAAGGCTCTCAATCGGGGCCTAAATGTTGAAGAAAAGCTGAAATGTGGCTTTAAATGATATTTTTGTAAAACTAAACTTGTAATTTAGTTTTTGGCATGTAATGTATGTAAAATAATTGTAATTTGAACTTGTATTAACTATGTTTGATGCATAAATTCGATGGGTTTATAAGTAGTTGGGATACATGTCACATTGGCACACGACAATGTCACAGTGGTACACGACAATTTCACACTAATATAAGTCAATGTCATACTGATATCAGTCTATGTCACACTGATACTAGCCAATGTCACACTGCTACAAACCAATGTCATACTACTACAAGTCAATGTCACACTGCATACATTGACATAGGACCCCCGATTTTAGGGGCGTCAGAAGTGTGGATAAATGGACCAGGTGTGGTTAAAGTTGTATATTGGACCTCGGATGGGTCATGTGATTGTATGATTGCACAAGTTGTGTTTTGGGTAGAGCTTCCCGTAGAAAGGAGACTCTGCCCGAATTTTGTTAAATTATGGATCCCGGTAAATGGGGCATAACGGTGTGATATCAAGTTACACGGTATCCACGGATATTCTGCGGGTTGATGGATGACCAATGGGTTGACAAAGGACCCCCGATTTTTGGGGCGTCACAGTAACTCCCCGGCAACGACGCCAAAAACTTGATTCAACCTATTTCGTGACCTGGTTTACATCATACACCCAAGTATAAGTGGTCAAATTATAGTTTTCTCGGTTTAAGTTCAAGGTCAATCCCACAAAGAGTTTTAATAATTAGGATTTAAAATCAGAATAGTGAAATTGTTATTAAAGCAGTGTAACATGAGATAACTTGTGATGTGAGCTTAAAACTGGTATATAAACTGCATAAATAAAATACGTAGGTAAACTGGTGAAGGATAATAATATAAAAGATACCCTTCAGTTCAAAGATTCCATATGCTTTATATTTGTTAAGTACTGGAAATGCCGCCTTACTACAATTAACTTTCAGGTTACTAGAAAGTTAACCGGTAGGTTTGATGTATATTGAACCATAACACAACCACTGTTCAAGTTAGCTGGAAGGTATATTTCTATGCAACGATCAAATAATCCAACTAAACCAGAAGGCAAGCCATTCAGGAGGAATACCTGAATTACTCAATCGGTAGTTATGTACCATGCATCAGTTAAACAACCCTAGTGAACCAGAAGGCAAGCCATTCAATTGGAACACTTTAGTTATTCAATCGGCAGGTTGATGATTCATTGATGACGCAATTCCGATTTATGCATTGAAATAAAAGCATTGGTTATTCCGAGACTTAATCCGTCTATAACCAATCAATTGACTTTTACATAAATCTCAATCACATACATCACTGTATCATGCATGAAGTACATAGATAGTATGATATAGAATATTAAGTACTGCTCAGTGTTCATAACCATGAGCATATTATAAATATAACCATCTATCAATTAAGGGAGGTATATATAACAATAAAGCATAATTAAACATTGACATTTCCATAACTTAACCAATAATATACATATGTTCACCCCTCATTGAAGGGTAAAAGTGAACTACTCACACTCTATTGCTATAAACAAGCAAGAAGTGCGAGACAATTTTATTACAATACTAAATAAAACAAAGACACTCATTTCCCAAGGAATAGTTGAAATACAACCGCCATTAATATCAATTAAGGCACAAAGGTGGCATAAGTTCAACCTTCCAAGTAGAAAGGTATAATAGAAATGTAGAAATAACAGAAATTATGGCTGGAGAGTAGGTTAGACAGGATCTCTCTCTTGATTCTCCCTTGATCTTCCTTAATCACTCTTTGAATTTAGGCTCTTCTCCTCCAAACTCCCGAAAATGATGCTGGCAAGGCCTATTTATAGGCCAAGGAATCTACTAGAATGTAGAAGAAAGAAGGAAGGCGGATTGGCTACCGTTCGGACGCCATCACCACCGTTCGGACGGTGCTAGACCTCTGGATTTTGGTGGTGAAGTTCCACACTGTTATGGTAGGTTCTTGTTGTAATTACACTAACATCCCATGCTGGTTTAGACTTTGACAAATTGCTCTCCACAATTTCCGCACAAAACCCTGAAATTAACAACATTTCACCCATTAACCCTAATTTACGCACAAACCCTAATTTCACACAATTCAACTGTTTTAACTTACATAATTAACCTATTAATCTACTTCAATTTACACACTAATTAGGGTTAATCAACCTTCATATGAAAAAACTCATCCACTAGGGGTTTAACGACTTGTTGTATACGCTAAATGCAATCGTGATCCCTACAAAAGTGATTTTAGGTTTTTATTTCTATTTTTAGTTTGCTAGAAACTAGACAATCTTAAGTTGGGAGGGTGTGATGAGTACATAATATTGCATAATTTTATAGCTTAAACCAACTATCTTAACTTTGCTTGTTAGTTATATACTTCATTTTTGTTAAGTTTATGTTTTATTAGTAAATTGTGTGTTTATAGGTAATCCAGTGGAAGAATTGATGATTTACACTAATTTGGATGCTTTGGAGAGCTTTGGAAATAAGGTAGAGATCAAACTGGGAGCATTACAACAAAAAATACAGAAAAAATTAAGTTCTACCAGTAGGTTATTTCTCACCTACCAGTAGGTTAAAACAGAAACTTTGCTACCGACAGGTCGGGATGTGCTTTCTACCGGTATAAGCGGTAAAATTCATAAAAACGATATTTTTAAGGAAATTTTGATTGGCTAAATCTCTTAGATATTTTCAAAGATATTTTTGGAGATTTTTTAGGAGTGAGAGAGAGACGTAAAGAAGGAAGGAGACCATCAAGCTATCTCTCTCTCTCTCTCTCCCATTTTTCCTACAAATACCGAAGCATTGGAGGATCCAAGGCATCTTCTCTCAAACGTTCTTCATCAGCTGGGTTGTCTTCTTGGAGGCGAAACTTCTAGTGTAGAAGAGGATCAATATATTCTTTTTTTACTGGTTTTTCTGGATTAGTTTTACTTTTTTTGTTTAGTTTAATTATAGAGTACTTTTAATTCTTGTTCTTTACATTAATTTTCCGTTCTTGTATGAAATACAAAGTCTTGAATTTAATTTCATTGTCAATATTAGTTTTGTATTCTTTAATTATCATGTCTTTCATTCTTTTTTTTATTTTAATTTATATTATGTTTGAGTAGTTTAATTTTGGTATGATTGGATGAAGGATTCTCATCCGTGAATGAGAATTTTGACCTAACTAGGATTTTTCTAAAAATTAAATTATTTTGCTAATTGAATAATTAAATTTGAAAATACGGGTGATATGTATATCTCTTTGTTTATCCATAGACAACTTAGACTTGGTATGGATAATTCTTGGAATCACTGCAATCAACGTGAATTTAATTCTTTCAAAATTAAGTCACTCAATCTGAATACACCTTTGTCACTTTCATTGGTTTTAGTTGAATATTTTTCAATTGAGTGCCTTCGATTACAATCTTGAGTGAGTTATAGGATTAGGTGAAAATTACTATTTACGGTGAGATGAGCTCTAATGATTAACCGGTTTTCTTTAATTATAGTTATTTAGTTCACCTACTTCGAAAACCCTTTTCTAAAATTCAGGAGTTTTATTTTTGTTTGTTTATCACCGATGGAATTTTTTCTTCGTTTTCCCTAAGGAGACGACCTCGATAATCGACCGAATAACTAAATGATATATATTCCTGCACTTGTGAACCCATTTTATTATCTACCCACTTTTGAGGTTAAGCATTTTTAGTGGTGCTTCTTCTGAATCCTAATTTGAACATTTTCAATGCATTACCACTCTTCATAGTGCGTAAGTATTGAAAAGACCATTCCAACAACAATCCAAAATTATGAGGAGTCTTCCAAACTGAGGAGTGATGATGAGCATGATATGTCCAAATTTGGTAAGGTTAAGGAAATTAATTTGATTGAACTAATAGAGAAAGATACGTTTAACGTGCCATCTAATTTGAATCATTTCCAAGCTTTCCTGATTTATTCTTTTAATCGTTTGTTGAATTCTTCCCAGGTGCTAGAGGTGGAGAGTTAAGGATTTATTATCACATCAAAATGTCATACCATTGAAATTGAATGGTCGAGCATTCAAGTCTAAATTGAAGCCGGATTGACTTAGATTTTTTTTATTGTATAGTAGTAGCTCGATTAGTTTAGTATTTTTTTTTTTTAGTTTGTGTTTTTTTACTTTATTTTTTTTACCTAATGATTTTCATATTTTAGCTTTGGAGACTTTCTTTTACATCACTCTAGGAGATCTCTATTCCTATTATTATATTTATGTCTCTCATGATTTTTTTCTCTTTCTTAAACATTGAGGACAATGTTGAATTTAGGTTGAGTGGGGGGGGGAGGGGGTAAAGGATGTCTCCTTAATTAGTAGTCATGTAGTTAGTATTTAAAAAAAAAACGTAATCCCTCACGATTGCATACATGGTATTAAGACACTACCTAAGTGGGGGGTGGGGATGAATAGGTTAATTTCAATTTTGCTTGGACAAACACCAAATTATAGCCTAATCTACCACAATTACCTCTTTCTCAAAAACTTTTTAATCAATTAAAAATTAAGAACCCTTCAACAAAAACAACTAATAAAACCATTACAAATTGGTGTTGTGAATTTGTCAATTTTATAGATGAACACCCAATCTCTCACGACAATCCCAACCAAGGCAACCAAACCACTACCAAACCACTATGAATGATATGAAGATTCAAACAATCATAACATCAAGCACATAGTGCCCATGTGTGCTATAAATCACAAGTATATATGAAAATAAACAATATGAGCCCAAGCGATTTGTTGACGCATAAACCTTTCTCGGGAAAAACCACTCGGGTTTCACCAAAGCCTAATCCACTACCCCACAATCGACCTACAATTACTCGAATCTTATACTTCAACCAATACCATTGTTAGATACTCATTTCCTTCAATAGATCTCTCCATCAGATACACTCATTAATGTCGTAGATAGGTTCACTTGAACTCCCCACCGCACGGTTTGTTTTGGCCTTGAGCACTCCTAGGACGCACACAAGAATCACGGGATGCACACACTTCAAGTGGGTTTGGTGGAACCAAGAAATTTCTTCTTCTCCAAGGTGTGAGTTTGGATAGGAATCACAAGATGGGTTATGTAACTCCCCAAAATCCATAATGGAGACATTAACTATCATCCATCAAATCATGAGCGTATACTAAATGACATCAATTTAAAACAAACTAATCACCATTCATCTTCTAATAAACCAAAATTCCAAAAAAAAAAACATAAATAAACCCTTAAGGTTACAACCAAAACCTCAAAGTATTCATCAAGATCTTAAATATAAACTAAAATCATCAAGATCTTAAATCATCATTATCTCAAATAAACTAGTAAGCCATCATAAATAACATTCTCATCAACAAACTTATAAACTAAGGCCAGTAGAACACATTAAAATCTCAAGTTCTTGATCCACTTCATGATCCACTTCCGCTTCTCAAATTACCTACTCACCTATGTTTGTATTGTCCTCAACATCAAAATCTAAAAAATGTTTATATCGTAGGGTGAGCAACAAGCCTAGTAGAAAAAAAAATTCAAACTAAAACAAGGTTTAGAAATCATAAAATACGTAAGTCTTAGTTTGTAAAATAGCATATCAAAAATTGTAATTCTATAATTACCAAATAAACAAGTAATCAAATCAAACCATACAAGGGATCATCAAAAGAAGTATTCATGTTGACAATATTCAAGATCTAGGGTTTTTAATCAAGAACCTTTAATTTTGAATGTAAATCATGTGTTTATTCAAGAATCAAAGCATGTATTCAAAAAGAGTTGAAAAAAATTGTGGACCTATCACATATATAAAATAGGAGTCAAGAACTAGGTTTTTATGTAAAACCCGGGAAATTTGAACTTTTTCCAAAAAAGGGTAAAATAGTAATTTGCCACTATAAGACGTATTTAAAATACTCATGTTCTAGACCTCGGATGAGGAAACGGAGTTCGATGTTGAATTCGTATCGCGAAATTTAGTCACCTTGTCAAATTTCGTCGAATTCCGAAGTAGTCGGATTTTACACGTCGTTCGAGGCGACTGCGTGGCGATTCACCCTACGAACGTCCCCATAAATAAGTTTTATAAAATTTCCTTAAAATTAAGTTAAAGTTCAAATAAAATTAATTTGAACTTAAACTGGGATCAAACGAATCGTTTCGGGACGAAATCGGACCCGATTAAGCGAGGGACACGTGGCGCGACGTGGGCCGAGTATTTAAAACTATAAATAGGGGTAAATATCTAGAAAATCAGATTTTCTTTCCCCTTGTGTTCTTGTTTGGCCGGCCAAGAGAGAGAGAGAAGAGAGAAGAGAGAAAAGAGAGAAAACCTTGATCTTCAAGCTTTCTCCGTCGATTCCCGGAGTTCCGTCGCTCGGATTCCGTCGAGCCAAGAGCTAAAGTCGATCACATCGACGAGGGCTACGCAACCACACCAAGAGCAAGGGATTTCACTGAAGATCCAAAGGAGGAGATTTGGGCGAAATCTAGTCTTGGGCTCGGGAAGTATTCTTGAAGCTTCATTCGGGTGAATTACGCTTCAAGAGGTAGTGTTCTCCCTACTTTGGTGTAATCTTCCCTTAGATGTTGGTAGTTTCAAGGCTTGATATGTAATGTATAGGGATAGACCTTCATGTATAAGTTTATGGTTATGAAAATGGAAAAGTGAGCATAGAAATGATTTAATCTATTTTCTAGCTTGATTTTGGTGTATGAAGTTACATGTGATTTATTATGTAACTTGGGGAAAATTTGAGGCATGCTTTGTGTTTTTATAAATTGTGCCTAGAAGGTGTTTGATTAAATGCCTTGCTTGAATGGAATGGTTGTTTTGATTTAATTGAAATAACATGTTAAGTTCAACTTGTGAAATCATATGCTATTGATATGATTGGATGTGTTTGTTGATATATGCATATGTTGATATATTAACATTGAAATGAATATGACATTTATATGCTTAGGATATAAATTTACCATGGATGTGTTGAGATTGTACATGGGTTGTTCTTGACATATTGAACATCATGTGGTATGCAATGGGACATAGCATTGCATGTGCACGGAAGCATTGCATTACATGGGTGTGTGCATGGTTGATGTCAACACCACACTTGGTGATTGACGGTATGGCTTGGGAAAAGTTGGGTCGAAGACCTAGCTAAGCCGCTTGATTGCATGATAAATTGGGTCGGGATGAGCAAGAAGAGGCATGACGACCTCTCGGGTGAAAGACCCGGTGATTTGGAGGGTGCACTCCGTTGGTATAAGAGTCCATAAAGTGTACGGGTGTGGAAGACCATTGGTATTGAGCCCATGAAGTTTCCGATCCCAAGAATGACCCTAGTTTTGAAAATGTCATTTGATGTAAACATAAATGACGGAATGAAACACTTTGACATTGCATCGTGTAGTAGGAGTCGGAGAGGACTCGGGTTGAATTGCATGAGTGGGTGTCATCTCATTTCATGGCATGGTAGTATTGCATTCCAACTTAGAATGCTTGTTCTTATGAGAAATGGTTGTTTGCAAATGAATGTTGCATGAGCATGAGCATTTAGGAGGAGAGTAGCCCTTGTAGGATTTACTCTACTGGGCGTTGGCTCACCCTATACGGGAAACATTTCAGGTGTGGGGTTTGCACCGGCGGATGGCTCACTTGGAGAGCATCAAGCATGAAGGGGGCTGGCTTGTGGCCTTAGTTAGAGTTTTTGTAAAAACTTTTGTATAAATTCCATTTTGATGTGTAAATTATGGAATTAATTGTAATGGAATTTGTATAAGTTATGTATTATATGGAAAATCTCATTAAACATGTGTTGGATGAGTTTTGGGAGGTTTGGAATGGCTTGGAAACGAAAATCAGGTAAAAGGGGAAATTCTGGGCCAGGCGTACCGGTACGCGTACCGGTACGCTAGGGTCCAGAAGGTGTAGCGTACCGGTACGCGTACCGGTACGATCAGGTCCAGAGGTCGTAGCGTACCAGTACGCGTACCGGTACGCTCTCCAAACTTCAGAATTTTTTTTATTTTCTTTTTCTTTTGCCAAGTTCTTGGGCTATGTTTTCCTCCCTCCTAATGTTACAAATGGATAATAAGGGGATACCAATGGTGGTATATTGGATCTCGGATAGGTCAACCAACCGAAAGAAATTGGATTTGTATTTTTCTTTTATCCCGGTAAAGGGAATGTGGTGCCGCGGTATCGGGTTAAGCGACATCCACGGGTATTTCCGCGGGTTGACGGGTTGTCAACGGTTAACACAGGACCCCCGGATTTTGGGGCGTCACATTTTAAATCAAGAACAAATGGAAGTAAATCATATATTTTATTCAAGAAACGAATCATGTGTTTCAGTGAACGTAAAAGCATTATAAATCTATTATTTATATTGTAAAAAGGAAGAAAATATATAATTATATATCCCTAATCATCCATGAATGAATTCCCTAATCCCTAATGTGGCCCGAAAGTCAATACGTGCGAAACTCAAACTTCATAATCAATCATGTTGTTTCGATAGGAGGAATCCGATGTGGATCTTCAAAAACGATTATACACGTGTAGCTCAAGACACTATACCTAGAGGGGGTGAATAGCATTTTAAATTTAATGCTCAATTGATTACTAATTAAAACATAACCCACCACAATTACCTCTTCCCACAAAGATTTAACAATTAATGTGAGAACCCCTTTAGTCACCACAACTAGGTTTCACCATGATGATTGATTAAATTAATATTCAATTAAGTTGCTCATAATCAATCTCACGGCGATCCCAAAACCCAAACTAAATTGCATAATTATGTATGGATGAATATTCAAACAATCAAATTCTCAAACACATAGTGTGCGTGTGTGCAAACAATCACAAGTTTATACAATAATCAATAAAATTCTCCTCAAGAAAAATCGTAGGGAACCACTTAGGTTCACCAAAGTCTAATCCACTACTCTCTAAGTCAACATACAAGTACTTGAGACTTATACCTTAACCAACACCATGGTTAGATGCTCCTTTCCTTGATATCTCTTTGTCAAAGGTCCTCCCTCGACATCTAGTGTAGCTTCACTTGGACCTCCTTGTCGCATTGTTTGTCTAGGCCTTGAGCAATCATGAGCACTCCAATGATCCTCAGTATGCACACACCAAAGGGTTTATCAAACCATCAAGATCTTCAACTCCAAGTTGTGAGCTTGGATAGAATCTCTAGTGGTAGCCTTTTGGGTCTTAGGGATCCAGGTTGTGGTGGAAGCTCTCAAGGTAGAAAGATGATTTTCTCTCTTAGAAATCTCACAAGAGGCTTAACCTAGGTGTGGGAAAAGCTCTCCCTATTTATAGGTCCAGAATAAGGGTAGTCTTAGTAAATAAGAAAACTTTGATTCATGAATGACCACTCGATCGGTGGGAGGGCAGTCATAGGGAAGTTGTCAATATAATGAAAAATAAAACACCACTAAGGCAAGCACTGCTCGAGCCTCGAGAAATGTTCTCCGCTAAGATCCTCGGTCTGCACACTTCCAATAGGTTTGGTTTCAACCAACCAAGTTCTTCTTCTCCAAGGTGTGAGATTGGATTGGAATCACAATATGGTAGCTTTTGGATTTAGGGATCTAGGGTTGTGGCTCAAGCTCTCAAGGTGCTACATAGGCTGATTTTACTCTCAAAAGAGCTTACCTTAGGTTGGGAAGGTATCCCTTTATTTATAGGCTCAGAATAGGGTTTATCTTGGGGACCAAGAAAACAAAAATTCGTGAATGACCGCTTGAGCAATGAGAGGGCAGTTAGAGGGCGGTGTTGTCTGGAATGAAATTTGGAATCAAACTAGAAAGGTAGAGTAGAGGCCACTCGAGCGGCCTAAGGGCTAGTCTTTTCTCAAAATTTTTCTAACTCTTTTAGAGACTGCTCTAGCGAAGGCTAGCAAACATGGGGAGGTCCTTACTTATTTTTTAAGCCTAAAACCAAATAAAAAAAAATTCCTCTTGAACACTAAAGGGTGTTTCTCAAGCGGAGTCCACCAATGGCTCAATCTATGTTTTCAAAACACAAAGAGGTTTAGAAAAACTTTTTTTTTTAAGAACACCTAGGAGTCGTGTACGGATCAATCGTCGATTATATTTAACACTAATCATCCTAAGTCAATAAATTAAACAAATGTTTCTTAGGTCTCTATGGGCATTACCTTTGTCCTAAACATGGAGGTGCATACGTAGAGTTTATTTGATGTAGCTTGAAGCATGATCTCATTCCTTCTATTTGACGCTTTTGGATCTTCATCATTGTAACATCATGACCATGAAATAGCATGAGGTTTAATAAAAATTCACAAAATTAGCAAATTACAAAACATGATCTACCAAAACACTCTACAGTCTAAACCTGGAACGTAAACCCTCTATAGCTCAATCCTGTATGCTCTTACATTTCATAAATTAGATCCTGGAGCTTCATATTTATCGAACAGTTCAATTACAAGCCCTGTATCATTTCTTAAACCCTATCCAGATTCGAGTTTTCGCAAAGATATGATTCATCCAATCACAATTTCATAAATGATTTGAACAATATTTATAAATTGCTTAATGTATTGGAACAGGTTACAAAATAGTCAAGTATATTCTGGAATTGAGAAAGAATACCCCCAATCTATAGTTTCGCTCGTTTTTTTTTTGTGCCAAAAATTGAACAGTGGAATTTTTTTGTGAGAATTAAAACATAGCGTTAAATCAACTAAATAAACATAGTAATACATAGGTAGGTCAAATCAAGGCACGTAGGGGCAAAAATTGTCATTTTATGCATTTTCCCCCCAGAGTGTGTGATTTCAAAGTGGTGACCATTTTTGGAATCCCCTTGGAAAAAGGAATCCATAACCACCAACCAAAGGTCAACATCCACCCTACATGCCCTCATGCACCATCAGGGTGGGCTGCCCTACCTCCCCCTTTTTCTTTTCCTTCTTCTTCCTCTACAACACCCTAACCTTTCTTGTACCGGGAACTCCCATTGCATAACCTGTGTACACGACGTTCACATGACTCATCCGAGGTCCAATATACAACAATTTATCCTCATTTAATGTCCATTTATATCATTTGAACAAAAGAACTCAAAGCTCGGAAGCATAGGAAATCATTCTTAAAATTTCAGATTTTTGGAAAACCTTCCGGAAAGTTTTGCCCACTGGAAAAGTTCTTCCGGAAGGTTTTCATTGACCTTCCGGAAGGTTTTGCCTGTTTTCCTACGATTCCTTCCTCTTTCAATTCCAATTCATTCCCAACTTATACAACATCAACCCAACTTATATAACATGTATTTATGCACCAAACATAGTTAATACAAATTCGATTACAATCTATTTCATACAATTACTTGTCCAAAAGGAATTTACATGAAGTTTTACAAAAATGAGACATAAAAGCCACATGTCGATTTTTCTTCAACCATGGGGGCCCGATTGAGAGCCATCCGCTGGGGCGTATCCCGCACCTGAAATGTTGTCCCACGAAGGGTGAGCTACGCTCAATAGGGTATCTTCTAAAGAGGTTACTCCCCAACCTAAGTGCATATGAAATGTTCACATGCAACATTCATCAAACAACAAACATTCCAATCAAGAACATGCATTCAATGATGAGAATACCACGCCATGCCATGAAATGAGATGAGACCCACTATGTACATCAACCCGAGCCTTTGCCGGCTCCCTCAACACATGCAATTTCCATGTATAAAAATTCGGGCATCCCAAGCCCCCGCCATTGATGTTTCACATCAAATGACTGTTTTATAAAACAAAATCATGTGTCTTTGTTGGGTAGCGGACTTTTGGTGTTACACCGCCGGCTCCGCACACCGATACACTTTTTTGGACTTGCACCATTGAAAGTGTATAAACCAGTAGCCGGGTCTTGCACCCGAGGGAGAGTCTAGCCCTTCTTGCTATACCCGACACAAGTTTTTCATGCAACCGTGCGACTCAATCGGAACCTCGTCCCAACTTTTCCCTATCCCACCCATCATCCACCAAGTATGGTGTTTGATTGAACCATGCACACACACACCCACACTCATGCCTAATGCCCATGAATGTGATGCCAAAATCATGCCCAATATGCAATGAATACCAAATGAGAAATTTCCACCATTCTATTGCCAATTATATCAAAAGCATATAATTTCCACAATTCATCATAATGCTAACATATCATAAGACATATATTAACATTATACTCAACAACAAATCCCAAGCATGTTAGCACACAATCTATGCCAATAACACACTTAATTCACAAGGCACAATATAAACACATAGCATGTCCACATAATACCATTTTTCTAAGAAATCACAAACTAGCAATTTCCATACACCAATTCAAGATATAATTTATTCTACCTAATATCAATACCCATTTCCTCAATATTTACAACAATAGGCAAAGGTTATAAACATCTAACACCCTACCCATTCCATATACTCACCCTAGGTTGGAAATAAACCTAATTAGGGAGAAAACCCTACCTCTTGAAGCGTAAAACGACGTTAAGAAGCTTCAAGGACCCGATTCAAGCTAGAATATTCGTTTTTCCGAAATCCTGTTTCTTGAACTTCGGTAAAACCCACTCTTTTTGGTATAGCCGCGTAGCCCTCATCGAGGAGAACAACTTTAATATTTGGCTCGAGTTGATTTGAGCGACGAGGAGGCGTAGATCGTAGAGAAAAGTTATATTTTCTCTCTTTTTCCCCCTCTTCCTCTCCAACGTTGAAGACCAGCTGAGTTGTGGGGGAGAAATCAGATTTTCCCCCCTATTTATACCCTTTAAATGCTTGGCCCACAATGCGCCACACGGACCTCTTTTCCCGGGTTCGTTTTCGCCCCGAAACGATTAAATTTCGCCCTGGTTCAAGTTCAAAATATTTTTATTTCAACTTGATTTAAATTATTTTCCAACTTTCAAGATTTTATTCAAAAAATTCGTTTTTTGGTCACCCGAGGCCAGACCGCCACGTAAAACGCGAAAAATCTGATTATCTCGGAATTCGATGAAAATTGACAGGATTGCTAGATTTCGCAAGACGAATCCAACGGTGAGGTCCGTTTCATCATCCGAGCTCTAGAAAATTCAGGTTTGTAACTCGTACCGTAGTGACAAATTACCGTTTTGCCCCTCTTTCATAAAAGTTCAAATTTACCCGGTTTTTACATTCTTCCCCCCTTAAAAGAATTTCGTCCCTAAAATTCACACACACATACACACTTAATCGCATGCATATGAAACAAGTAATACTATACTTAAAATTGTAAACATGTACCTCCATCCTCGAACAAGAATGGATAACTGGTACGTATGGTGTCCTCATGCTCCCATGTCGCCTCCTCCATACCTCGGTGCTGCCATAGCACCTTCACTAGCCTCACAGTCTTGCCTCGCAAAACTTGTTCCCGGCTATCCATGATACGCATTGGTCCCTCCTCAAAGGTCCCATCCGCATCAACAATCAACTCGCCCCAATCCACCACATGTGTCGGATCTAGAGTATACTTCCGGAGCATAGAGACATGGAACACCGCGTGAACACCAGATAAATTTGGCGGTAACGCCAACCGGTAAGCCACTGTACCCACCTTCTCGAGTACCTCGAAGGGCCCGATAAACCTCGGCGACAACTTTCACTCCCCTTTTAGGCATCACATTCAAGAAGACATGATCACCAACCTCAAATTCCAGAGGTCACCTCCGTCTGTCAGCATAGCTCTTCTGCCGAATCTGAGCCGTGAGAAGACGCTTCCGAATCAAGTCCACCTTCTCCGATGTATCTCTAATCAGATCTGGACCCGTGGAGGGTCTCTCTCCCACCTCCGTCCAACACACCAGAGAACGACAAGGCCTCCCATATAGTGCCTCATAGGGTGCCATCTGAATGCTCGCCTGATAACTATTATTGTAGGGAAACTCCACTAAGGGTAAGTGCTCTTCCCAGCTACCCTTGATGTCTAGGACGCATGCCCGTAACACGTCCCCTAAAATCTGGATGATCCTCTCCGACTGACCGTCCGTCTGGGGATGTAAAACTGTGCTCATCATCAACTGTGTTCCCATGACCCGCTGAAAACTCTCCCAAAAATGGGTCGTGAACCTGGGATCCCGATCCGATACTATAGATACGGGCACCCCATGCAATCAAACTATCTCCCGTATATACAATCTGCAGAATTCCTCCTATGTGAAGGTCATCCGCACAGCCAAAAAGTGTGCCGACTTTGTAAGCCGATCCACTATCACCCACACCGCGTCATGTCCCCGCGATGTCTGTGGCAAGTGGGTCACAAAATCCATCGTGATGTGCTCCCATTTCCACTCAGCCACCTCCAAAGGGCTGGAGCAACCCTGTTGGTCTCTGGTGCTCAGCCTTAACCTACTGACATGTGAGGCAGCGACTAACAAAGTCTCTGACGTGTCTCTTCATCCCGCTCAATAGTATTGGCAACGAAGATCATGGTACATCTTCGTGACACTTGGATGAACTACAAAAAGGTGCTTGATGAAAAACATTGTTGTTTCCTAACCTCTAAAAACCATCCCTTAGAATGTGTAGTGAATGGATAAAGGGGAGTGTCATTCTCCCTTGGGATAGTGTCAAAAGAAAGGGCAAGGAGAAAAGAAAATGAGATGGTGGAAATGTGAAATGTGAATGCACAAAAATTGTGTGTGTGTGTACAAAAGTGCTCTCCAAGCGCAAAGAGACTTTCGCGGGTCGTGTTTTACTTGGTGGTATTCCAAGGTCGTTTCCACGGGGAAGGAAGTAAACCGAGGGGAAGGTGATTTTGGGTGAAAGAAAGTGTAAAATCTTTTTTTTGTTGAAAGTTGTTTGGTGATGTGTGCTTTGGTGAAAATGAAATGAGAAACAAATGTTAGCAAATCCAAAAGGTTACTCCAATAGGAATGCCATCTCAACTCGAATCCCTCCTTCAATCGAGCATGAATGAACGATTGATTCGTGGAAAGCTAGGGATAAGAAGGGTGAGTATCTAAGCATAAACCGTGACTAGGCCTACGGAATATCAAAGACTCACCAATTTATCCACCCTAAACCCAGTCAAACCAAACCATTGATCTCTGAAAAAGGGAGAATGAGTTGAAATGGCATACCCAAGTGGAGGTTCCCCTTGGTTTTGCCAACTAAAAGATTTTAGCTACTCATGCTTGGGATGAAATTAACAATGATGAAGTTCTTGAGTAACTAAATGCACATAAACATAAGCTATAAGTGAAAACAATGAAAACCCATTTTAAGAGTAAGCAAAGCAGGAACTTTAATGCATTAATGGTAAAAGCTTTAAAAGAGAATTAAACTTGCAATGAACTTCTAGGAACTAGCATTAATGACATTAAATGAAGCTTTCAAAGTTCTTACAGGAGATTCAAAGACAATGTATTGAAGAAAATGTGAAAATCTCAATTTTATCTCTCTAGACACTATTCATCATCTTCTCCTAGACTCTCTCTCTATATCTATCTATCTCTGTCCAATGTGCTGGATGTCCTGAATGCCAATGCTGGAGATCCTTTTCCCTCCAAAAACGTGCTTGGAGAGGTGCCCTAGACTCCAGAAGTGACCTCCATCTGTAGGGGTGCAAGAGGAATGGGCTGGACAGAGGGGTTGCAGAGCTTGTCTGCACACCCAACTCCTCTTCTCTTCTCTCTCCTCATTGATTACCTAGGCTCCAAACTTGCAATCAAGGGTGTGAAAAGGGTGAATAGTGTTGTGGGCGTGTCAGGGGAGCATGGGAGGTCTGTTGGTGGGACCCTCAAAGCAGCAGACATGAGTTGCAGAGCATTTGGACAGATCAGGCAACGCGTACCGGTACGCGTACCGGTACGTCGAACTCCAGTGGCTTCAGCGTACCAGTACGTATACTGGTACGCTGAACTCCAGTAGCCTTAGTGTACCGGTACGGTTTGGCTGACTTCCCAATTTTCTGATTTCCTATTCTCATGAGCTATCCCCAAGCTACCTTTTCATCCTCATTTGTCTCAAATGGTTTGGGAAGGCCTTAAGAAGCCTCATTTAGCACCTTTTAACTGCAAACACCAAATATCATCGTTAAGAACTCAATTAATCCAACTCCCTTCATTTAATCTCCAAAAGCAATTAAAATAAGATGATTAGCACATAAAAATATGCAAAGTTTTGTGTTAATCACACCCCCCAACTTAGGTTTTGCTAGTCCCTTAGCAAAAAGTTATTTCTAGCACAAGACAATGAGTATAACACACACTCAATCCATTGAATTAACCATTCATCCAATCAATTAAAAAGCACAAATCATAATGCAATTCAAAAATAACATAGACAAGATTTAATCCGAAATTGTGGTTTCTTCATTAATATATTCTGAATTTGGAGTACATAGAGTAGGACATCAAAAGAGACAAAATAGCCTACGACTCCATTCTATCTATATCCAATCTAACCCCAAAAGAAAAGATAAAAACTACAAAGCCTACTACACATCCTCCTCAGACTCGTCACCTTCATCATACTCCTCACCTTCCCCAGACTCCTCAGTGTCATCATCATCATCCTCCTCCTCTTCCTCAATTGCTTTGGAGGCAGAGGGGGCAGAAGCAGAGGGAGCAGTGGCTGGTGGAGTGGGGACTTCTGGGATGGGCCTCCCAGGGAAGGTATGCAAAAACAGCTCCTTCATCATTGCCGCCATACCCAGTACAGTAGCCTCAATCCCATGCACCGTAGTCTCTAATGCATCGAGGCGCTGAGGGACCGAACGTTCAGGTGTAGTAGCAGATGGCCCAGCGGATGAAGATGCCCCGGGGGCCTCAGAACCAGCAGCCATGGTCTTGGCTCGCTTCCCTCGACTCATTGCTTTTCTTTTCTTCTTACTGGTTCTGCCGATGGCTCCAGTCTCTGGGGGGTAATATTGTCGAACGAATAGGCCTTAACTTTGAATTGCTTACACATCCGGGTTACCAAGTTCCCGAATGACAGTTTGATCATAGGCCTCTACGTCTTAGCAAAGTTTTTCATTTCTTGCCAAATGAGAAGAGCGAAGTCAATTGCCTTCTCGGACACGACTGCATCCAAAAGGGTCAGCTTCTCTAAATTTGGTTTCTTTTTCGCACCCCTTAGCAAAAGATTACAATGGAGGAGCTTATTCAACAGTCCATAAGTGGGCTTCAACCTCCCACTCTGCACTGTTCCCTTGAATTCTTCAGGCTCCTGATACATCAATTCTGCCAATTCAGATATCTTCTTGGATTTGGTGACGTTATAAGGATAGAAAGGTGTAGACCCAGGTGGCCTCTTGTACCCACCCAGGAGTGTGGCAATGACATCAGGGGTCATCACAAACATTTTGCCCCGAACATTGGTTTTCAAGACTTCCACTCCGTCCACCTCTGACACCCGGAGTGTTTGGTAAAATTCCCTACACATTGACAAGTTATACCCCCCAACAGGCTCAAACCAAAAATTCATACCATGTGCTTCGATAATTTTCACAGCCTCATTCCTTGGGGTAAGGGAAATGGAGTCCAGGTACCGTTCGCAAGTGACCCCCTTCTCCCGGATCAGTCGATCCCTAGCCTCATTCTTGGCTTTCTTTCTCAGCTCACTCCTATCGCCACTCGACCCCTCTCCACTTCTCTTGCGACCACTAGAGCCTTCGGGTGGAGGAGATTCAGGTCCCACTGTTTTGGTGCGGGCCATGCACAACAACAATGCCCCCATCGTCAGAAAAGCGAAAAGGGTCAAGAAGAGACCCTCAATCGGGTCCATGGTCTCTTGGAGAATCCCTATAGAACGAGCCATCTGAGAGATTTTAGGAGAATTTGAGAAATGAAGAGAGAAGAAGGTTTGGGGAATTTTCGGCACTTAGGGTTTCAAAAGTTTGATTTCCACTGAATCATACCACAAGGGAGAGGATTTGAGAGATTGAAGGAAGATTGGTGTGATTTGGAAGCCTAAGGGTTGATTCGGGTGAGAGAGGAGTGAAAATGGGGGTTGTATTTTAGGAGGGAAATGAAAGGTGTTCCGAACGAAGTCGATTAATGTAACACCCCAAAACACACTCTGGAAGGCATTACATTCTAAAACATTCATATCATGAGAGCACTAATATAATTCCTCAAGAAACGAGACTCCATTTGTCATCCACAAATATTTACAAAGTGATCCAAAAGAATAAGCCCAAATTATGGCTATTACATCTCAAAAATGAATTAAAGTAGCACAGCGGAATAAACAAAAGAAACTAGACTACACAATGTTTCAAAAGGATGTCCTAGTCTAGTACAAAAGGAAAAGAGGTCGCTCTATGCGTCCACCTCGGGATCCACACTCCCGTCAAGTGGAGTCTCCCAAGTAGCGGGCTCCTCGACCCTTAAGTCCTCCTCAAGTGGGTAATCTAAAAAATGTTAGCGGTAGGGGGTGAGCACGAAGCTCTGTAGAAAAATTCTCTCAAACCCATACAAGGTTTAGAAAAGCATTTAAAACGGCCGGTCTCATTTCACAAATAGCATATATAATCTTTGAAGTAAAACAATGACATTTTACAACAGATCTCAAGTTTAAGTAGCAATAGTACTAGAAATGAACAATAATAACCAATTCTAATAAACATTCATTTTCAAAATATAAACCATTTCCCACACATTATATAATATTGTCCTCTTTTGGCATGAGCATCCTTATAAGGAACCTCTCACCCTCAAGGCTTGGTTACTCAAGCATCCTTATAAGGAACCTCTTGAGGAAAATCACATACTGTCCTCTTTTGGCATGAGCATCCTTATAAGGAACCTCTCACCCTCAAAGCATCACAAACTCAAGCATCCTTATAAGGAACCTCTTGAGGGAAATCACATACTGTCCTCTTTTGGCATGAGCATCCTTATAAGGAACCTCTCACCCTCAAGGCATCACAAACTCAAGCATCCTTATAAGGAACCTCTTGAGGGAAATCACATACTGTCCCCTTTTGGCATGAGCATCCTTATAAGGAACCTCTCACCCTCAAGGCATCACAAACTCAAGCATCCTTATAAGGAACCTCTTGAGGGAAATCACATACTGTCCTCTTTTGGCATGAGCATCCTTATAAGGAACCTCTCACCCTCAAGGCATCAAACAACCCCACCAAGCATACAATTCCAATATTTTTCTCAATTTACAATCCTCTATCCAAAATCTCCCAAAATATAACATGTAAAGTTCCACAACCAACTAAGAAAAATACATGAGATCACAATAACATCATTTTTTATACCCAACACAACAACTACGGTTTTTGAAGTTCATAATGGAGAAAACATTTAAGAAGAAATACATCACTCTCCAAAAAACTAGGGTTTTAAAACTAGAAAAGAAATTTAATGGGTATTAAACCCTAACTTTGTTCAAAACATGTAATTTTTGCCAAAAACCCTAAGAGATGATGATTCCATAGCATATATATACCATTGATAGCCAAAACATACATATATAAATACCCTAGCCTCAATGTAAGAGAGTGAGAGAAAACCCCTACCTTGATGTTCTTGAAAACTCTAGGGTTTGATCCTTGAATCACCCTTTAACCTTGTGTTTTTCCCCTTTTGATCTTGAGTTTCTCTCTTCCTTTCTTTCTCTCCTAGGGTTCTAAAGTGTTTAGTGTGAGAGTGGAGATGAATAATGGGGCAAATGAGGCTAAAAAGGGTGTTTTAAAACACCAAAATCCCGATTTTTATTGTTCGGCGGGCGTCAGATAAATAGTACCGGTACGCGGTACCGGTACGGTTAAGCTACTGGAGTAGTCGTACCGGTACGCGGTACCGGTACACTTCGGCTACTTCGACTTCCAGGGCAGTTTTGACCCATTTAGAGGTCGAATTGGAAAATTTTCATGAGATACACTTTTGTAGCCCTAGATGTCTACTATCTACTATCCAAATTTCAGATCAATTGGACATAAGAATAAAAAGTTATGACCAAAATAATAGAAGGTGTCCCAACTCCTTTTTACCCAAATTTTCTCTAAGTGTGTTTTCACTCCGGAATACTTCCTAACTTCCAATACACCTCATATTACCTCTCCCAAGGTTGTTCGACCTTCCGGATTCAATGGACACCTTATTTTGACCTAAAAATATTTAGAAATTCGTCTAGTCACCCTTTCCAAGTTTAAACGTCTTGGAACTCCAACTTCCCATTCCATATGCATCTCTAGCATTTCTCCTACTATTACAATCTATATAGTTTATTCCTACATCATTTCACATATCCACATTTTTAAAACAATTATTTACTATATATCTATATTCATATATATAAAAGAATATGCGGGGTGTTACAATTAAAAGCCCTAACCTTTGGCATCCCAGGCAAAGCGTACCGGTACGCATACCGGTACGTCGAACTCCAGTGGCTTCAGCGTACCGGTACGCTGAACTCCAGTAGCCTTAGCGTACTAGTATGCGTACCGGTACGGTTTGGCTAACTTTCTGAAAATTCCTGCTGAGCAACCCTTCACTACTCCTTTTCATTTTAGGACCTCCCCTATACATTCTAACGCTCTCTTTATGACCTCTACTCTACCCTAAACATATACTCCATACTCCACTTGTAAATCACCATTCGAACCATCATGCCCAATTCATTACTGAAATTGCAATGTGATTTAAAATTTTGATGTACTAAATACACAAAACATAGCCTCCTACTTTTAGATATCAAAATGCACACCAAAATGTAAAACATGAATTCAGTTCAAAGCAGCATTCCTAACCCTTTTCAAATATCCAAAACTTGAGAAATATTCCCTCATTCTTTTAAGCATGGAGCTATTTAACAAATTTCTCAAATGATTGAACTAAGTATACATGAGCAACACCATAGTCTTAGACACTAGTCTAAAGTATGCACCTACAAATTTATTTTCAACTCGAGTGTGTGTGAAGTTTAACAAGTAATTTGAGCACTTACGCAATGGAATTCACATTCGAATAGCTAGACAAATTCAGTTTCAATGCAAAACTCACCAAGGGTCACTCTTAAGCAATGAAAAACACTCAAGTTATCCTGGTATGCACTCCATGTGTACATGTGATATAGAATCTTGTGTTCAAAACAAAGTGTGCTCACATGTAATCCAAAAATGACATTCATATATGAAAATGAAGCGACCTTGGCATAGTCTCATGAACAGAATGCTAGGGCATTAGGTAGTAAGACTTAACTCATCATTTCCTTTGAAATTATGCACCTCCCATGCTTCTCTAGATCACTTGGGACTTTAAGGGTTATAATGGGGCCTTGGGGTGATATCTAGGTAAATGAAATGAAGGATATAGGATAACAAAGAGGGTTGTTCCGAGTGTATGATCTTTATTTCAAAAAGATCTCCCTTTTATGGGATTTCTAGGCTAACACCATCACCACACTCTTTGTTTCTTTTCTTTCTTTTCCTTAACATTTTCCTTTTCTTTTGATCATTCTTTTCCTCTTTTCACTCCCTTTTTCTCCTTTTCTTGGGTTTTCATGCTTTTGGTAGTCAACCCTTTGAATTTCAACATCATTCATCCCTTTTGCTTAAATTTCCAAACCCTACTTCCTTTTTCTTTTACGATCAAATCATATCCAACTCTAGGAACAACCAAGGTAAGGTAGATATTCATCATTTTCATTGGCTTGGTCAAATGTGTGGCATAGAAACGAGTTTCAATTAAGGCTCAATCACGGGACTAGGGATAATATTTGCACAAGAAAAGGGCAAAGGCTCAAAATATTCAATGATGGCCTAAGATCACTTCCAGGTCTGCATGGGATGGCATTATACGTTCAAGACAAATCAGTCTACTACCCAAATGCAACTAACCAAAACAAGCATAATGAGACTATTGAACAAATTTGACATTGAAAAATTGTTCTTTGAGTAATTGTAAGTTCCCTTCAAAAGGATTTGACACTAAAGCTCTCATGGGTCCTTACTCATCTCCACTACTTATGTCAAGCTTAAAACATAAATCCAATCCGTAAATTGCCGAAATTACACATTCAAGAATCACATACAGTTGAGTTCAAAAATCAATACATATGTGATACTTATGCATAGGATCAACTTCCATAGAATGCTCATGTGCACAAAGTTCACAACAAAGATCAACATGTCATCCAACTCACACACTCTTCATGAAAGAATACAGGTCAACAATCAGATATTTTTCATCGAAAATTTTCAAAATTTTCACATATTTTTCACTAATGCAAGCAAAACTCAAAAATTTCCCAACAACCTTGGAGTATCATACACATGGTGCACCTCACCCCCCAAATTGAATCATGCATTGTCCTCAATGCATCAAAAAAAAAATATATAGTATGCAATGAAAGACAGTAAAAATGAGTAGGGTAAGAGAACACCTCGTGATTGAGCTTTTGACAAAAGCACCAAGATCTGAAATTAATAAAGACACAGCTATACAAGCAAAGAAAGTGAGTGACATGAAAATAAAGATCACATAAATAAATGCAAGTAACTGTACACTAAAGAGCAAAAACACTAGCTAGTCCTCCACAAACTCCGGATACGCGGAATCCGTCAACTCTTCCTCCACTTCTTGCTCTTCTGAACCCTCGAAGAATGGCTTAAGTCTTTGACCATTGACCTTGAATGTCTGGCCATTCTCGGGGTTCGTCACCTCAACAGCTCCGTTGGGGTAGGCCATCTTGACAAGATAGGGGCCATCCCAACGGGATCGGAGTTTTCCTTGAAAAATTGAGAGGCGAGAATTGTATAAGAGCACTTTTTGCCCGGGCTCAAATGATTTCCGTATGATGGAATTATCATGAAAGATCTTAGCTCGTTCCTTTGAGATTTTGGAGCTCTCATACGCATCTCGTCGAATCTCTTCCAACTCATTCAGCTCTAACTTCCTATGATCACCGACCATTCTCAAATTAAAATTTAGAGTTTTGATGGCCCAATAGGCCTTGTGTTCCATTTCGACTGGCATGTGGCAAACCTTTCCATAGACAAGCCGGTAGGGAGACATGCCCAAAATAGTTTTGAAGGCAGTGCGGTATGCCCATAGGGCATCCATCAATCTATTGGACCAATCCTTCCTACTTGGGTTAACAGTTTTTTCTAGGATGGTCTTGATCTCCCTATTGGCTAGCTCGGCTTGGCCATTTGTTTGTGGGTGATAAGCGGTGGATACTTTGTGAGTAACGCCATATTTGAACATTAGAGATGCAAATGGCCTATTACAAAAGTGGGATCCACCATCACTGATCATTGCTCGAGGCATCCCAAACCTCGAAAAGATATTCTATTTGAGAAACTTGACTACGACCCGGTGGTCATTAGTCTTGGTCAGGATGGCCTCCACCCACTTGGACACATTGTCCACTGCCAGAAGGATGTACAGATAACCGAATGACATAGGGAATGGGCCCATGAAGTCGATGCCCCAACAGTCAAATATTTCTATGACAAGTATAGGGGAGAGGGGCATCATGCTTCTCTGGGTCACACTACCCAATCGTTGGCATCTGTCGCATTCCTTACAAAACGAAACACAATCTTTGATAAGAGAGGGCCAGTAGAAACCTGATTGAAGAATTTTAGCGGAAGTCTTCTTTGCTGAAAAATGTCCGCCGCAAGCTTGTGAATGGCAAAATGCAAGGACGTCCCGCTGTTCATTTTCAGGTACACATCTCCTCATGACCTGATCAGGGCAATACTTGAACAAATACGGGTTGTCGAAGTAGAAGTACTTCACATCTGCCATGAATCGCCTTCTATCCTCTGGGCTCCATTGTGGCGGTATCTGTCCTGTTGAAAGAAAGTTACATATATCAGCATACCAAGGACATACCGAATGAATTGACATCAAATTTTTTTCAGGGAAAAAGTCAGGGATCGGAATGTGCTCATCAGCCTCTTGCACCACAAGCCGGGATAAATGATCCGCCACCACGTTCTCAACCCCTTTCTTGTCATTGATCGTCAAGTCAAAATCTTGTAGGAGGAGTATCAACCTAATGAGTATTGGTTTCGCATCCTACTTAGACAACAAGTACTTCAAGGCAGAATGGTCATAAAGACAACAATAGGCGAACCAATGATGTATGAGCGAAATTTATCTAAGACAAACACTACTGCTAGCAACTCTTTCTCGATGGTAGTGTAATTCATCTAAGCATCATTGAGTGTTTTGCTAGCATTGTGTATCACATACGACCTGTTTTCCTCCCTTTGACCGAGCACTGCGCCGATCGCGTAATCACTCGTGTCGCACATGAGCTCAAAAGGTAGATCCCACCTGGGTGGTCGCATGATAGGAGGCGTGACTAGCATGCTCTTAAGTTTTTTAAAGGATGCCTCACAATCATCCGACCACTCAAAGGGAACTTCCTTAGACAGCAGGTTAGTCAAGGGTCGAGCCAATGTACTGAAATTTTTTATAAACCTGCGATAAAAACCTGCATGGCCTAAAAATGACCAGATTCCCTTAATGGCTCTCAGCGTGGGGAGGTTGGAGATGGCCTCCACCATGGATTTGTCGACTACAATACCCCTTGCCGAGACTATATGGCCAAGCACAATTCCTTCCGTCACCATAAAGTGACACTTTTCCCAATTCAACACTAGATTCTTCTCCTCACATCTTGTTAGAACTTTCTCCAAGTTTGTCAAACATCATTTGAATGAATCCCCAAACACAGAAAAGTCATCCATGAAGACCTCCACTATCTTTTCCACCATATCACTAAAAATCCCCATCATACAGCGTTGAAAAGTCCCCGGGGCATTGCACAGTCCAAATGGCATGCGACGGTAGGCAAAGGTACCATAGGGGCACGTGAAGGTGGTATTATCTTGATCCTCCAAAGCAATCTCAATCTGATTGTAGCTGGAGTATCCATCTAAAAAGTAGTAGAATAGATGACCTGCTACTCATTCTAGGACTTGATCGAGGAATGGCAATGAGAATTGGTATTTTCTTGTGCAAGCGTTTAGCTTTCGGTAATCGATGCACACCCTCCATCCGGTGATCACTCTTGTAGGTATAAGTTCATTCTCATCATTCGCAACCACCGTAACTCCGGATTTCTTAGGTACTACTTGTGTGGGGCTCACCCATTTACTATCGGCGATTATAAAAATGATCCCCACATCAAGTAGTTTCAAAACCTCATCCCTTACCACCTTTTTCATGATGGGATTCAAACGTTTTTGTGGTTGTCGGGAAGGTTTGGAATCCTCCTCAAGGTATATGCGGTGGGTGCAAATGAGAGGGCTTATCCCCTTGATATCCGCAATGGTCCACCCAATTGCTCCTTTATGCTTTCTCAATACCTCCAAGAGTTATTTTTCTTGTTCCATATTCAATGTAGAGCTAATGACCACCGGGAATGTTTCTCCATCGCCAAGATAGGCGTACTTCAAATGGGAGGGTAACGGCTTCAACTCCAGGTTTGGCTTTTGTTCATCTGACGGAAAAATTTTATTTTCTTGTTGGGGTAACTCCTCGAATGTAGGGATCCAACTTCCCATCCCTTTCAATTCTCCTACCTCCTCTTGCTCATCCAACTCCTCAAGATCCACAACTCCTTCTTCCTTGAATTTCAACATCCTCTCCAACTCCAAGTGCTCCTCAACCAAGGTGTCGATTCTATTGACCTCACTTACTTCCTCATCATCACCTGGTTGCTTTGCCAAGTTGAATACATTGAGCTCCATTGTCATGTTCCCAAACACCAACTTCATTAGACCGTTCCTGCAATTTATCACAACATTAGACGTAGCAAGGAAGGGTCGTCCAAGTATAACGGGGATCTGGGAACTAAGGTTAGCAACAGGATGTGTATCTAGCACAATGAAATCGACGGGAAAGTAAAATTTATCAATTTGAACCAAGACATCTTCCACTACTCCCCTTGGTGTGTGGATGCTACGATTCGCTAATTGAAGCGTAATTGAGGTGGGCTTCAACTCCTGAAGCTTGAGTTGTTGATACACTGAGTAGGGAAGGAGATTGACACTCGCCCCCAAGTCAAGCAATGCTTGTTCCACCCGGCAATTCCCTATGGTGATGGCAATTGTTGGACAACCAGGATCTTTGAATTTTGGAGGAGTATTGGTCCTCAATATTGAGCTGACTTGTTCTGGGAGGAACGCCTTCTTGTGGACATTCAATCTCCTTTTCACCGTGCATAGATCCTTCAAAATTTTAGCACAAGATAGGATTTTCTTGATGGTGTCGATGAGTGGAATGTTAATCTTCACATGCTTAAACATTTCCAAGATATCAGCATAATTAGCCACCTTGACAGGTGGCTTCAAACGACTCGGGAAAGGGGCAGGCATGGGAGGAATAAACACACAATCATCCCTTAATTTTTCTTTCTCAACAACCTCTCTTTCTTTCTCTTTACTCACATCACCCTTGTCGGCGTCACCTAAGATATCTTTTCCTTTTGGCAATGTGGTCTTGGGTGAGACCGTTGGCAAAATGGTTTTGTCAATTTCTTTGCCACTACGGAGGGCGGTGACAACTTTGAGTTGCTCACAACTCTCTTTGGTGGGGTCGGATGACTCAATGACATGTTGCCCCTTAGGGTTTTCTTGGGGTTGAGTGGGGAATTTCCCCTTCTCTTGTTGTGACACCTCTATGGCATTGGTAATTTTTGTGAGTTAAGCCGAGATGTTGTTGTTAAAGGTGGTTTGACTTTGGATGAAGTTGTAAAGCACATCCTCCAAGTTCCTCTTATGGGGAGGTTGGTAGGTGGAAGGATTGGACGGTCCTTGAGTAGAAAAATTCTGCGGTGGTGGGTTCGAAGAATACCCTTGCAGATTATTCCGGGGGTATTGGGAGCTAGACGCTTGCCCTTGGCCTTGGTATTGATTTTAGTATTGACCTTGCTTAGGAGGCACGGGAAGTGTATGTGCAATTGAACCATGTGGCGTGGGATTCTCATTCCTCCAACTAAAATTTGGGTGATTACTCCAACCTGGATTATACATGTTTGAGTGAGGAGAGAATGATTGCCTTGGTTGGTTAAATGCATGGACTTGTTCATGACATGCTTCCTTAAGCACCAGAATGTTGGGGCACTCCGATGTGGAATGCTCCACATTCTCACATATTGAGCAAAATTCCTCGGCCTTTGACACTTGTGACACCTCTTGCCTCCTATTGATCTCAAGGCTCTCAACCTTCCTTGATAATTTGACAATTTTTGAAAGTAAGTCCTCCCGGTCACTTAGGTCATAAATCCCTCCCCTATGAGTTTGGCTACTCCCTTGAGGGGAAGACCTTGGTACATTGGTGGGATTAGTGATGTCCCATGACTGTGCATTTTTCGCCAATGCATCAAAATAATCTAAGGCCTCATCAGGGTCTTTGCTCAAAAACTCCCCATTGCACATCATATCGATGAACTGTCAATGGCCTGGTGTGATTCCTTCATAGAAGAAACTCACCATTTGCCATGGTTCAAAGCCATGGTGTGGAATGGATTGTAGCAAATCCTTGTATCGTTCCCAGCAGTGATAGAATTGTTCATTGGGCAACTCAGAAAAATTTTGAATTTGCTTCTTTAGGGTGGTGGTTTTATGCACCGGAAAAAACTTGTTCAAAAACACAGAAATCATTTGTCCCCAAGATGTCACGGTCCGGGATCTCAAGGAATGAAGCCAAGTTTCTTGCTATCTCTTCCATATTGTGATTGGGGAGAAAGGTTGCAACTATTTCCTCAAAGTCTCTTATATGAGAATAGGGGCTCTCATTCTCAATTCCGTGAAAAGTAGGAAGTAATTGCAACATCCCTGGTTTAACTATGAAGAGATGAGCCTGGATCGGAAGGTGGATGCATGAAGGTGTGGCGGTGCGGGTTGGTTGAAGGAATTCCCGCATTGACCTCGCCGGAGGATCAATTGAGATATTGTTCCCTTCATTCCAAGGTGGGGGAAAATGCATTCGTGGATTGGGTACTCTATGTTCTGGTCCTCCCCCACCCCTTTGCACGTTCGGGTTGGCATCCACATTTTTAAAATTATCACCCACATCCTCGGGTGGGTCTTGGTCAAGATTCATGTTGGGGCTAAGGGGTTGCCTAACTAACCAATTTTGGTCGTCCCTTTCCCACATACAACAAAATATCTACAATTGAATTTATACACAAACAAAAATATATACACGAGACAACGTACCTAAGCTGTGATGAAGATCACAGGACTTACCTCCGTCGTCTGAAAATCACCTTCTTGGTTTGACACTTGCCTTCCCCGGCAACGACGCAAAAAATGCTTGATGAAAAACGTTGTTGTTTCCTAACCTCTACAAACCATCCCTTAGAATGTGTAGTGTATGGATAAAGGAGAGTGTCACTCTCCCTTAGGATAGTGTCAAAAGAAAGGACAATTAGAAAAGAAAATGAGATGGTGGAAATGTGAAATGTGAATGCACAAAAATTGTGTGTGTGTGTACAAAAGTGCTCCCCAAGCGCAAAGAGACTTTCGCGGGTCGTGTTTTACTTGGTGGTATTCCAAGGTCGTTTCCCAGGGGGAAGGAAGTAAACCGAGGGGAAGGTGATTTTGGGTGAAAGAAAGTGTAAAATCTTTTGTTTGTTGAAAGTTGTTTGGTGATGTGTGCTTTGGTGAAAATGAAATGAGAAACAAATGTTGGCAAACCCAAAAGGTTACTCCAATAGGAATGTCATCTCAACTCGAATCCCTCCTTCAATCAAGCATGAATGAACGATTGGTTCGTGGGAAGCTAGGGATAAGAAGGGTGAGTATCTAAGCATAAACCGTGACTAGGCCTACGGAATATCAAAGACTCACCAATTTATCCACCCTCAACCCAGTCAAACTGAACCATTGATCTCTGAAAAAGGGAGGAGAATGAGTTGAAATGACATACCCAAGTGGAGGTTCCCCTTGGTTTTGCCAACTAAAAGATTTTAGCTACTCATGCTTGGGATGAAATTAACAATGTAGTGAGAATGCATTGCAAAAGAATGAAGTTCTTGAGTAACTAAATGCACATAAACATAAGCTATAAGTGAAAACAATGAAAACCCATTTTAAGAGTAAGCAAAGCAGGAACTTTAATGCATTAATGGTAAAAGAGAATTAAACTTGCAATGAACTTCTAGGAACTAGCATTAATAACATTAAATGAAGCTTTCAAAGTTCTTATAGGAGATTCAAAGACAATGTATTGAAGAAAATGTAAAAATCTCAATTTTATCTCTCTAGACACTATTCCTCATCTTCTCCCAGACTCTCTCTCTCTCTCTCTCTATATCTATCTATCTCTGTCCAATGTGTTGGATGTCCTAAATGCCATTGCTGGAGATCTCTTTCCCTCCAAAAACGTGCTTGAAGAGGTGCCCTAGACTCTAGAAGTGACCTCCATCTGTAGGGGTGCAAGAGGAATGGGCTGGACAGAGGGGTTGCAGAGCTTGTCTGCACACCCAGCTCCTCTTCTCTTCTCTCTCCTCATTGATTACCTAGGCTCCAAACTTGCAATCAAGGGTGTGAAAAGGGTGAATAGTGTTGTGGGCGTGTCAGGGGAGCATGAGAGGTCTGTTGGTGGGGCCCTCAAAGCAGCACACATGAGTTACAGAGCATTTGGGCAGATCAGGCAAAGCGTACCAGTACGTCGAACTCCAGTGGCTTCAGCGTACCGGTACGCATACCGGTACGCTGAACTCCAGTAGCCTTAGCGTACCGGTATGGTTTGGCTGACTTCCTGATTTTCTGATTTCCTCCTCTCCTGAGCTATCCCCAAGCTACCTTTTCATCCTCATTTGTCTCAAATGGTTTGGGAAGGCCTTAAGAAGCCTCATTTAGCACCTTTTAACTGCAAACACCAAATATCATTGTTAAGAACTCAATTAACCCAACTCCCATCATTTAATCTCCAAAAGCAATTAAAATAAGATGATTAGCACATAAAAATATGCAAAGTTTTGTGCTAATCAAAAGGGAGCAATGGAACTCCCTAAGAATCTCCTTTCTTAAATCCGCAGACTGGGGAACCACAACTCTTCCCCTGTATCGAAGACTTCCATCCGAGTGAATGGTCCAGCCCTCGTCACCGGTACTCGCCTGTACTCAGTCCCTAATGGATGATAACTCTGGGTCCTGCCCCTGGGACTTAATCACCCTGCTCAGTAGGGAAGGCGTTGCCATCAAGCTCCCTAAAACACCTTGAGTCTGACCCCGATAATGTAGCCCAAACTGTCTCATAGTCTGGAGCATCCGCCACTCTTGAAAAGCCACACTAGCCACAACTCCCCGTGACTTCTGGCTAAGTGCATCAGCCACCACATTTGCCTTACCGGGATGGTAATACAAGGTGAAGTCATAGTCTTCCAGGTACTCCATCCACCTATGCTGCCTCATGTTGAGGTCCCGCTGAGTGAAGATGTATTTCAGACTTTTGTGGTCTGAAACACCTCGAACTGCTCACCATATAGATAGTGACGCCAAGCCTTCAAGGCAAAGACTATGGCCGCCAACTCCATATCATGTGTGAGGTAATTCTGCTCGTGGTTCTTTAATTGTCGAGAACCATAAGCCACCACCCTCCCGGACTGCATCAAAACACAACTAAGTCCGTCTCTGGAGGCATCACAGTACACTGTGTACATCTGTCCCCTCTCCGGGACTACCAAAATAGGAGCTGAAGTAAGCCTCATCTTTAACTCCTAAAATGCCTTCTCTTATGATTCATCCCACTGGAACTTGACCTCCTTCCGGGTCAACCTGGTCATAGGTGTGGCTAGTCGGGAGAAGTCCTCGATGAACCTCTGGTAGTACCCCGCCAATCCCAAGAAACTGCGTATCTCGAAGACTGACTTCGGCCTGTCCTAGCTCATGACTGCCTCAACCTTCTCCGGGTCAACTGACACCCCTGAAGCTGACACCACGTATCCCAAAAATTTCACATCCGTCAGCCAAAATTCACACTTGGCTGAACTTGGCGTACAACTGATGGTCCCTCAAGGTCTGGAGAACAACCCTCAAGTGACCCTCATGCTCCTCCTCAGACTTGGAGTAAATCAGAATGTCGTCAACAAAGACCACGAAAAACTAATCTAGATAGGGTTGGAACACCCTATGCATGAGATCCATGAATGCCGCCGAGGCATTCGTCAATCCAAAGGGCATCGCGGTGAACTCAAAATGCCCATACCGCGTTCTGAACGTCGTCTTAGGGATATCTGCCTCCCTAATCCCCAACTGATGGTAGCTGGTGAGAAGATCTATCTTGGAGTAGACCCGTGCTCCCCTCAACTGATCAAACAGATCATCAATCCTCGACAAAGGGTATCTATTCTTGATAGTAACCTGATTCAACTGCCGATAATCTATGCACAGCCGAAGCGTCTTATCCTTCTTCTTGGCAAACAATACCGGAGTGCCCCACGTTGAAGTGCTCGGTCTAATAAATCCCTTGTCCAATTACTCTTGCAGTTGGACTTTGAGTTCTTATAACTCCGCTGGTGCCATCCGATGTGGAGTCATAGAAATGGGAGATGTACCGGGATGTAGCTCAATGGTAAAGTCGACATCCCTATGTGGAGGTAATCCTGATAGTTCGTCCGAAAAAACATCCTCAAACTCACAAACCACCCGAGGTAGACCTAACTTTTGTCTCGCCTCGTCTTCCTGGGTAAGGCTAGCAAGCCAACCCATCAACTGTCCGTGCCATCGAGAATCATACACGGATTGGGGCAAAGCATCGTGCTTCTCCCCCTGAAACTTGAAACAAACACCGTCTGGTGTGTAGGCAGTTACCCTCTTCTGATCACAATCAATGACGACCCGATGTGCCGCCAACCAATCCATCCCAAGGATGACATCAAACTCCGACATGTCCATGAACCTAAGGTCCACGGTGAGTAGAACCCTCGAGATCTTTAACTCACAACCCCGACATATCTGATCGACACGCACCCTAGCCCCTAGGGGAGAACTCACATGCAATGGATCTTCCAAGGTCTTAACCTCTAAGCCCAAATCTCTTACACATGATGTAGAAATGAAGGAATGAGATGCACTAGAGTCAAATAATACCCTTGCCCATAAGCGAGAGAGTAAAAATGTACCCCTGAATAACCGACTGATCCACTGGCTCAGTTTGGGGTGTGATGGTGTAGACTCGCCCTTGTGTCCCTGAAGTCCCGGCCTGCATGCCCTGTTCTCGACCTCGGCCCATACCTTGGCCCATCTGGCCTGATTGCGGAGTCCCCGCTCGAAAAGTGGTAGGGGCCTGAGTAGCACCCTGGAACTGATACTGACTTCCCTAGCCCGTGGTGGGTAGGGAGGAAGAAAATATGTTTGTGGCTGTCCCATTGATGACTGGGAATGTGATGTCCCATAACCCTGGGATCCCTGCCTCTAAGGACAATCCCGTTTCATGTGACCTGGTTGGTTGCAATGAAAACATGTCCGTGAGCCTGCCTGGCTAGAAGCCCTGAAGTGTCTCCCACCTTGGGAGGACTGACATTGGCCTTGATAGCCGCGGCCCTGTCCCTAGTGTCCCTGTGGAGTAGAAGTTCATTGCTTCTTCCCTGAACTAGAAGAAGAGGATTGGCTCTTCTTATTTTTATCCTTAGCACCCGCCTCCCAGATGCTTCGTGTGTCGTCAACCTCTTTCTTAATGGCCATTTCCGTCTCAACCATTGAGTCCAAATCTTGTAGGAGGTGGCCCACAATTTTACCCCGGATGGACAACTTCAACCCATCCTCAAACCTTCTCACCTTGGCCAAGTCGGTGGCCACATAGTCGTCGGCGAAGCTGGCTAATTCGGTGAACTTAGCCACATACTCCATCACCGTCATAGTCCCTTACTTCAAGTCTAAGAATTCCCGAGCCTTCGCATGTCGAACGGCCGCTGGGAAGTACTTGCCCATGAAGAGCTCCCAAAACTTTCCCCATGACATCGCCTCTAAGTTCTTCAAGGCCTTTGCCCAATCCCACCATAGATGGGCTTCTCCTTCTAGCTGGAATGCAGCTAGCCTTATCTTAGTGGCATCAGAGGTAATCTCCATAGCCTCTAAGATCTTGTCAACTTGTTGGAACCAACGGTCGGCCACCATCGGATCCGCCCCTCCCAGAAAAGTCGGAGGTTTGTGTGCCTTGAACCTTTGGAGGTTACTTGAGCCTCCTTGCCCCACATTTGCACTACCTTGTGCAATGGTGGCTGGCATCGTGCCAATAGCCTCCATGAAGGCTTGTTGGTCAAAGGCCGGTGGTGGTTGGTTGTTGTTCCGCCCACTGCCTCGGCCACGTCCTCTCCCTCTATTTGCCATCTACACACATGTCAAATAGCAATAGAGTACTAACTTAGTATCCCAAAGTAGGGATCAAGTTCAAACTTTGAGATTTACCTCCTTGTCTAACTAGTAGAGCAAGTGCCAACCACTAGTAGACATCTACCCCGTGAACCATCCCGTTCATTTGTTTTCTGACCCTTAAGGTTATATTTTCTAACCCTTGTGTGTCCATTTCCATATACATCTTACCATGCATATAATCAACATAACACATAGCACATAACATGTAGCATTTACAACAAAAAATATAAAATACACAATGAATGCAATGGTCTAGACCCATACCCCATCAAGCCCTAGGTAAATCGTATACCTAAGCTTTGATACCAAGTTGTGACACCCCAAAATTTGGGTGTCCGTAATTTACCCATGATTAATTTGAATTAAGCTAAGATATCAATGCACACTGATACCAAGCTGTGACGCCCTTAAAAAAGGGGGTCCTTTGTTAATTGTTGATCACCCATCAACCCATGGAAATACCCTTGATTGTCGCACAACCCGACATCACGTCAATAGCATCCCCTTAACCGGGATCACAAAACCCAAAATTTGGACGGAGTCTCCCTTGTACCGGGAACTCCCATTGCATAACCTGTGTACACGACGTTCACATGACCCATCCGAGGTTTAATATACAACAATTTATCCTCATTTAATGTTTGGCATAATCTCATGAAAATAATGTTAGGGCCCTAGATAGCTAAATCAATTTTTCTTTTCCTTTAAAAGTGTGTTTTCCCCATGCTTTCTCTAGATCATTTAGGATTTTCAAAGGTTGTAATGAGGCCTTGGGGTGATGTTTAGGTAAGTGAAATGAAGGATAGAGGATAACAAAGAGGGTTGTTTCGAGTAAATGACCTTTATTGAAAAATCTCCCTTTTCATGGGATTTTTAGTCTAACCCCTACAGTTCACTCTTTGTTTCTTTTTCTTTTCTTTTCTTCTTCTATCCCTTTTTTCTCATTTTCTTGGATTTTTCTTTCTTTTCCATTCAACATTTTGAATTCAACATCATTCATCCCTTTGTTTGGTCATAGTCAATCTCGGAACAACCAAGGTGTGGTAATTTTTATCATTTTGTACTGGCTTGGTCCATCACGTGGCATGAAAATGAATTCTCAAATAAGGTTCAATCACGGCACTAGGGACAAAAGTTTCACAAGAATAAGGGTTAAGGCTCAAAGTAAATCAAAGATAGCCTAAGATCATTTTCAGATAAGCATAGGGGAGCATTTTGCATTTCAAGACAAAGTCAATCAACTACCCAAAATGCACTCTAACCAAAGCAAGCATAATGAGATTATTGAATAGATTTGAATTTGAAAAATTGTTCTTTTGAGTAAACGTATGTTCCCTCCAACAAGGATTGATACTAAAGCTCTCATGGGTCCTTACTCATCTCCACTATTCATGTCAAGCACTAAAATGTGAATCCAATCTATAAATTGCCAAAATTACACGTTCATGGTGCACTTATGGTTGAGTTCAAAAGCAAACAAGTAAGTGATACTCTTAGCATAGGATAAACTTCTATAATATGCTCATGTATTCACAATTGAAAGCAAAGATCAACAAATCAATAAACCCACAACACTCTAAATAGGGGAATATAGGTCAACATTAAGATATTTTTCACAAAAATTTTCAAAATTTTCATATATTTCTTAACTATTGTAAACAAAAAACTGTAGAACATGTGAATGGTGAATTTCACCACAAAATGGTATTACCAACAAAAAATTTTCACACAAAAAATTGGTGTATCATACAAATGGTGCACCTCACCCCCAACTAGATTCATGCATTGTCCTCAATGCAACAAAAAGATATGATATGCAATGATGAACTTTAAAAAGATAAGTAGGGTTAGAAAACACCTAGCACTTCAGTTTTGACAAAAACACCAATATCTACAACTAAGAAAGAAAACAGTATACGCAAATTAAAGTAAGTAAACAAATGAACCTGCAATTAAAAGAATAAAGTAAAGCGGCTGTACACTAAAACTACTCTGAACAGTTATTCCTTACAAAGGTCTGAGTAAACCGGATCCACTAATTCTTCTTCCACCTTTTGACCCTCAAAACCCTCGAAGAATGGCTTAAGTCTTTGGCCATTGACCTTGAATGTTTTCCCATCCTCGGGGTTTGTGATTTCCATGGCTCCATTGGGGTAGGCCACCTTGACAAGATAAGGGTCATCCCAACGGGATCGGAGTTTTCCTTGGAAGAAGGAGAGTCGAGAATTATACAAGAGCACCTTTTGTCCGGTCTCAAATGTTTTCCTTACAATGGATTTATCATGAAAAATCTTAGCCCTTTCTTTGGAAATTCTTGAGCTCTCGTATGCATCTCTACGGATCTCCTCCAACTCATTCAACTCCAACTTCCTATTCTCTCTAGCTATTCTCAAGTTGAAGTTCAAGGTCTTGATGGCTCAATAGGCTTTGTTCTCTATTTCAATCGGCAAAATGACAAGCCTTGCCATAGACTAGCCTATAGGGTGACATACCTAGAATGGTCTTGTAAGCAGTGCGGTAAGCCCATAGGGCATTGGTCAACCTAAGTGACCAATCCTTCCTATTAGGGTTCATCGTTTTCTCTAGGATATTCTTGATCTCCCTATTAGCCAACTCGGCTTGGCCGTTAGTCTGTGGGTGATAAGCGGTGGACACCTTGTGTCTGACGCCATACTTATGCATTAAGGATGTAAATGTCCTATTGCAAAAATGAGAACCACCGTCACTTATCATTGCGCGAGGCATCCCAAACCTTGAAAAAATGTTTTCTTTTAGGAACTTGACCACGACCCAGTGGTCATTGGTCTTGGTTGGGATAGCCTCTACCCACTTGGACATGTAGTCCACTGCCAATAAAATATAGAGGTAGCCAAAAGACATAGGAAATAGACCCATGAAGTCAATGCCCCAACAATCGAATATCTCAATTACTAACACGAGGGACAAGGGCATCATATTCCGATGGGTCACATTACCCAACCGATGGCACCTATCACATTCTTTGCAAAATGAAATAAAATCCTTAATTAAGGAGGGCCAATAAAAACTGGATTGCAAAACCTTAGTCAAAGTCTTTTTGGAAGAGAAGTGTCCACCGCACACTTCAGAATGGCAGAATGCAAACACGTCCCGTTATTCATTTTCAAGAACACGCCTCCTCATGACTTGTTCAGGGCAGTATTTGAACAAGTATGAGTTGTCGAAGTAAAAGTACTTCACATCCGATATAAATCTCCGTCTATCCTCCGGGCTCGAGTGCGGTGGAATTTTTCCTGTAACAAGATAATTACAAATGTCAGTGTACCAAGGACAAACATAATGAATGGAAAATAAATGCTCTTCAGGAAAAGAGTCAGGGATAGGAAAATGCTCTTCGGGTTCTTGAACCACAAGTCGTGACAGATTGTCCGCCACCACGTTCTGAACTCCTTTCTTGTCTTTGATGATCAAATTGAATTCTTGAAGGAGGAGGATCCACTTAATGAGTCTCGGATTTGTGTCCTACTTAGACAAAAGATACTTCAAAGCAAAGTGATCAGTGTAGACTACAATAGGCGAACCAATGATGTAGGACCAAAATTTATCCAATGCAAATACTACCGCTAGCAACTCTTTTTTAGTGGTAGTGTAGTTCATTTGTGCTTCATTAAGAGTTTTACTAGCTTAGTACATTACATAAGGTCTCTTATATTCCCTTTGACCAAGCATTGCGCCGACTGCGTAATCACTTGCGTCGCACATAAGCTCAAATGACAAGTCCCACTTGGGTGGTCGCATGATTGGAGGTGAAGTGAGCATGCATTTGAGTTTTTTAAATGATGCCTCACAATCATCCGACCACACAAAGGGGACATCTTTGGAAAGCAAATTGGTTAAGGGTCTTGCCAATGCACTAAAGTCTTTTATAAATCTACGGTAAAAATCGGCATGACCAAGAAACGACCTAATGTCTTTGATGACTTTTGGTTTGGGGAGGTTGGAAATTGCTTCAACCTTGAATTTGTCAATTTCAATCCCCTTTGCCAAAGTAATGTGCCCTAGCATTATCCCTTGTGTCACCATAAAGTGGCACTTCTCCCAGTTGAGAACCAAATTTTTCTTGTCACATCTCTCAAGTACTCTCTCCAAGTTCTCCAAACAACCATTGAAAGAATCCCCAAACACCAAGAAATCATCCATAAAAACTTCCACAATCTTTTCCATCATATCACTAAAGATCCCCATCATGCATCTTTGAAATGTCCCTGGGGCAAAGGTACCAAAGGGGCAAGTGAAGGTGCTCTTTTCTTGATCCTCCAATGCTATCTTTATCTCTATAGATGAAAAAACCTACCGGTACGTTTTGTTCCAGTAAGCAAAACCTTCCATTAAGTTTTGGCAGATGAAGCAGTAGGTTTTTTTCCAGTGTGCAAAATCTACCGGTAGAACTATGAGCAAACCTACTGGTAGGTTTTCACTTGATTTGAACTTTTCTTGATCTCTTCACATTCCAAGCCTCCCGTCGAGCCTCCCCTTCTTCTCCATTGTCTTTGAGCACTATGATGGGGGCTTAACTCATGCCATTTCCTACTCTTTACTTACAATCACACAGAAACTTCATTAATTTTTAGATTAATTGTATTTTCTCCCATTTTCACCACAAAAGCAAGTATAAAATGTATACATGATGTGCAATATTTTGTGCTAATCAAATAACATCTTATTTTTATAAAAATATTATTTAAAGCCACATTTCGGCTCTTCTTCATCAATGAGGGCCCGGGTGAGAGCCGTCCATCGGTGCATATCCTGTACTTGAAATGTTGTCCCCATAAAGGGTGAGCCACGCTCAATAGAGTATCTCCTAAGGAGGCTACTCCCCAACCTAGATGCATATGAAATGTTCACATGCAAATTCAAAAATCAACAATCATCCATTCAAGAATATGCAATTCGATGATGGATCCTTTATGTCATGCCATGTTATGAGATGAGACTCACACATGTAACTCAACCCGAGCCTTTTACCGACTCCCATCACCCATGCAATTCCATGAGTATAAAACCGGGGATTCCAAGCCCTTGCCATTGATTTTGCACATCCAACAGCTTTTTTTTTTTAAATTAAACCATGTGTCTTTATTGGGTAGCGGGATTTTGGTGTCTCAACGCCGGTTCCGCACACCGATACACTTTTTTAGAATTTCACCGACAGAAGTTTATAAACCAGTAACCGAGTCTTGCACCTGAGGGAGTATCTAACCCTTCTTGCTATACTCGACACAAGTTTTTCATGCAATCGTGCGACTCTGTCGAACCTTGGTCCGATTGTACCTAGACCACTAATCAACCACCAAGGGTGGTGTTTGATCCAACAACATGCACACATACCCACACTCATGTCATATGCTCACGAATGCGATATTTTATGTGCTTATGCAAATATATATGCACAATTTGCAATTCTCATCATTATGCAACTAAGATCTCAATTGTAATTTTAACATGTTCCATATGTCATGTGCACACTATGAACATTTCAATAACCATCAATAATCACAATGTCAACATATCATATGCATATACCAACATCAATCCCAAGTATGTTATTCCATAATCTATGACAATAACATACTTAATTCACAAAGGCACAATATAAACACATAGCATGCCCAAATAACACCATTTTCCAAGAAATTACAAGCTAGCAATTTCTACACACCAATTCAAGCTAGAATGGATTTTTACCCATTTCCAATACCCATTTCATCAATTTAACAACAATAGGCAAGTGTTATACATCACTAACAACCTACTCATTCCATATCACAACCCTAGGTTGGAAATAAACCTAGTTAGGGAGAAAATCCTACCTCTTGAAACGTAAAACAAAGGTAGAAAGCCTTCAAGAACACCAATGAAGCCTTAGGCTTTGATTTCCCCAAAATCCAATTTTTTGAATCTTCGGTGAAATCTGTCCTTTTTGGTATGATTTTGTAGCCCTCGACGAGTAGAACAACTTTTGTTCTTGGCTTGAGTCGATTCGAGCAACGTAGCGGCGTAGATCGTAGAGAGAAGGTAGAGCTTTCCTCTCTTCTTTCTATTTTTCAGATAATCTGATGGGTGATTAGTAGTTAAAATTAGCATATTACTATGCCCTTTTAAGACTAATTATACTTTGGTGGAGTTTAAATGATAACATTGCAGGACATAAATTGTATAAGGGCCCAAAGGCAATAAATATCAAACTTTCATTCAACACCAGCATGTTCTGGAAGAAAATGGGAGAAGCTTGAAACAAGGTATGAACGTTCGAACGACAATCTACATTCAAACGTTCTCTTGAATTATTGAAGACCAGACTGCTGAAGTGCAAGGACTTGGCGTGTTGCAGCTTGGAAGGAAAACATAGAGGCACTTGAGTGCCACGTTGCTTGATTTATTTCCTTGTAGTCCCTAATCTCCGCACATCACCCTCAATGTGTATGTGGCTTTGATGTGTCGGGAAGTGTCACTCTCCCTCGGAATGATGTGGGAAATGGGGCAACAGAATGGTGGTGGAAATGAAATGTATGAAATGGGGAATGTGTGAACAAAAGTGCTCCCCAAGCGCAAGGAGTCTTTTGAGTGTTGTGTTTTACTTGGAAAAGTATTCCAAGGTCGTCTCCTCAGGGAAGGAAGGTGAGTCGTGTGAAAGGTGATTTTGGTGAACAAAAGAAAGTGATTTAGTTTGAGTTTTGTGAGTGAAGTTTTGAGGAAAATGAAATAAAACAAGTGTTGGCTAATCCGAATGGTTCATTCCAATGAGAATCCCAAATCAACTCGAAGGCTTCCTCGAATAGAGCTTAGATGAACGATTGATTCGTAGGAAGCTAGGGATGAGATGGAGGTGAGGATCCAAGCATAACCCGTGACCAGGCCTACGGGATATCAAAGACTCAAAACCGCATCCACTCTCAACCCAGTCAAACCGAACCATCGTACTCTGAGAGGAGGAAAGAGAATGAGTTGAAATGGCACACCCAAGAGGAAATCTCCCTTGGATTAACCAACTTAAAATCTAGCTACTCATGAAAGCAAGAAAGACATGCATGTGAAAAGAGAAATTGTATTGAAATGGAATTTAAAACTTGTATTGATGCTAAAAGGAAGTAGACTACAAAGAAGAATTCATTTCATAAACATAACTAAAGCTTAAAAGAAAAACCCAGCAGAAAAATAAAAGTGCAAGAACATTTGAATTAAACTTGATTACACTAGAATTAAAAGATATTACAATGCAAGAAATAAAGATTACAAAAAAACTACAACTTACTGCAATGAAATGGGTGAAGAAAATGCAAAAACATGAATTTTATCTCCCTAGCACTATTCATCATCTTCTTCCTTGGAACTACTCCTAAGCTTAGGTAGCCACACTTCAAATCTTGTGTGAATGCTAAATATATGGTGAAGACCTCTGCAATTTCGTCCATGGAGGGTCCCCCTAGGTGTGTGATAGGCCTCCCATCCATAGGAGGCTGAGTTGATGCATTGCACAAGCTAGGACAAGTCTAGCTTGCAATACACCATGCCTCCATCTTTCTCTCTCCTCCTCTCCCATCCTTCAACTTCCTTTGCTGACTTTGGGGTGTAGGAGGCATGTATATATATAGAAAATGTCAGGGGACAAGTGGGAGAATCAATGGTGGGACCCCCAAGCAAGTGGAGCATGAGTTGCAGGCGTTCTGGGCATTTTCAGCATAACCTACCGGTATGGCCTACCGGTAGGTCGAACTCCAGTAGCTAAAACATACTGGTAGGTCATTCCGGAAGGTGCCAACTCTGGACCAGTTTTCGTAGAATTTTCATAACTTTTTATCCAACCGTCCGATTGAGGTGAAATTTTGACAAAATATATAGGACATCCAGATCTACAACTTTCATGTTTTCAACTTTTTCATATTCTAAGTGAATCATGGTCAAAAATGAGGAAAACCGAGGTATTGCAACCAAATGGTGCGGGTGCTGGTGCCTATGTTACCAAGCACCGATACCTCCTTGATTTCTTTCACTTTTAAGCCTCCAAATCCTCATGTAATGTGTCCATGTCATCACCACTCCTCCACACTTAGTTGCAAGGTTACAAAATCCATGATTTATGCTATAATTACCTACAACATAAAAAATTCAACATTATTCATAAATTCGGCTAACTCTAAGTACTTAAATGCAAAGCTATGTAAAAATGCATGTAATGAGACCGTTAAATATGCAATATTTTGCGCTCATCACACGTTCGAACGCTAATAAACGTTTGAAGGTTCTCCTGAATTATTGAGGCCCAAGCTGCTGAGTGCAAGGGCAATGGTGCATGGCATGTGGAAGTTGCTCTCACAGAAGAACACAAGCCACTTGAGTGGGAGGTTCAAACTATGACTGGCGTTCGAACGCCCATCAAGCAAAGACAAGAGACAACGTCTGAACGCCAGACAACGTTTGAACGTTGTCCCCAGACAGGCTGCAGAGTAGTTGATTTTCTATACGGACCTGGGGGCTTTCACTTAGACTTTCAAGACTTTGAACTATTCCTCTACACTCCCTTGCCCCCTCCTATTTGCCTATAAATACTCCCATTATGGGAGCTTCAGAGAAGACCAACACTTAGATTAGAAAAGTTGTAGAAGTAGTCTTAAACTTAGGCTTCCATTTACTTGCATAGAGGAAGATAAATAATCTTTTGGTTGAGGTGGAAACCCCCCAAAAGTGACTAGCTTTCTTCTACTTTCATAATTAGTTTCATTTGCTTCCATTGTTTAAGCATCCTTCTTCCCTTAGCGGAGTGAAACTCTTCCACTTTTCTAGAGCTATACCAAAGTCGTGAAGGGTGGAACGTGATTCACTCATTCTTCGTCGAAGATCGGCACCTTGTGTAGTGTGTTTTATCTTGTAACTCCTATACTTAGAGGGATGTGCATCACTCACTTTTCTAGCTTTATCAAAGCCATGAAGAGTGAGTAGTTTCTCATTCACTCTTTAGTAAAAGGTGATGGCCATGTATAAATCATCCGGAAGTTATATTTGTGTATTCCGTTTATGCTTAATGCTTTATATTTCACTTGTTTATTGAATGATTGAATTTATCTAGCAAAGTTAAGGTACTTTGTATAACCATAAGCACTTTCTATGACACAGATGACTCTCGACATAGAAAGACTCATTGGTTCAAGGCACGTACCCCGACTAGATCTTCATGACTACATTTCAATCTTCACCATTATTGTGCTTCATTAAAGAATGGAATACTAATGCCATTGTTGGATGCCTTGTAGAAACACTTGCTTGTTTGTAGACGGGTTGAGTCTCGGCACAGACAATTCCTATAAACTTCTACAAAGACATCGGAATCATGTTATTAATCCTCACAATCCATTTTTATCTTCCGATTAACTTCATGTTGACACGGTGGTTAATTGAGTTCCCAAGCACAAGTATAATAAACCAGATGGTTAACTACATGTCCAGATCCTTGAGCTAAAGGGTGACTGTTACATTTGAGAACTTAGTATATCTTGTCTAGAAAATTCCCTTGGAAAGAATCTTATATTCTGTCCAGAAAAATCCTTGAACATCACAACTTTAAATCTCAAGGATTCCAGTCACTGTGGTCTCTATCACTGCTTACTTCTAAACACTAACATTAGTTCCTTGTGGATTCGACTCCGGACTTAACCGGATTATTACTATAACTTGACCGCCTGCACTTGAGTGTACACATTTCAGATCAAGTCAAGTTTTTGGCGTCGTTGCCGGGGAACCAAAAATGTGTTTTAAAGTAAAAGGTAAAATACCTTCATTTATGTTTATATTTTTGATTTATTGTGTATAATTTTATTTTCTTTTATGTCTGAGGACGATCCTCACTATCAAAATTTGCCAGAAGAATCTGTTGGGTCTGTAAACTAGTTTGAACCATCTTCACCTAGATCAGTAGCAGACTCTTTTGACAATAGTATGGAAACTAATGAGAGACAAGGAGAAGTCCTTGTAAGAGAGGGGGAAGTACCTGACATTCAAAATTTGCGGGATTACTTAAATCCCACAAGAAATAGTGTCCCATCTTGTTTTGTGTTTCCTACAAATGCGCTCCTCTTTACTGTAAAGGCAGGAATAGTTCAACTACTACCTTAATTTCATGGACTCGAAACAAAAAATCCATAGCTGCACATAAAAGATTTTGAGGAAGTATGTTGAACATTTCAAGACAATTCTGAGCTGGGCAAGATGAAATTTTTTCCTTTCTCTTTAAAGGGCAAAGCTAAACAATGGCTAAATTCTTTAAAAGCCCTTTCAATACCTAACTGGCAGACATTACAGAATGAAATTTTCAGAATTTTTTTTCCTCTACACCGCACCAATGCACATGGAAAATCATGAATTTTTCGGTTAAAGAAGGAGAAACCTTTTACCAAAGTTGGGAGAGATTCAAGGATCTTTTCCAGTCCTACCCTCACCATGCTTTTGAGAATTGGACTTTGGTAGGATTTTTCTATGACTCCTTGCCCACTAGACTACATCAGTTTGTCGAAATGATGGCTCAAGGAGAGTTCATGGGAAATGTTCCGGAGGAGGCATTCAATGTTTTTTACACCATATCTGATAGTTCTTAGACGTGGGACTCAGCCTCTCCTACCACTGTTGAGGTCAGACCATCTACTTGTCAAGGGGGTAAGTATGTCTTGAAAGAAGATGATGACTGATGAGTGCAAAATATTGCATATTTAAAGGCCTCATTACATGTATTTTAACTTAGCCTTGCATTTAAGTACTTAGAGTTAGCCGAAATTATGAATAATGTTGAATTTTAGATGTTGCACGTAATTATAGTGTAAATCACATATTTTGGAACCTTGCAACTAAGTATGGAGGAGTGGTGAAGATGTGGACACATTACATGAAGATTTGGAGTCTTAAAAGTGAAAGAAATCAAGGAGGTATCGATGCTTGGTAACATAGGCACCAGCACCCGCACCATTAGGTAGAAGTACCTCGGTTTTCCTCCTTTTTTCCCATGATCAACTTCGAATCTGAAAACGTGCAAAACATGAAAGTTGTAGATCTGGATGTCCTTTATATTGTATCAAAATTTCAGCTCAATCGGACGGTTGGATAAAAAATTATGACAATTCTACGAAAACTAGTCCAGAGTTGGCACCTTCCGAAAAGACCTACCGGTAGGTTTTGGCTACTGGAGTAAAACCTACCGGTAGGTTTCATCGTTCTACCAGTAGGTTGTACCCAGAATGCCCAGAACGCCTGCAACTCATGCTCCACTTGCATGGGGATCCCACCTATGATTCTCCCACTTGCCCCCTGACATATTCTACATATATACATACCTCCTACACCCCAAAGTCAGTAAAGGAAGGTGAAGGATGGGAGAGGAGGAGAGAGAAATATGGAGGCCTGGTGGGTTGCAGGCTAGGCTTGTCCTAGCCTGTGCAATGCATCAACTCAGCCCCTATGGATGGGAGGCCTATCACACACCTAGGGGGACTCTCCATGGACGAAATTGCAGAGGTCTTCACCATATATTCAGCATTCACAAGCTTTGAAGGGGGTGGCTACCTAAGCTTAGGAGTAGTTCTAGGAGGAAGATGATGAATAGTAGAAGATAAAATTTTTTTTTTTTGCATTTTCTTCTCCCATTTCATTGCAGTAAGTTGTAGTTCTCTTGTAATCTTTATTTCTTGCATTGTAATCTCTTTTAATTCTAGTATAACCAAGTTTAATTCAATGTTCTTGCATTTCCATAATCTTTGTTGGGATTCAATTCTCTTCTCTGCAACTTTTCCATTTTAGTGTTAAATGAACTTCTCTTTGTAGTTTACCATTTCCTAGCATTAATACAAGTTTCAAGCTTCATTTCTCCTCTATTTCATTGCTATTTCATCTACATGTCTCTTTACATTATGCATGTCTTTCATTTTACCATGAGTAGTTAGATTTTAAGTTGGCTAATCCAAGGGAGACCTCCTCTTGGGCATGCCATTTCAACTCATTTTCTTTCCTCCTCTCGGTGTACGATGGTTCGGTTTGATTAGGTTGAGAGTGGATGTGGTTGTGAGTCTTTGATATCCCGTAGGCCTGGTCACGGGTTATGCTTGGATCCTCACCTCCACCTCGTCCCTAGCTTCCCGTGAATCAATCGTTCATCTAAGCACCATTGGAGGAAGGTTTTGAGTTAAGTTGGGATTCCCATTGGAATGACCTCCTTTGATTAGCCAACACTTGTTTTCATTATATTTTTTAGCAAAAACTCCAATCACCAAAACACAAACAAAAGATTTTACACTTTTCTCATTTTTTTACAAAATCACCTTCACACAATTCCCTTCCTTCCCTGAGGAGACGACCTTGGAATACTCATTCCAAGTAAAACATGACACACGAAAGTCTCTCTGAGCTTGGGGAGCACTTTTGTTCACGCACACATTTTGTACATCTCATTTCCATTCATTCCACACATTCCGTTTCCCATTTCTTGCATTGAATCCAAGTGAGAGTGACACTCACCCACACATATAAGTCTTACACATTGAGGGTTCATTGAAGGAGAATTGGGAACACAACGTAAATCATCAAGCAATGACCAAAGAGCAAAAATGTCCACCCTGCCTCGAAAGCTTGAAGCTTTAGAGATGAAAAAGGTCCATCAAGTTGATGTTGGCCCTCCCACAGAACAAGTGTGTGGGATTTGTGCACTGACAGGACACCCTACTGGGGAGTGTCCGACCATTCCGGCATTCAAAGAGGTCTTGTTGGAATAAACAAATGCAATTTCCAACTTCAACAAGCCTTACTCCAACCCATATTCTGAAACATATAATTCAGGGTGGCGGAATCACCCGAACTTTAGTTGGAGAAACACGCAACCAACTCCCATGAACCCACAACAAGGTTCACACCTGATTAGCATTTAAATTAGCATTTTACTATGCCTTTTTGGGACTAATTGTTCTTTGATGGAGTTTAAGTGATGACATTTCAGGTCTTAAAGTGAACAAGGACTCAAGAACAACAAATATCACATTTGAGGGTAACACATGCACATTAGGGAACAAAACTGGAGAAGCTTGGAGCACACCAAGAACATTCGAACGCCAACTCACGTTCGAACGTCCACTTGAACTGTGAGCAGACCTGACTACTGAGAGAAGGCATGTTGCAGCCAAGAAGGAAGACTCTGAGGCTCTAAGGCACTTGAGTATCACGTTCGAATGCCAACTCACGTTCGAACGTCCACTTGAGTTGATTGAGGACCAGACTACTGCATAGAGTGTGGAAATGAACTTCACAGAAGACCACATGTCACTTGAGTGAGAAGGACAGGCCCCATCTAGCGTTCGAACGCCCATAAAGCAAAGACAAAAGAAACGTTCGAATGCCAGAAAACGTTTGAACGCCCATAAAGCTAAAACAGATACAACGTTCGAACGGTCTCCACAGACTGGCTGCAGAGTAGTTGGCTTTTCACTTAGACTTGGGCGGCATACACTATTCCTTCACCCCCTCTTGTCTCCTCCCCCTTGCCTATAAATACTCCCATTATTAGAGAGCTTTGGGAGGACGGAAGTAGAAAGGTTGATGGAGGCTTAGACTCCCACCAATATTATTGTAGAATTAGCTTATATTTCCTTGTACGAAGTAGTTGTTCTAGAGATTGGTTTGGCATTAGTCCAACATCTCTTAGCTTGTTATAAAAGTAGTTTTATGCTTATGCTTTCACTTACATGCATAGAGGGAGATAGCTTACCTTTGGTTGTGGATCACCCTCCAAAAGTGACTACCTTTCTTCTACTTTTAATTTGTGTATCATTCACTTCCATTGCTTGAGCTTCTTTCTTCCCTTAGAGGAGTGAAACACTTCCACTTTTCTAGAGTTTCGCCAAAGCCGTGAAGGGTGGAACGTGATTCACTCATTCTTTGTCGAAGATCGGCTCCTTGTTTATTTTGTTTTGCTTTGTGATCCCTCTACTTGGAGGAATGAGCATCACTCACTTTTCTAGCTTTACCAAAGCCATGAAGAGTGAGTAGTTTCTCATTCACTCTTTAGTAAGAGGAGAAGGGCATGTATAAATTATCCGGTCGTTATATTTGTGCAATTTTGATTATGCTTAATGCTTTATATTCCCCATGCTTATTGAATGATTGATTGCATCTAGCAAAGCTAAGGTACTTTGTATAACCGGGAGTTCTTTCTATAACATAGACAACTCTTGTATAGAAAGACTCATTGGTTTAAGGCAAGTACCCCGGCTAGATCTTCGTGACTACCCTTCAATCTTCACCATTATTGTGCTTCAATTAAAGAATGGAAATGGAACATTGATGACATTGGATGTCTTGTAGAAACACTTGCTTGTTTGTAGATGGGTTAATTCTCGACACAGACAATTCTTGTAAACTTCTAGAAAGACATCGAAATCATGTTCTTAATTCTCCTAATCCACCTTTATCTTCCGATTAACCTACTGTTGACACATGGGTTAATTGAGTTATCAAGCACAAGTGTAATAAACCGGATAATTAACTACATGTCCAGATCCTTGAACTAAAGAGTGACTTTTTTACATTAGAGCTTATCTCATATTTTGTTTAGAAAATTCTCTTGGAAAGAATCCTATATTCTATCCAAGAAATCTCACACCTCACACAACTTCAAATCTCAAGGGTTACAATCAATAGGTCTCCACCACCGCTTACCCCAAAACACCAAGAAGAGTTCCCTGTGGATTCGACTCCAGACTCAAACCGGATTATTACTACAGCTTGACCGCCTGCACTTGGGTGTACACATTTCAGATCAAGTCAACACCCACCACCTCAAGGACCACCCACATATCAACCATACCAACCACCACAAAAAGGAGCCTTGAAGACACACTGAATCAGTTTATGCAAAGCCAAATGAACTACAACAATAGTTCAACTCAGGCTTTTACTGATTTCAAAGCACAGACCACCCAGTCTTTCGAGGATCTTAAAAGCCACATCCAAAAGCTAACCCAATCCATTACCACCCATGAGAAAGGCAAGTTTCCTGCCCAACCAAAAAAATCGCAAGGCCAATTCCATGTGGGAAATCCTTCAATCATGGAAAACCCACAAGACCAAGCCCAAGTTGTCACTAAACTGAGAAGTGGCAAGGTGATTGACAAAACCATAAGAGACATGTTAATTCCAAAGCCAAGACCTGAGTCGATCCCAGTCACAGAACCAGTTGAGCCTGAACTTGTGATTGAAAAAGAGCCATCAAAGGAAAAAGACCTTTCTTGTCCTATTCATGCTCCTTTTCTTCATAGACTCAAAATAGTACATAAGTTGATTAACCAGCCAAAAATTTATGAGCTTTTCAAACAAGTAAAGATCAATATCCCACTTCTGGATGCAATTAAGCAGGTTCCGTCCTATGCTAAGTTTCTGAAAGACTTGGGCACAGTCAAAAGAAGCCAGAATGTCCAAAAAAGAGCCTTCTTGAGGAACAAGCCAGTGCCCTACTTCAACACAAAATCCCTCCAAAATACAAGGATTCGGGGTGTCCAATTATGGCATGTGTCATTGGAAACTTCAGAATAGAACAAGCACTGTTAGATCTTGGAGCCAGTGTCAATTTGCTCCCTTTCTCTGTCTATCAACAATTGGGTCTGGGTGAGCTCAAGCCCACTTGTGTCACACTCCAGTTGGTAGACAGATCTGTCAAAGTTCCTAGGGGCATTGTTGAAGATGTACTTGTCCAAGTGGACAACTTTGTCTTTCCTGTTGACTTCATTGTTCTAGATACTCAGCTAGCAATACATTCAGAGAATCAAATTCCCGTTATCCTTGGTCGACCATTCCTAGCAACTTCAAATGCAGGAATGGAGTCATGAAATTAACTTTTGAGAATATCACTATTGAGCTGAATATTTTCAATATTTCCAAACACCTAGGATAAGACAAGGAAGTGAGAGAAACAAATTCCATTGAGTCTCTAATACAGGAACACTTGGATAAAAGATTATGTGAAACCTTACTGAATCTTCTCTCATGGAGTCCATCACACCTGAGACAATAGATGATGATCAAAACCCAAAGAATTGCCCTGCTCACACTGTTGGGACATGGGCACCCAAATTTGAAAAAATTTCACCAAGTGGCACAAACCCACTCTCATCAAGTGTCAAGCCACCAAAGCCTGATCTAAAATCGCTCCCATCTGACCTCAAATATGCATTCTTAGGGAAGGGTGAGTCATAACCAGTGGTAATTTCATCTAAACTTAAGGACTTGCAAAAGTCTAAGCTGATTGAATTTCTCAAACGCCATAAAAGCACCATTGGGTGGACCATCGCTGACTTGAAAGGTATAAGCCCGTTAATCTATAATCATGCGATATACCTTGAAGAGGATTCAAAATCCTCTCATAAAATGCAGTGACGATTGAACCCTCACATGAAGGAAGTTGTGAGAACTGAGGTGCTTAAGCTATTAGATGCAGGAATAATCTTTACCATCTCTGATAACAAATGGGTTAGTCCAACCCAAGTTGTGCCCAAAAAGTCTAGGGTCACAGTGGTAAAAAATGATGCCAATGAACTAGTACCAACTCGAGTTGTCATAGGATGACGGATGTGTATAAACTATCAAAAACTCAATTTGGTAACTAGAAAAGATCATTTTCATCTGCTCTTTCTTGATCAAGTCTTAGAGAGAATTACAGGTCATGAATTCTACTGTTTCCTGGATGGATATTCTGGGTATAACCATATCGAGATAACACTAAATGAATAGGAGAAAACAACATTCACATGCCCCTTTGGCACCTTTGCATTCAAAAGGATGTTGTTTGGACTTTGTAACGCTCCTACAACGTTCCAAAGGTGCATGCTGAGTTTGTTTAGTGACATGGTTGAGAAATTCTTGGAAGTGTTAAGGATGACTTCTCTGTGTATGGTGACTCGTTTGATTTGTGTCTAACAAGCCTAGAGAAGGTGTTGATAAGATGTAAGGAAGCCAATCTAGTGCTCAATTGGGAGAAATGCCATTTCATGGTAACACAAGGCATTGTCCTAGGTCACATTGTGTCGTCTGAAGGCATGAAAGTTGACAAGGCGAAAATAGATATGATTGAAAATTTGCCTGCTCCCAAGAATGTAAAGGATGTCCAATCATTCCTAGGACATGCAGGGTTCTATAGGAGATTCATAAAAGACTTTAGTACCATAGCTAAACCCATGTTTCATCTCCTGAGTCAGGACGTAATTTTTGTGCGGAGTGAAGCATGCCATAAATCTTTTGACAAGCTTCAAGGCATGTTAATTTTTGCCCCAATAATGCAACCCCCTGACTGGACTCTACCCTTTGCACTCATGTGTGATGGAAGTGGTTATGTTGTAGGAGCTGTGTTAGGACAAAGAAAGGATAAGAAACCCTATGTGATTTACTATGCAAGCAAGACTATGAATGATGCTCAAATGAATTATTCAACGACTGAAAAAGAATTGATTGCTGTAGTTTTTGCTCTGGAGAAATTTCATTCTTATCTTGTTGGTTCTTCTGTTATTGTGTTCACTGACCATGCAACATTAAAATTCTTGACTTGTAAACTGACTTTGGGATAGTGATTCGGCTTTTGTGAATACCAAGTGGTTCCCCACAATTTTTCTCGATGAGGGTTTTTGTGTTAACAAATTGCTTGCGTTGATATTCTTTACTTTCATATACACTAGCAATTGATGCCTAGCTGGGCACTATGGGTTTGATATTTTGGTTGTTTGAGCTTTCAATACATTCATAGTGGTTTGCTTGTGATTGTTACCTTCATTGGGATCATCATGAGAGATTGAGTATTAATCAAAATATTGACAAATCCATTACATCAATCTTCATGATAATTGGGGTTTTTCTTGTTTAAAAGGGGTTCTCACACTTAATTTTTCAATTAATTTGTGAGGAAGTAATTGTGATAGACATAGGTTAAAATTGGTGTACGTCCAAGCTTAAAATTGGATTAACCTATTCACCCTTCTTCCCTCTAGTTAGTGCCTTAATCTCACTGCTTGGTTGTTTTTCCCGACACATCCAACACGAATCCGAATTATACGTATATGACTTATAGAGATTGGTGAGTGTCACTTTCCTTTGAGTTCAATGCGAGAAGAGGGGAAAATTATATGTGTGAAGAGAACGTGCGTGTGTGCAAAATTGCTCCCCAAGCGTAGAGAGAGTCTTGCAATATCGTGTTTTACTTGGAATGGGTATTTCAAGGTCGTCTCCTCAGGGAAGGAAAGGTCGGTGTTTTGAAGGATGATTTGTTCAAAGTGAAAATTGGAAAATCTTTGTGATTTGAAGTTTGGTGGCTTGTGATTTGTAAAATATGCAAGAAAGTAAGGTTGACTAATCCGTAGAGGTCATTCCAATGAGAATACCAAATCGACTCATTTCATTCAATCAATGGTGTCTTGGTGTTTGATTGATTCATAGGAAGTGAGGGACTAATGTGGTTGTGTTGGACAAAAGCATACCCCGTGACAAGTCTATGGTGTATCAAGAGCCCACAACTACGTCCGCACTCAACCTAGTCAAACCAAACACTTTGCACTACGAGGAAGAATGGAATAGAGTCAATTTCACATACCCAAGAGGAAATTCCTCTTGGATTAGCCAACTAAAAGTTTAGCTACTCATAATAAAGGCAAGAACAAACATGAAGTGAAGAAATATGGTAGTGAAATCAAACATAGACTTGTATTAATGAAGAAGAAAGTTTAAACTACAAAAGAAATAACATTCATGCTTAAAATGCAAAGCTTAAAGAGAAAATACCCAAATGTCAAAATGAACTACAAGAACACTTAGCTAAACTTGATTACAACTTGAATAAAAGAGCTTAGAGTGTAAAAGTGAAAGATTACAAGTTAATTGGAGCTTACTACAATGAAAATAGTGAAGGAAAATGTAAAAACCCAGCTTCTCTCTATAAAACTTCACCTTCTACCTTGGAGCTTCTCTCTCTAAAAGCATAATAATCTGAAATTTTGTGAAAAAGCTTCATATTTTCGTCCCTCCTCTCTCCCTTAGTGCTTGGTGAAAATGTTGTTGTTTCCTAACCTCTAAAAACCATCACTTAGAATGTGTAGTGTATGGATAAAGGGGAGTGTCACTCTCTCTTGGGATGATGTCAAAAGAAAGGACAACGGAATGTTGGATGAATGAAATGAAATGAAATGCGTGTGTGAACAAAAGTGCTCCCCAAGCGCAAGGAGTCTTTTGCTTATCGTGTTTTACTTGGAATGAGTATTCTAAGGTCGTCTCCTCAGGAAAGGAAAGTTCAAGTGTGTGAAGGTGATTTTGTCAAAAAGAAAAAATGTAAAATCTTTTGTTTGAGTTTGTGAATGAAAATACAATAAAAACAAGTGTTGGCTAATCCGAAGGGTTCATTCCAATGGGAATCCCAAATCAACTCGAAGCCTTCCTCGAATAGAGCTTAGATGAACAATTGATTCGTGGGAAGCTAGGGACGAAATTGAGGTGAGGATCCAAGCATAACCAGTGACCAGGCCTACGGGATATCAAAGACTCACAACCGCATCCACTCTCAACCCAGTCAAACCGAACCATCGTACTCTGAGAGCAAGAAAGAAAATAAGTTGAAATGGCACACCCAAGAGGAGGTCTCCCTTGGATTAGCCAACTTAAAATCTAGCTACTCATAAATAAAAGGAAGACATGCATAATGTAAATGGACATAATGAAGAAAGGAAACATTGAAACTTAACTTAAAGCAAGAAATCTTAAACTAAGAAGAAAAATATTCAATACCCATTTTAAACTTAAAAATGAAGATAACTTGCTGCAACAATGGTGAAATCTAAGATGTAGCATTAAACTTGAAATGTGCTTGAAGTAAATGACATTAAAGATAATAAATGAAATTTACACAAGTCTTACAATAAACTACAAGTGAAAAGATGGAAGAAAATGCAAAAATCTAAGCTTTCTAACTACTATTCATCTTCTTCCTCCTTGGAGCTTTCTATGCTTAGGTAGCCACACTTTTCAAAGCTTGTGAATATGCTGAATATATGGTGAAGGAGCCTTGCATTTTCGTCCATGGTGGTCCCCCTAGGTGTGTGCAGGCCTCCCATCAATGGGAGGTGAGTTGATGGCCCTTGACAGGCTAAGACAAGCTTAGCCTACAACCATCATGGCTGCCCCCTTCTCTCCCATACTCCTTAAATGCCAAGCCTCCTAAGTCTTCAAATTGTGTAAGGGAGACATGGTTGTAGGTAGAACATGTTGGGATAGGTGTGGGAGAAGTGTAGGTGGGACCCCCAAGCAAGTGGGAGATGATTTGTAGGCGTCTGGGCTGTTCTGGGCATTCTGGGCACGGCGTACCGGTATGCGTATCGGTACTGTGAACTCCAGTAGCAAAAGCGTACCGGTACGCGTACCGATACTATTTCTGCTCCGGACCAATTTTCATAGAATTATCATAACTTTTTATCCAACCGTCTGATTGAGCTTAAATTTTGACACAATATAGAAGACATCCAGATCTACAACTTTTATGTTTTGTACTTTTTCATATTCGAAGTGAATCATGGTCTAAAATGAGAAAAACAGAGATACTGTGTCAAAACTTTGGGAAACCAGTGGGCTAAACCTTCCAAATTTCATTTTTCTTGGTTTCTTCACCTTTAAGCCTCCAAATCCTCATTGAATGTGTCCATCTCTTCACCACTCATTCATCCTTAGTTGCAAGGTTATAAAATCCATCATTTACGCTATAATTACTTGCAACATCGAAAATTCAACATTATTCATAATTTCGGCTAACTCTAAGTAATTAATTACAAAGTTGAGTTTAAAATGCATGTAATGAGGCCATCAAATATACAATATTTTGTGCTCATTACTTAGCATGAGTGACTGACTTGGAATGATTGGAGAGAGGTTGTCCACTCCAAGAAGCAAAATCAGTTAAGGCATGGACCTCCCTTGCCTTTCCAACCACTCCCTCTCTCTCACTTGCCTCTTCCCTCTCTCATGCTTCCAATTTGAAGTTTTGGGGTTAGGAGCTCATCATGGGGTGTTAAATATGTCAGGGCATGGTTTAGAGGATAAAAGTTGGGCCCCCGAAGTTGGTGGAGTCGTGTGAAGAAGTGTCTGGCATTTGTGGGCAAAACCTACTAGTAGGTCGTGGGTAACATACCGGTAGGTATTTTCTAGTAAGATTTTCTACCGGTAGGTTTTTGCATGGCAGAGGTAAAAGATTTCCAGTGGCCTTTTCTACTGGTTGGTCTTGAGTCTTCTACCGGTAGGTCTTGAATGACTTCTACTAGTAGGTCTTAAATAACTTCTACCGATAGGTCTTGTCCTGTCTTGGAATTTTCTTGGTTCCTTGAGGTCCCGAGCCATCCGTAAAGTGGTCCCTTCTTCCCCATTGACCTTGAGCAGTTGATGGGTTGCTTTAAGCATGCCCTTACCAGCCCATTACCTACAATCAAACAACTCTTCGTTAATTATCAATTTAAAACCATTTTTCCCAAATTCCACCACAAAAACAAGTTAAAATGAGTGCAATAGAGATGCATGTTATGCACTATTCTACACTCATCACACCCCCCAACTTGAGTTTTGTTAGTCCCTAGCAAACCTTATTTTCAACTATACTACATATACAACAATTCCATTCATGTTAAACCATTCACAAATCAAAAAAATACTCAAATCATAATGCAATTATGTAAATGTACTTGGAGCAAAATGAAATAAGAAGCATGGTTCTTTCATTCATAAATGTATGAGATTCAGTACAAAGAACTTAAGACAAAATGACATGTGCTCCTAGGGACTCTTCTATTAGGTTGACTACCACTAAACCACTATCTTCCACTATGTACAACCAACCAAAAGCAACAAAAATGAGAGTAGACTCTCTCTACTCCTCCTCATCGTCACCAGACTCATCATCGTCACCCTCGTCATCGTCGCCCTCCTTGTCATCAGACTCCTCATCATTGGACTCCTCCACCTCTACAACAGTCGAGCCAGTAGGGGCAGAAGTGGATGGCCCGGAGGTGGAAGGTGGTGGCACATCAAGGAGAGGCTCTCCTGCAAAATTCCTCACGAAGATCCTGGTGACCATCAGCTTCAGCAGCTACATAGTCCCACCGAAGTCGTCCAACCTTCCCTCGATTGCATTAAGGCACTGAGAGACCGTCCGAGGTGGGGCAGCAGTGGATGGCCCGGAGGTGGAAGGTCCAGCTGTAGGTGGCTCGATCCTCGATGGCCTAACTCTTTCTTCCTTCTGTGTAGACCCTCCTATCATGGCCAACCTCTTCATGCTGCTTGACTTGCCTATGGAATCAAACTCCGCTAGAAGAGTCACATCGGTGGGGATGCCCTTTACCTTGTTGTGGTGGCAAATCTTCATGAAAAGGTGGGCGTAAGGAAGATTCGCCTTCGGCTTCTTAGTCTAGACTTATTCCTTCATCACCTCCCAAATCATGAAGGCAATGTCCATCCTCTTGCCCGACATGAAAGCATGGAGAAGGGCTAGTTTCTCCTCCCCCGGAGTCTTCTCCACACCACGAGATAGCAGATTTTAATGGAGCACTTTGTTCATTACACCATAAGAATGCTCGAGTGCCACAACTTGAATTTTTTCCTTAAACTGTGTCGGGTCCTCATACATCAAACTTGCATATTCCTGGAGTGACTTCCTCCTATGGTTGTTGTATGGATAAACCGGGGTGTTGGGAGGAGGTCTCTGGTACTATAATGCCTCCACAATGACTGTCGGGGTGACCTCTGTGACGCCCCTAAAATCAGGTGTCCTTTATCAACTATTGATCGTCCATCAACCTGAGGAAGTACTGGTGTGTGCCACATAACCTGACACTACAACACAACATCCCCATTATTGGGGTCACAACTGACACAGAGTTTGGATAGAGTCTCCCTTATACTAGGCACTCCCAAACGCATATCTTGTGTACATTCAATCACTTGACCAATCCTTGGTCCAATATACATCAATTTATACTTATTATTACCCCATATACCTCCCTTGATCCAAAGGAGTCGATGCGCGGAGGTTTAGCAAAACATTTTAAAATTTTGAAATTTGAAGAAAACCTATCGATAGAAGAAGTCCATGTCCTACCAGGAGAAAAACCTTTTGGAAATGTTCTACGGGTAGGTATTTGGCGTTCTACTGGTAGAAGCGCCCAATTTTTTCCCGATTCGATCCTTTTTCAATTCCAATTAATTTTTTGAAAATTAAAGAGGACCTACCGGTAAAAGATTAAATTTCTACCGGTAGAAGAGCTTTCTGTAATACTTCTACAGGTAGAAGTTTAACGTTCTACCGGTAGAAGAGCTCACTGGAAAGCTTCTACCGGTAGAATATCAACGTTCTACCGGTAGAAGAGCTCACGGGAAAACTTCTACCGGTAGGTAATCAACGTTCTACCGGTAGATCATCCTAGTTTTCCCCTAATTCAATCCTTTTTCGATTACAACTCTTCCAACCTCACAAAACATCCACCCAAACTCATATAAAATAAAATTTTACACAAATATAGTTCATATGAGTTCATTTTACAATCCGTTATAATATTACATGTCCAAAAACTAAATTACATGTTTGTTTTACAAAAACGTAATTTAAAGCCACATCCCAATTTTTCTTCATCAATGAGAGCCCATGTGAGAGTCATCCACCGGTACTTGTCCCACACTTGAAATGTTGTCCCCATAAGGGTGAGTCACGCTCAATAGAGTATCTCCTAAAGATGCTACTCCCCAACCTAGATGCATATGAAATGCTCATATGCAATTTAACAATCAACAAACAATCCATTTAAGAATATATAATTCATAATGGAATTATGTATGTCATGCCATGTTATGAGATGAGACTCACACATACAACTCAACCCGAGCCTTCTCCAGCTCTCATAACACATGCAATGTCATGCGTATGAATCTAGGCATTCCAAGCCCCCGTCATTGTTGTTACACATCCAATGACCATTAAAAATTTTGGGTCACTTTTGGGGTGGGTATTTATGGACTTCCACCAACGGACACCAAACCGACACGGCATTCATGGACTTCCACCAATGGTTCGGCACACACCGACACACTTTATGGACTCTGTACTAACGGAGTGCGTATCCAAATCACCGGGTCTTGTACCTTAGGGACAGTGTAACCCTTCTTGCTAACCTCGACCCTATTTTCAATGTAACCTGTGCGACTCAGTCGAACCTTGGTCCAACTTTTTCGAGCCCATGCATTATCCACCAAGAGTGGTGTTTGATTAAAACCTTGCACACACCCACACTCATGTCACATGCCCAAAAATGCAATGTTTCCCGTGCATGTACAAATGTAATGTACAATTGCATTTTCCAATATCAAGTTCAATATGTCAAGAGCACATTATGAACTTGGTTCAATATCCATCAACATTTTCCATGGTCAATTACATCATAAGCATATAACCACCATCAACAACCTCACCAAAGCATGTTATAACATTGTCAATACAATTAACACACTTAATCAACATAGGCATTTCATCAAACACCTTCAATGCATAATTATAAACACATAGTATGCCTCTTTCACAACATATCTCAAGAAATCACAAACAAGTAATTTCAACAACCCAATTCATGCTAGAATTGATTTTAACCATTCTTAAACCCATTTTCCACTTTTCAACTACTATAGGTATTTTTCATACATGAGATTACATCTTTAACACCCTACCCATTTCATATTTCAACCCTAGGTTGGAAATAAACCTAATTAGGAAATGAACCCTACCTCTTGAAGCGTAATTCGAGCGGTAGAAAACTCCCAAGAATCCAAATCAAGCTTTAACCCTCAATTTCCAAAAATCCCGTCTTTGAGACTTTGGACAAATCCCTGATTTTTGGTACATAAACGTAGCCCTCGTCGAGTAGATGAACTTTGGTTCTTGGCCCAAAGGATTTCGACCAAGGGTTGGCCCTAAATCGCAAGAAGAAAGCTTGAAGAAACCCTTACTTTCTCTCTCTTCTTCCCTCTCTCTCTCCTAAGAAATTCAGCTGGGTATTGGGGAGAAAAATCTGATTTTTCTCCCCTATTTATACCCCTTAGATACTTGACCCTCGTTATGCCACAAGTCTGCCTTTCTCGGGTCCGATATCGTCCCAAATTAATTAAATCTCGTCCCGTTGCAAGTTCAATATATTTTTATTTGAACTAAATTTAAATTATTTTTTAATTTTCGCAATTAATTCCTTATCGCGTTTATTTTGGTCACGCGACACCCCGATCGCCTCGTAAAACACACAAAATTTGACTGTCTCAGAATTTAACGAAAATTGAATGGGTAGGTAGATTTCGCGAGATGAATCCAACGGTGAGGTCTGTTTCATCGTCCAAGTTCTAGAAAAATTTGATTTTTCAACCCATACCATAGCGATAATTTACCGTTTTGCCCTTTTTCATAAAAATTTTAAATTTTTCCCGGTCTTACATTCTTCCCCCCTTAAAAGAAATTTCGTCTCCGAAATTTACATAAACATGCACATTCGACCACATGCATATGCAACAGTCACATAACACTTAATAGCCACAAGAATGTACCTTCATTCTCGAACAAGAACGGATAACTGGCACGTATAGTGTCCTCAAGCTCCCATGTAGCCTCCTCCACTCCACGGTGCTGCCAAAATACCTTCACTAGCCTCACGGTCTATGGGTCGGTTGAAGGAAATCCCTCATTGACCTCGTCGGAGGTTCAATTGGGATATTGTTCCCTTCGTTCCTAGGAGGGGGGAATTGAACTCGTGGATTAGGCATTCTAGGTTCTGGAAATCCCCCATCCCTTTGCATGTTTGGATTGACACCTACATTCTCAAAATTATCACCTGCATCCTCGGGTGGGTCTTGGTCAATGTTCATGTTGGGGTCTAATGGTTATCTAACCAATCGGTTTTGTTTGTCCCGTCCCCACATACAACAAACTATCTGCAAATACAAATGCAAACAAAAAAAAAGTATATATATGGAGCAACGTACCTCAGCCCATGATAAACATCATGAGACTTACCTCCGTTGTCCGAAAATCACCTTCTCAATTCAACGCTTGTCTTCCCCACAACGACGCCAAAAATGCTTGATATGTGTATGGCGTATTGGGATGGGGGAGTGTCACTCTCCCTCAGAATGATGTCAAAAGAAAGGGCAACGGAATGGTGGATGAATGAAAGGAATGAAATGCGTGTGTCTGTGAACAAAAGCGCTCCCCAAGTGCAGGGAGTCTTTTGAGGGTCGTGTTTTACTTGGAAATCATATTCCAAGGTCGTCTCCTCAGGGAAGGAGGTGAATCATGTAGAAGGTGATTTTGGTGAAAATGGTAATGTATAAAAATCTTTTGTTGTTTGAAGTTTGGTTTGTAATTGTATCTTGATAAAAATGAAATGGGAAAAGTGTTGGCTAATCCGAAGGGTTCATTCCAATGGGAATGCCAACTCAACTCGAGAACTTTCCCCAATGGTGTTTAGATGTTCGATTGATTCGTGGGAAGCTCGAGACTAATGTGGAGTTGAGGATTCAAGCATACCCTGTGACAATGCCTACGGTGTATCAAGAACTCACAACCACGTCCACACTCAACCCAGTCAAACCGAACCAACGTACACTGCGAGGGGGAAAGAAAATGAGTTGAAATGGCATACCCAAGAAGAGGTCTCCCTTGGATTAGCCAACTTAAAAGCTTAGCTACTCATACTTAAAGCTAGGACAATAATGTAATGGAAGAACATTGTAGAGGAATGAAAATTTGAGCTAAGTTAATGCAAAAAAAGTACACTATAAGAAAGTGCATTTAAGACCCATCTTAAAGCTTGAAAATGAAGAACTTGAATGCATTAATGGTGGAATCCAAAGTACAAGACTAAACTTGAAATGTGCTTGTAATAAATAACATTAAAGACACTAAACAAGTCTTACAATAGATTACAAGGCAATGTATGGAAGAAAATGCAAAAAATATTCACTTCTCTCTCTAGCACTATTCATCTTCTTCGTTGGACTCTCTCTCTATATTATAATCTATATCTCTCTAATACCCAATAATGTGTAATGAAACCTTCCAAAAACGTCCACGGAGTGTCCCAAGCCTGTGTGATGTGATCCACATCAATAGGGGCTGCCAAGGGATGGGTTAGACAGGCTAGTGCAAGCATAGCCTACACACCTAGCATCTTCTCTCTCCTCCTTCCTCATTAATGCCCAAAGCTCCAAAATTCCAAGCAATGAGTGTATGAGGGGATTTCTATGTGTAAGGCATGTCAGGAATGAGTGGGACAGTGCTTGGTGGGACCCCCAAAGTTGTAGAGCTTGATATGCATAATCTGGGCAATCTAGGTAAAACCTTCCGGAAGGTCGACATAAACCTTCCGGAAGGTTTGTGCAGGAATAGTTAAATGAGCATTCCAGTGAGCAAAACCTTCCGGAAGGTTTTGCAAACCTTTCAGAAGGTTTCATTCCAGTAGACAAAACTTTCCAGAAGATTTTTAGCCAAACCTTCCGGAAGGTTTTCAACCAACTTGAATTTGTCTTGGTTTCTTCACCCTCCAAGCCTTCCTTTAAGCCACCCCCACATCTTCATTGACTTCAAACACTTCAATGGGGGCTTAAATCAACTCATTTACATCATTTTACCTACATTTTGCACAAAACTCCATCAAAATGAAGATTAAACACATTTCTCCCTAATTTCACAACTAAAGCAAGTATAAAAGGGCATATTAGCATACAATATATGTCATGTTTTTGTGCTAATCACACATTACCAGAATCATGGTCAAAAATTAGGAACGATGGAAGAAGTCAAGCATTTTTGGTGCTGTTGTCGGGGAAGGCAAAACGTTGAATTAAGAAGGTGATTTTTGGACAACGGAGGTAAGTCCCGTGAATTTTCATCACAGGCCGAGGTACATTGTTCCTTGTATATACTTTTGTTTACTTCTTTTTTTATTTGTAGATATTGTTTTGTATGTGGGGACGGGACGACCAAAATAGATTGGTTAGGCGACCCTTAGACCCCAACATGAATATTGATCAAGACCCACCCGAGGATGCTGGTGACAACTTTGAGGATGTTGGTGCTAATGTCCCAAGGGGAGGAGGAGTTTAAGACCCTAGAATTCCAAACCCTAGAATGCATTTCCCTCCTAGGAATGAAGGGAACAATATCCCCATTGATCCTCCGGCGAGGTCAATGCGGGATTATCTCTAACCCACTCGTAGCACCACTCCCTCTTGCATACTTCTCCCGGTCCAAGCTCATGCCTTCCTAGTCAAGCCAGAAATGTTACAACTACTTCCTCAATTCCACAGAATTGAAAGAGAAAATCCTTATTTGCATATTAAGGAGTTTGAGGAAATAGTTGCAACCTTCCTCACTAATCATGCCATGGAAGACATAGCTCGCCTAAAATTGTTTCCCTTTTCCCTTAAGGACAAAGCCAAAATATGGTTAAATTCCTTGAAGCCCCGATCCATAATCTCTTGGGCACAAATGATTTCTGAGTTTTTGAACAAATTCTTTCCGGTGCCTAAAACCACCGCTCTTAAAAAGTAAATCCAAAACTTTTCAGAAAAGCTCAATGAGCAATTTTATCAATTTTGGGATCGCTTCAAGGAATTGCTACAATCCATTCCACATCATGGTTTTGAATCATGGTAATTGACGAGTTTCTTCTATGAAGGGATTTCACCGGGCCATCGATAATTCATAGACATGATGTGCAATAGGGAGTTCTTAAACAAGGATCCCGATGAGGCCCTATATTACTTTAGCACATTAGCACAAAAATGCACAATCTTGGGATATTACGGATCCCATCGATGTACCGAGGTCGTCTCTGGGTAGTAATCAACCAAGTGGGGGAGGGATGTATGATTTAAGGGACCGGGAAGACTTGCTTTCCAAAATCACTAAATTGTCTGGGAAAGTGGAGAGTCTTGAGGTCAATAAGAGACATGAGGTGTCCAACATTTCCAAGAACGAGGAGTTTTGCTCTATTTGTGAGAGTGTTGAGCATTCCATCTCGGAATGCCCCAACATTTCGGCACTTAAGGAAGTCTACCATAAACAAGTCAATGCCTTTAATCAAAGTAGGCAATCATTCTCCCCACACTCTAACACTTACAATCCGAGTTGGAGTAATCACCTGAACTTCAGTTGGAAGAATGAGAATCCCACTCCTCACGGGTCTAGTTCATACTTAGCCCCCATGCCTCTTAAGCAAAATCAATACCATGGCCAAGGTCAATCGTCTAGCTCTTAATACCCCCGATCCAATCCACAAGGGTATTCACAAAACCCTAATTCACAATTTTTTTCCCAAAATCCACCTCCACAAAGTTATGGTCAACAAGGACCATCCAATCCTCCCACCTACCAACCACCTCATAAGAGGAACTTAGAGGACATGGTGCACCAATTCATACAAAGCCAAACCATCATCAACAACCAAACCGTCACCACTTATAATGACATTCGTACTCAAATCACAAAATTGACCAATGTCATCGGGTCATCCCAACAAGAGAAAAGGGAAATTTCCTGCTGAACTTCAAGAAAACCCTAGGAGCCAACACGTGATAGAGTCATCTGAACCCACGAAAGAGAGTTGTGAGCAACTCAAAGCGGTCACCACCTTTCGAAGTGGCAAATAATTGATAAAACTATTTTGCCAAAAATTTCACCTAATGCTTCATTGGAAAAAGAGAAAGAGACTAAGGATGACTCCGAGGGGGGTGAGGTGAGTGAGAAAAAAAAAATGTTGATGTGAATGCGCATGCATGTCCCATTCTGGCCCATTTTCCCAATCGTTTGAAGCCACACAAAAAGGTGGCTAATTATTTTGACATTATTGAGATGTTCAAGTAGGTTAAGATCAACATCCTGTTCCTCAATGCCATAAAGCAAATCCCTTCATGTGCCAAGATTTTGAAGGATTTGTGCACCGTGAAAACAAAGTTGAATGTGTACAAGAAGACATTCCTCACCGAGCAAGTGAGCTCAATCTTGAGGACAAACACACCACCAAAGTTCAAAGACCTTAGATGCCCTACCATTTAGGGAATTGTCGGGTGGAGCAAACACTTCTTGATTTGGGGGCAAGTGTCAACCTCCTACCCTTTTTAGTGTACCAACAACTTCAACTTGAAGAGTTGAAGCCAACTCCAATCACTCTTCAATTGGCGGATCGTAGCATTAGAACACCAAGGGGAGTAGTTAAGGATGTCTTAGTCCAAGTTGATAATTTCTATTTCCTTGTTGATTTTGTTGTACTTGATACTCATCTGGTTGTTAATACTAGTTCACAAATTCACATCATACTAGGTAGACATTTTCTTGCTACATTTAATGTTGTGATTAATTGCAGGAACGGTCTAATGAAGCTTGCATTCAGAAAATTGACAATGGACCTCAACGTGTTCAATTTGTGCAAGCAATCGGGGGATGATGAGGAAGTGCATGAAGTCAATAGGATTGACACTTTGGTGGAGGAGCACTTGGAGCTATTGAACACCTTGAAGTTTAGGAAGGAGAAGATTGTTGATCAAGAGGAGCCAAAAAGTTTACAAGGGGTAGAAATATGGACCCCTACATTTGAGAAGCTTCCACATCAAGAGAAGAAGATCTTTCCATCGACTGTGAAAGATCCCATCTTGGAGTTGAAGCCATTACCATCCAACCTCAAATATGCATTCTTGGGGGAGCATGAGACCTTCCCGGTGGTAATAAGCTCAACTTTGGAGGCAAGCCAAGAGGAAGAATTGTTATGTGTATTGACGAGGCACAAAGGATCCATCGGGTGGACCATAGCCGACAATAAGGGGATAAGTACCCTAATTTGCACTCGTAGGATTTACTTAGAGGAAGATGCAAAACCATCCTGACAACCCCAACGGAGACTCAACCCCATTATGAAAGACGTGGTGAGGGATGAGGTACTCAAGCTACTTGATGTGGGCATAATCTTTTCAATTGCCGACAGTAAATGGGTTAGGCCCACTCAAGAAGTGCCAAAGAAATCGGGAGTCACAGTGGTTGCAAATGAGGACAATGAGATGATTCCGACAAGAGTAGTCACTGGATGGAGAGTGTGTATTGACTATTGGAAGCTCAACTCTTGCACAAGAAAGGACCATTTCCCTTGCCATTCCTCGACTAAGTGGTGGAAAGAGTAGTTGGACACTTGTTCTATTGCTTCTTGGATGGATAATCCGGCTACAATCAAATTGAGATCGCATTGGAGGATCAAGAAAATACCACTTTCACTTGCCCTTTCGGTACATTTGCCTACCGACGCATGCTATTTGGGTTGTGTAATGCCCCAGGGACTTTTCAAAGATACGTGATAGGAATTTTCAGTGATATGGTGGAAAAGATCGTGGAAGTCTTCATGGATGAATTTTTCGTATTTGGGGATTCATTTGAGGGTTGTTTGGAAAACCTAGAAAGAGTACTTGAGAGATGCGAGGAGAAGAACTTGGTCCTCAATTGAGAGAAGTGCCACTTCATGGTGACACAAGGGATAGTGCTCGGGCACATCGTTTCGGCAAAAGGGATCGAAGTTGACAAATCCAAGGTTGATGCAATTTCCAACCTCCCCACACCGAAGGTAATCAAAGATATCAGGTCGTTTCTAGGCCATGCTGGTTTTTATCGTCGTTTTATAAAGGACTTTAGTGCATTGTCTCGACCCTTAACCAATTTGCTTTCCAAGGATGTCCCATTTGTGTGGTCGGATAATTGTGAGACATCATTTAAAAAACTAAAAAGCATGCTCACTTCACCTCCGATTATGCGACTACCTAAGTGGGACTTACCTTTTGAGCTTATGTGCGACGCGAGTGATTACGCGGTCGGCGTTGTGCTTGGTCAAAGGGAAGACAAGAGACCTTATGTAATATACTATGCTAGTAAAACTCTTAATGAAGCACAAATGAATTAAACCACCACTGAAAAAGAGTTGCTAGCCATAGTATTTGCATTGGATAAATTTTGATCTTACATCATTGGTTCACCTATTGTAGTCTACACTGATCACTCTACTTTGAAGTATCTTTTGTCTAAGCAGGATGCAAAACCAAGACTCATTAGGTGGATACTCCTCCTACAAGAATTCAACTTGACAATCAAAGACAAAAAGGGAGTTGAGAACGTAGTGGCATACCATTTATCCTGACTTGTGGTTCAAGATGCCGATGAGCATATTCCTATCCCTGACTCTTTTTCGGAGAGCATTTATTTTCTATTCATTATGTTTGTCCTTGGTATGCTGACATATGCAATTATCTTGCTACAGGACAGATACCATCGCACTGGAGCCCGGAGGATAGACAGAGGTTTATGGCATATGTGAAGTATTTTTACTTCGACAACTCATACTTGTTCAAGTACTACCCTGACCAACTCATGAGGAGATGCATACATGAGAATGAACAACGGGACGTCCTTGCATTTTGCCATTCTGAAGCGTGCGATGGACACTTCTCTTCCAAGAAGACTTCGGAAAAGGTTTTACAATTAGGTTTTTATTGGCTCTTATTAATCAAAGAATGTGTTTCTTTTTGTAAAGAATGCGATAGGTGCCAACGATTGGGTAGTGTGACCCTAAGGAACATGATGCCCCTCTCCTCTGTACTTGTAATCGAGATATTTGACTGTTGGGATATCGCTTCATGGGTCCCTTCCTTGTGTCGTTTGGCTACCTGTACATTCTACTGGCAGTGGACTATGTGTCCAAATGGGTGGAGGCTATCCCAACCAAGACCAATGACCATCGGTTCGTGGTCAAGTTCCTAAAAGAGAACATCATTTTGAGGTTCAGGATGCCTCGTGCAATGATAAGTGATAGTGGTTCTCATTTCTGTAATAGGCCATTTGCATATTTGATGCATAAGTATGGCGTCGTACACAAAGTGTCCACCGCTTATCACTCACAAACCAATGGCCAAGCCGAGTTGGCCAATAGGGAGATCAAAAATATCCTAGAGAAAACGGTGAACCCAAATAGGAAGGATTGGTCATTTAGAATGACCGATGCCCTATGGGCTTAACGCACTGCCTACAAAACCATTCTAGGTATGTCTCCCTATAGGCTCGTCTATGGCAAGGCTTGTCATTTGTCAGTTGAAATGGAGCACAATGCTTATTGGGCCATCAAGACCTTGAACTTCAACTTGAGAATGGCCGGAGCAAATAGGAAATTGGAGATGAATGAGTTGGAGGAGATCTGTAGAGATGCGTATGAGAGCTCCAAATTTTCAAAAAAGAGGGCTAAGATCTTTCATGATAAATCCATTGTAAGGAAATCATTTGAGCCCGGACAGAAAGTGCTCTTGTACAACTCTCGACTCTCCGTCTTTCAAGGAAAACTCCGATCCCGTTGGGATGGTCCCTATCTTGTCAAGGTGGCCTACCCCAATGGTGTCGTGGAAGTCACAAACCCCGAGGATGGTAAAACATTCAAGGTCAATGGCCAAAGACTTAAGCCATTCTTTGAGGGTTTTGAAGGTCAAGGGGTGGAGGAAGAATTGGTGGATCCGGTCTACCCGGACTTGTTGGAAGATTAACTGTTCATATGGTCTTTAGTGTACAGTCGTTTTCAATCACTTTAACTGTTCATGATTACTTACTTTGATTTTCCGTATAGTGTTGTCTTTCTTAGTTGCAGATGTTGGTGTTTTTGTCAAAGCTCAAGTGCGAGGTGTTCTCTAACCCTACTCATCTTTTTACAGTCCTTCATTGCATATCATATCTTTTTAGTTGCATTGAGGACAATACATGAATCAAGTTGGGGGGGGGGGTGAGGTGCACCATTTGCATGATACACCAATTTTTGTGGAAATTTTTTGTTGATAATATCAATTTTGTGGTGAAATTCACCTTTCACATATCCTACAGATTTTTGTTTACAATAGTTGCAAATTATGTAGAAAATTTGAATTTTTTTGTGAAAAATATCTGAATATTGATCTGTATTCCCCTATTTAGAGTGTTATGGATTTGTTGATATGTTGATCTTTGCGTTGAACCTTGAATACATGAGCACGTTATAGAAGTTCATCCTATGCTTGAGTATCACATATGTGTTTGCTTTTGAACTTAACCTTAAGTGCACATTGAATGTGTGATTTTGGCAATTTACGGATTGGATTCATATTTTAGTGCTTGACATGAATAGTGGAGATAAGTAAGGAACCATGAGAGCTTTAGTGCCAATCCTTGTTGGAGGGAACTTACATTTACTCAAGGAATAATTTTTCAAATTTCAAATTTGTTCAATAATCTCATTATGCTTGCTTTGGTTTGATGCATTTGGGTAGTTGATTGACTTTGTGTTGAAATGCAATATGCTCTCCCATGCCTATCTAGAAATGATCTTAGGCCATCCTTGATTTACTTTGAGCCTTAGCCTTGTTCTTGTGAAAAATTTATCCCTAGTGCCGTGATTGAGCCTTAATTGTAAATTCGGTTCTATGCCACACATTTGACCAAGTCAGTGCAAAATGATAAAATCTACCACACTTTGGTTGTTCCTAAGAGCTGAATATGAGTGATCATAAAAGAAAAGGAATTGTGGTGCGAAAACTTAACCAAATGGATGAATGAAGTTGAATTCAAAGAGTTGAACGGAAAAGAAAGAAAATCCAAGAAAAGGAGAAAAAGGGGGTGAAAAGAAGAAAAGAATGACAAAGAAAAGGAAAATGTTAAGGAAAAGAAAGAAAAGAAACAAAGAGTGTGGTGATAGTGTTAGACTGAAAATCCCATGAAAATGGAGATATTTTTGAAATAAAAGTCATTCACTCGGAACAACCCTCTTTGTTATCCTTTATCCTTCGTTTCGCTACCTCAATATCACCCTAATGCCTCATTACAACCCATGAAAGTCCTAAATGATTTAGGGAAGCATGGAGGATGCATACTGATTGATTGGTAATTACGTCGTTCCTAACCTCGTAACATCACCCTCACCCTCAATGTGTGTATGTGGCTTATAGTGATGGGGGAGTGTCACTCTACCTCCGGATGATGCAAGAAGATAGGAAACAATAACAAAATGGATGTGAATGGAGATGTGATGAACAAAATAGATGGAATGAGATGCGGTGTGCACAAAAATGTTCCCCAATCGAAAGGAGTCTTTTGTGGTCGTGTGTTTTACTTGGAAAATATTCCAAGGTCGTCTCCTCAGGGAAGGAAAGGGAGTTTTGTGAAAGTGATTTTGCAAAAGTGAAAAGAAAGTGTAAAATCTTGTATTTGAGTTTTGTGTTTGGTTTGTAAATGAAAATGCAAATAAAGCAAGTGTTGGCTAATCCAAAGGGTTCATTCCAATGGGAATACCAAATCAACTCAAAGCCTTCCTCCGATTGAGCATGAATGAACGATTGATTCGGGGGAAGCTAGGGACGAGATTGGTGAGTATCTAAGCATAAACCGTGACTAGGCCTACGGAATATCAAAGGCTCACCAACTCATCCACTCTCAACCTCGTCAAACCGAACCATTTGACTCTAAAGGGAGGAATGAAGAAGAGTTGAAAATGGTATTCCCAAGAGGAATTTTCCCTTGGATTAACCAACTTAAATCCTAGCTACTCATATTAAAAATGCAAGACAAGTATAATGTAGATGGACATGGAAGAGAAATGGAGATTTAAAGCATGAAACTTAACTTGAAGCAAGAAATCTAAAGCTATGAAGGAAAATATGCAATACCCATTTTAAGCTAAGAAATGAAGAAAACATGGAAGCAACAATGGTGAAAGCTAAAATGAAAGATTAAACTTGAAATGAACTTGCAGTGAATAGCATTAAATACATTAAATGAAGCTTACCAAGTTCTTACAAAGGATTACAAGTGAAATGGATGGAAGAAATGAAAAAATGAAATTACATTACACTATTCATCTTCTTCCTCAATGGAGCAAAAACTAAGCTTAGGTAGCCCACCTAACTATACAAGCTTGTAATGTTAAGTATATGGAGTGTGAAAGACTTCCAATTTCGTGCATGGTGGTCCCCCTAGCATGTGGTAGGTCTTACACAAAAGAGGGGGGGGGGGGGGGCTGAGTTGATTGGGTCTTGACAGGCTAGCCTGCAACCCCATATGGCAGCCCACTTCTCTCTCCTCTTCATTCAATGCCAAGCCTCCTTAGTCTTCCAATAGGGTGTAGGAGGGATGTGGTTGTGTAAGAAAATGTTGGGGAGCAAGTGGGAGAAGAGTAGGTGGGACCCCCAAGCCTCAAAGTTGAGTTACAGGCTGTTTTCGGCATTCTGGGCAATCAACTACCGGTAGCTCGGCGGTAGCAGCAACTCCAGAAACAATCGGCTACCGGTAGTCATGCGGTAGCTGTCTGCTCTGGACCAGTTGTCATAGAATTGGTATAACTTTTGATCCAACCATCTGATTGAGCCGAAATGTGGACACAAAATAGGAGACACCCAGATCTACAACGTTCATGTTTTGAACTTTTTCAAATTCTGAGTAGATCATGGTCAAAATGGAGTAAATACGAGGCCGTACTTCCAAACGATGTGGCTGCTGATGCCCTTGTTCCCAAGCACCAATGCCTTCTTGATTTCTTCACTTTTAAGCCTCCAATTCTTCATGTATTGTGTCCATGCCTTCACCACACATCCATCAAGGTTGCAATGTCCTAAAATCAATCATTTAAACTATAAAAGGTTGCAACATCAAAATATCAACATTATAGTTCAAAACGGCTAACTTCTAAACACTTATATGCAAAAGTTAAGTTGAAATGCTTGCAATGAGGCCATGAAATATGCAATATTATGTGCTCATCACACCTCCCAACTTAAGCTTTGCTAGTCCCTAGCAAAAAAAATGTAAAAAGCATGCAAACAAAATGAAACATATACTAATTCCGCAATTGCATTTAGCACATGCAACAAGCCTTTAAACCCCTAGGTGATCCCTAGTAGACGGGTTTTGTCTCGTGAAGGTTTCCAGTGAAGGGACCTACAAACTTCTTTTCATAGTATCCAATATTTAAAATATATTCCCTTATCTTAATTAGCAATGGGATACTAAAAACAACTTGGTTCAAACACCCGAACAAATCACACATGAGACATATTATAGCCGTAAATGCTATTCTAGAGTATCCACATACACATTCATTTTCAAAACTAGTGTGTGTGTGCAATAAACATGTAATTTAAGCATTTACACAATGGAGTTCACATTCACTTTGGCTATCCAAATTAAGCTTCGATGCAAAAACTTACCAAGGGTGTTCTCTCAACAATGAATCACTTAATGATTATCCGGGCATGCTTTCCATGTGTATATGTGAGATAGAATATTATGCACAAAACAACATATACTCACATATAATCCAAAAATGAAGTATGCATAAAAATGAACACAACCTTGACATAATCTCATGAAAGGAATGCTAGGGCATTAGATAGTAAAATCAACCCATCTTGTTCTTTAAAAGTATGCATCTCCCATGCTTCTCTAGATCATCTAGGACTTTACGGGTTATAATGGGGCCTTGGGGTGATATTGAGGTAAGGGAAATGAAGGATATAGGATAACAAAAAGGGTTGTTCTTAGTGAGAGACTTTAATCTTAGAAAAACACTTCCCTTTTATGGGATTTTGATTTTCACACCATCACCACATCCTTTGTTTCTTTTCTTTCTTTTTCTTTACATTTTTCCCTTTTCTTTTTCTCTTTCTTTTCTTCTTCTCACCCCTTTTCTTCCTTTTCTTGGATTATCATTTTTTTTTTCTTTCATTGAACTCTATGCGTTCCAACATCATTCACCCCTTTTTGCTTGAGTTTCCACACCATACTTCCTTCTTTTGCAATCACTCATTTTTGTTTTAGGAACAACCAAGGTAAGGTAGGTATTTCTTATTTTCTTTGGCTTGGTTCAATGTGTGGCATAGTAATGAATTCAATTAAGGCTCAATCATGGCACTAGGGATAAATTTCACAAGAAAAAGGGTTAGGCTCAAAGCATTCAAAAATGGCCTAAGATCATCTCTAGATAAACATATGGGAGCATTGTACAATCAAGACAAAGTCAATCAACTACCCAAATACACCTAACCAAAACAAGCATAATGAGATTATTGAACAAATGTGGAATTTGAAAAATTGTTCCTTGAGTAAATGTAAGTTCCCTCCAAACAAGAATTGGCACTAAAGCTCACACGGGTACTTACTCATCTCCACTATTCATGTCAAGCACTCAAATGTGAACTCAATCCGTAAATTGCCAAAATTACAAGTTCATGGTGCACTATGGTTAAGTTTGAAAGAAAACACATATGTGATACTCAAGCATAGGATAAACTTCTATAATGTGCTCATGTATTCAAAGTTAAAAATGAAGATCAAGTAATCACAAATCCCATAACCATTAAGATAGGGGAATATAGTTCAATATTGGAACCAAAATTTTCAAAATTTTCACATTTTCCATTATTCTATACAAAAAATGGTGGAACATGTGAATGGTGCACCTCACCCCCCAACTTGAACCAAGCATTGTCCTCAATGCACAAAGAAACATGCAATGAGAAAAATGAAAGTAAAAATGGGGAATGAGATACTCCTTTTCTTTTCTTTTTTTTTTATATATATGTACATTAACGGAACAAAGAAAACACAAAAGCTTGTTTACACCCCCCAACTTAGACTAGAACATGATACCTAATAAGATTTGCTACAATGATGCTCAAAGTGAAATAAGTCCAAATTAGGGAGAGGTAAACAACCTTCATGCTAAAATCTACACTACAACATTTATGAAAATAAAACTATAACAATAAAAGAAATCTAACTATTATGTACATGGAAACAAAACAAAAAGGGCTCATGTCAATCCGGCTTCAATTCGGATATGACCTTACGCCCATTGATTTTTTTGGTTTTAACATTTTTTTGTTGTATAAATGCCCTTACTAATCCATCTATCCAACAATACAAAGGATAAGAAGTCAAAAATCTCAACCAAATAGAAGTGTAGGCAAGTTTATGCAATCCCAACAATGGAGTATACAATTTCTCCTTAAAAGTTTCTACACTTAACTCCTTTTCAATGCCCTTCCCAAGTTGAGAAATGTGAATCTCAACACCACTCATATATGGAAAAATGACCTTGGGCTCATTAGCCTCTTGTGCGATAATAACTTCATTAAATTTTTCACAAACAAGAGTGATGGGAGATTCAACATCAATAGGCATTTCATTGGGATGATCAACCTCAATACATTGACTATGCTCCAAATGTTGTTCTTCATCCATATCAATTATAGCATTAGTCAATGTATCAAGTTGTTGGGTTATTTGGGCATTGAATTCCATTTGGTATTGCATAAAATCGTAGAAAATATTTTCCAATTCTTATTCGGTTGAGTTCCCATATGTTGGATATTGGAAAAATTCATTTGGTGGTGTGAGATTGGATGGAAAATCATGAGGTTCATTCTCCCAACCATAACTCGGATAACTCGGTGTAACATAATGATTGGGGTAAAAATTTTCGGAGGCCAAAAATAAATTTGAACCTTTGCATGCAAAGTCTTGAACCGGATAATTTCTTGGGCATTCATTAGTGAGGTGTCCATACTCACCTAAGGGGCATTTATTGGGCACTCACTAGTGAAGTGCCCATACTCACCACAAATCTTGCAAACGTTTTCAAAATAAGAGGCCATTCTTGGGCACTCACTAGTAACATGCCCATACTCATCACAAATCTCACACACATTTTGAAAACTTTGGGCATTATATACATTTTCATAAAAATTATAAGACATAATACAAAACACAAACTAAAACAAAATATTTACAAAAGAAACGACATACCTTGGCCCGTGATGAAAATCACGAGACTTACCATGCCGCCCAAAATCACCCTTTGAACTCAACGCTTTACCTTCCCCGGCAACGGCGCCAAAATGATTGATTGGTAATTACGTCGTTCCTAACCTCGTAACATCACCCTCACCCTCAATGTGTGTATGTGGCTTATAGTGATGGGGGAGTGTCACTCTCCCTCCGGATGATGCAAGAAGATAGGAAACAACAACAAAATGGATGTGAATGGAGATGTGATGAACAAAATAGATGGAATGAGATGCGGTGTGCACAAAAATGCTCCCCAATCGAAAGGAGTCTTTTGTGGTCGTGTGTTTTACTTGGAAAATATTCCAAGGTCGTCTCCTCAGGGAAGGAAAGGGAGTTTTGTGAAAGTGATTTTGCAAAAAAGAAAAGAAGGTGTAAAATCTTGTCTTTGTGTTTTGTGTTTGGTTTGTAAATGAAAATGCAAATAAAGCAAGTGTTGGCTAATCCAAAGGGTTCATTCCAATGGGAATACCAAATCAACTCAAAGCCTTCCTCCGATTGAGCATGAATGAACGATTGATTCGGGGGAAGCTAGGGACGAGATTGGTGAGTATCTAAGCATAAACCGTGACTAGGCCTACGGAATATCAAAGGCTCACCAACTCATCCACTCTCAACCTCGTCAAACCGAACCATTTGACTCTAAAGGGAGGAATGAAGAAGAGTTGAAAATGGTATTCCCAAGAGGAATTTTCCCTTGGATTAACCAACTTAAATCCTAGCTACTCATATTAAAAATGCAAGACAAGTATAATGTAGATGGACATGGAAGAGAAATGGAGATTTAAAGCATGAAACTTAACTTGAAGCAAGAAATCTAAAGCTATGAAGGAAAATATGCAATACCCATTTTAAGCTAAGAAATGAAGAAAACATGGAAGCAACAATGGTGAAAGCTAAAATGAAAGATTAAACTTGAAATGAACTTGCAGTGAATAGCATTAAATACATTAAATGAAGCTTACCAAGTTCTTACAAAGGATTACAAGTGAAATGGATGGAAGAAATGCAAAAACGAAATTACATTACACTATTCATCTTCTTCCTCAATGGAGCAAAAACTAAGCTTAGGTAGCCCACCTAACTATACAAGCTTGTAATGTTAAGTATATGGAGTGTGAAAGACTTCCAATTTCGTGCATGGTGGTCCCCCTAGCATGTGGTAGGTCTTACACAAAAGGGGGGGGCTGAGTTGATTGGGTCTTGACAGGCTAGCCTGCAACCCCATATGGCAGCCCACTTCTCTCTCCTCTTCATTCAATGCCAAGCCTCCTTAGTCTTCCAATAGGGTGTAGGAGGGATGTGGTTGTGTAAGAAAATGTTGGGGAGCAAGTGGGAGAAGAGTAGGTGGGACCCCCAAGCCTCAAAGTTGAGTTACAGGATGTTTTCGGCATTCTGGGCAATCAACTACCGGTAGCTCGGCGGTAGCAGCAACTCCAGAAACAATCGGCTACCGGCAGTCATGCGGTAGCTGTCTGCTCTGGACCAGTTGTCATAGAATTGGCATAACTTTTGATCCAACAATCCGATTGAGCTGAAATTTGGACACAAAATAGAAGACACCCAGATCTAAAACTTTCATGTTTTTAACTTTTTCAAATTCTGAGTAGATCATGGTCAAAATGGAGTAACTCCGAGGCAGTACTTCCAAATGATGTGGCTGCTGATGCCCTTGTTCCCAAGCACCAATGTCTTCTTGATTTCTTCACTTTTAAGCCTCCAATTCTTCATGTATTGTGTCCATGCCTTCACCACACATCCATCAAGGTTGCAATGTCCTAAAATCAATCATTTAAACTATAAAAGGTTGCAACATCAAAATATCAACATTATAGTTCAAAACGGCTAAGTTCTAAACACTTATATGCGAAAGTTGAGTTGAAATGCTTGCAATGAGGCCATGAAATATGCAATATTATGTGCTCATCACATACCTTTAAAGAAAAAGGGAAGTTGATCTTGCTATCTAATGCCCTAACATTCCTTTCATGAGATTATGCCAAGGTTGATTCATTTTCATGCATGTACTTCAATTTTAGATTATATGTGAGCATACTTCGTTTTGTGCACATGATTCTATCTCACATATACACATGGAGAGCATGCCAAGATAACCATAGTGTGATTCATTTTTTAGAGACACCCTTGGTGAGCATGCATCGAAGCTTAATTTGGATAGCCAAAGTGAACGTGAATTCTGTTGTGTAAATTCGTAAATTACATGTCCATTTCACACACACACGAGTTTGAAAATGAATGTGAAGGTGGATACTCTCGACTAACATTTAAAGCCATGGTGATGCTCATATATGTTTGGTTCGGGTATTTAAACGATGTGTTATGTAGCACTATGCTTCTGAGATGGGGGAATATTGCTCAAAATTTTGATATTTGTAGGAATTAGGAATGCCCTTGTCGTTTGAAAATGTGTTTTACATTTTGGCTATTCATTTTGGTAGTTAAATGTAGAAATCCATGTCTTGTGTGTTGAAAGCATCGAAATTTCAAATCATATTGCAATTTCGGAAATGACTTGGGGCATGATCGTTCAATTGTGGTTCGTAAGTGTAGCTCATGTTTTTGGGAGAGTAGAGGTCATGAATAGGGTGTTATAATGTGTAGGGATTGAAATAAAGTGGAGTGGAAGTGAAATTGGGAAGCACAAGGGTTTTGTGTAAAAAGGCAAAACCTACCGGTAGTTTTGGTTCAAAACCTTCTGGTAGGTTTCATTCCAGTGCACAAAACCTACCGGTAGATTTTCATCGACCTACCGACAGGGTTTGCCCAGAATGCCAAAAATAAGGGTTTTAATTCAGATTTTTGGGGGGACTGTTCATTGTCTTCCAAACCTCCGAACTTCTCAAGCTTTCTCCTCTCCCTCTAACTTTTTCCAAGCTACAAAATACCTCACCCAAACCATTGATTACTACATTTCTCTTGCCTAGGTTTTGATTTTGAGAGGATTTTGCCAAATTTAGTGGACATTTGCACTAACCCTAGGTTTCCAAATCTTTCACCCATTTTTCCAATTACTTTTAGGTTTTCTCCAAATCTGAGAGTTCTCTTGCCATGACTCGCATAGGAAGGACTTCCCTTGATACTTTCGAGCCCCTTGAGTGGATCTTCATGTGGGCATTGACCATTTTTGGCATAGGGGCACTGTTAATCACCATAGCCAGCACTAAGCGCACAGGACCAGGTTCCCCACAACCTGCGGGTGCTAGTTGACTAGCACAAAAACATGACATATTTTGGATGCTAATATGCCATTTTATACTTGCTTTTGTCATGAAATTGGGGAGAAATTCGTTTAAACTTCGTTTTGATGGAGTTTTGTGTAAATGCAGGAAAAATGATGTAAATAGCTTGAGTTAAGCCCTCATTGAAGTGGTTGAAGTCAATGAAGATGAAGGGGTAGCTTAAAGGAAGGCTTGGAGGGTGAAGAGATCAAGAAAATGCAGAGTGTATTTCATTGTTAAGAGTGACCTTTGGTGAGTTTTGCATTGAAGCTGAATTTGTCAAGGATATCAGGTCGTTTCTGGGCCATGCGGGTTTTTACCGTCGATTCATTAAAAATTTTAGTGCATTGGCCCGACCTTTGACCAATTTATTGTCTAAGGATGTCCCATTCGAGTGGTCGGATAGTTGTGAGGCATCTTTTACAAAACTTAAAGGCATGCTTGTCACACCTCCGATTATGCGACCACCCAAGTGGGATTTATCTTTTGAGCTTATGTGCGACACGAGTGATTACGCAGTCGGCGCATTGCTTGGTCAAAGGGAGGATAACAGACCTTACGTAATATACTATCCTAACAAAACGCTCAATGAAGCTCAAATGAATTACACTACCACTGAAAAGGAGCTGCTAGCAGTATTATTTGCATTAGATAAATTCTGCTCTTACATCATTGGGTCACCGATAGTAGTCTATACTGATCACTCTGCTTTGAAGTATCTGTTGTCTAAGCAGGATGGCAAACCGAGACTTATTAGGTGGATCCTCCTACTCCAAGAATTGAATCTGACAATCAAAGACAAGAAGGGAGTGGAGAACGTGGTGGCGGATCATTTATCTCGACTGGTGGTGCACGAGGCCGATGAGCACATTCCTATCCCAGATTTCTTCCCTGATGAACATTTACTTTCAATTCATTCTGTGTGTCATTGGTATGCTGATATTTGTAATTACCTTGCAACAAGACAAATACCACCGCAATGGAGCCCGGAGGATCGAAGGAGATTTATGGCAGATGTGAAGTACTTCTACTTCGACAACCCGTATCTGTTCAAGTACTGCCCTGACCAAGTCATGCAGAGATGCGTACCAGAGAATGAACAACGGGAAGTCCTTACATTTTGCCATTTAGAGGCATGCGGTGGACACTTCTCTACGAAGAAAACTTCGGCAAAAATCCTACAGTCAGGTTTTTATTGGCCCTCTCTAATAAAAGATTGTTTTTCATTTTGTAAGGAATGTAATAGATGTCAACGTTTGGGTAGTGTGACCCGAAGGAACATGATGCCCCTCTCCCCTGTACTTGTTATAGAAATATTTGATTGTTGGGGCATCGACTTCATGGGTCCATTCCTTATGTCGTTTGGATATCTATACATTCTATTGGCAATGGACTACATGTCCAAGTGGGTGGAGGCTATCCCAACCAAGACTAATGACCACCAGGTTGTGGTCAAGTTTCTCAAGGAGAACATTTTTTCGAGGTTTGGGATGCATCGTTCAATGATAAGTGATGGTGGATCACATTTCTGCAACAGACCATTTGCGTTTTTGATTCACAAATATGGTGTCACACATAAGGTATCCACCGCATACCACCCACAAACCAATGGTCAAGCCGAGTTGGCCAATTGGGAGATCAAGAATATCTTAGAAAAGACGGTTAACCCAAATAGGAAAGATTGGTCAGGCAGACTGATTGATGCCCTATGGGCTTACCGCACTGCCTACAAGACTGTCTTAGGCATGTCTCCCTATCGGCTCGTCTATGGAAAGGCTTGCCATTTGCCAGTGGAGATGGAACACACGGCCTATTCGGCCATAAAGACCTTGAACTACAATTTGAGAATGGTCGGAGAACATAGGAAGTTAGAACTGAATGAATTAGAAGAGATGCGTATGAGAGCTCCAAAATGTCAAAAGAGCTGACTAAGATCTTTCATAACAAATCCGTTGTGAGGAAGTCATTCGAGTCTGGCCAAAAAGTGCTCTTATACAATTCTCATCTCTCGATTTTCCAAGGCAAACTCCGATCCCGTTGGGACGGCCCCTATCTTGTCAAGGTGGCCTACCCTAATGGAGTTGTAGAAGTCATAAACCCCGAGAATGGCCAGACATTCAAGGTCAATGGCCAAAGACTTAAGACATTTTTCGAGGGTTTTGAGGGACAAGGAGTGGAGGAGGATTTGACGGATCCGGTGTATCCGAACTTGGTGGAAGAGTAAGAGTTTTTATGCTTCTTAGTGTACAGTTGCTTTTATTTACTGACTTTACTTTTATTTCATGTTACTCAATTTCTTTGTCGTATAGTATTGTTGTTTTCCTAGTTTCAAATGATGGTGTTGTTGGCAAAAGCTCAAATGCGAGGTGTTCTCTAACCCCACTCATCAATTTACGGTTTTTCATTGCATCTTATATCTTTTTGTTGCATTTAGGACAATGCATGAAACAAGTTGGGGGGTGAGGTGCACCATTTGCATGTTACACCAATGTTTGTGGAATTTGTGGATAATACCAATTTTTGTGGTGAAAATTCACCTTTCACATAGCATACAGATTTTTGTGTACATTAGTGCAAATTATGTGAAAATTTTGAAATTTTTTGTGAAAAATATCTGAATGTTGATCTGTATTCCCTTATTAAAAGTGCTTGGGCTAAATGATAGGTTGTTTGTTGTTTTGAACCTTGAGCACATGAGCATATTATAGAAGTTAATCCTATGTGTGAGTATCACATATGTATCTGCTTTTGAACTCAACCGTATGTGCTCCTTGAATGTGTAATTTTAGCAATTTACGGACTGGATTTACATTTGAGGCTTGACATAAATAGTGGAGATGAGTAAGAACCCATGAAAGCTTTAGTGCCAATCATTTTTGGAGGGGACTTACATTTACTCAAGGAACAATTCTTAAATTTCAAATTTGTTTAATAGTGTCATTACGCTTGTTTCGGTTAGGTGCATTTATGTAGTTGATTGATTGGTCTTGAAATGTCCAATGCTCTCCTATGCTTACCTAGAAGTGATCTTAGGTCATCTTTAAATATTTCGAGCCTTTGCCTTTTTCTTGTGAAATATTATCCCCAGTGCCATGATTGAGCCTTAATTGAAATTCTTTTCTATGCCACACATTTAACCAAGCCAATGAAAATGATAAATATATGTCTTACCTTAGTTGTTCCTAGTACTGAATATGAGTGATTGTAAAAGAGAATGAAGTATTGTGTGGAAACTTAAACAAAGGGATAAATGATGTTGAAACTCAAAGAGTTGAACAGAAAAAGAATGAAAATCCAAGAAAAGGAGAAAAGGGGGTGAGAAGAAGAAAAGAATGATCAAAAGAAAATGAAAATGTTAAGGAAAAAAAAGAAAAGAAACAAAGAGTGTGGTGATGGTGTAAGAATGAAAATCCCAAGAAAAGGGAAGTGTTTCTGAAATAAAAGTCTTTCACTTGGAACAACCCTCTTTGTTATCTCATGTCCTTTGTTTCTTTTGCCTCAATATTGCCCCAAGGCCCCATTATAACCTTTGAAGTCCTAAATGATCTAGGAAGCATGTGAGATGCATAATTTTAAAGAAAATGATGAGTTAGTCTTGCTACCCAATGCCCTAGCATTCTTTTCATGAGATTATGCCAAAGTCGCTTCATTTCCATACATGAACTTTATTTTTGGATTACATGTGAGCACACTTTGTTTTGTACACAAGATTCTATCTCACATGTACACATAGAGTGCATGCCAGGATAACTAGAGTGTATTTCATTGTTAAGAGTGACCTTTGGTGAGTTTTGCATTGAAGCTGAATTTGTCTAGCCATTCTAATGTGAATTCTATTGCGTAAATGCTCAAATTACTTGTCCAATCCACACACACGAGTTTGAAAATGAATGTGTAGGTGCATATTTTAGACTAGTATTTAAGGCTATAATGATGTTCATGTGGGCTTGGTTCGGGTAGTAGAACGACGTGTTAGGTAGCCCTATGCTTTAAGGATGGGGGAATATTGCTAAACTTTCGATATTTGATAAGTTTTAGGAATACCATTGCTATTTGAATTCATGTTTCATATTTTGGGTATTCATTTTGGTAGTTTAAACTAGAATTCTATGTCTTATACTTTGAAAGCATCAAAATCTTAAATCATGTTGCAATTTCGGAAATGACTTTGTACATGATCAACCAATTGTGGTTTATAAGAGTGGTTCAAGTCTCTGGTAGGCTAGAGGTTTTAGAAAAGGTGTTTAAATGTGTTGGAGTTGAGAAAGGTTTGATTGGATGTGAATTTTTGAAAAAGTGATTGGTTTTGTAGTAAAGGCAAAACCTTCCGGAAGGTTTTGTCCAGTAAGCAAAACCTTCCAGAAGGTTTTGATCGACCTTCCGGAAGGTTTTGCCTACTGGAATGTTTTACCCAACCAGAGAGCAAAACATTCCGGAAGGTTTCTGTCGACCTTTCGGAAGGTTTTGCCCAGAAAACTAAAAATAAGGGTTTTAAGTTTCGAAAATTTTGAAAAACTCTTCACATTTCCAATCCATCTCTTACACTCAAACACTCTCCTCTCCTCCTACTCTCTTCTAACTTTCAAATTACTTCCCCCAAAGTTTAATTCTCTTACTTTCTCTAAATTTAGGCTTGAATTTAGAGGGTTTTTACCGAAAATACCAAGTTTTCTACATAAACCCTAGTTCCTCATTCGCGCCCAAATTTCTTAATTCTTCTTTGATCTTTTCCAATTTCCCCAACTGTGTTGTGATGGCTAGGATTAATGGGATGTCTTTGGAAGGTTTTGAGCCAGCGAAGAGGATCTTGGTGTGGTTGTTGACTTTCATGGGTTTAGGGGCACTGTTGATTTTCATGGCCCGAACAAAGAGCACTGGCTCTAGATCTTCTCCACCCCCCACTAGCTCCGCTTCCCGAAAGAGGACCGGGGAGGGTCCCAGCTCCCAAGATTTTTAGGTTAGAAATCAACCCAAGTAGGAGAAACCCTACCTCAATAGGAGTGTAGAAAACTCCTATAACATCAAAACAACTCAAGAACTCTTGATTTCCCAAATTTTCACTTTTGAATCTTCGGTGAAATCTCTTATTTTTGGTACGTACGCGTAGCCCTCGTCGAGGAGATGAACTTTGCCTCTTGGATCGACGGATTTCGACCGACGAAACTCCCGGAATCGGAGCGGGAAGGTTGAAGAATTTTTTTTTCTTTCTCTTTGGTCTTGGCCGGCTGCTTGCAGCTAAGGAGAGATATTTTCTTGTCCCAAAAAGCTGATTTAAGAGGGTATATATAGGCAAAAATGTGCGGTCCACATCGTACCGCATATTTTCGACTTCTAGGTCCGTTTTTTGTCCCGAAATGATTCATTATACCTCGGATTAAGTTCAAATTAATTTTATTTGAACTTTAACTTAATTTTAATGAAATTTTATAAAATCCATTATTGGGGACCTTTAAAATGTCATTCGCCACGCAGTCGCCTCGAACGACGTGCAAAAATCCGACTATCTCGGAATTCGACGAAATTTGACAGGGTGACTAGATTTCGCGATACAAATCCAACGGCGAACTCCGTTTCCTCATCCGAGATCTAGAGTATGAGTATTTCAAATAAGCATTAGGATGACAAATGACCATTTTGCCCTTATTCACAAAAATTCAAATTTACCCGGGTTTCACACACAGCTTTCAGTTGGGCCCTCTACTGATGCCTCTGTTCCCTCCGTGACTGTGGAGGTGGGAGATGATGATGATGATGACGAGGAGTTAGAGTCCGAGTCCGATACTGAGGACGAGGATGCCTTTGATATAGATGAGGACTGAGGAGGACTAGGGATTCTTGTCTTTTGTTTTGTTTTGTTTGTACACAGTTAGGGTTCCTGGTGTCGGCCAGTAGAAGTATCATTAGGTTTTGGCCGTTTTGTTTTTGAACTTGAACCATTGTAAAGAACTTTTTGAAATGATTAATGAAATACCACATCTCTTTTGTCTAATCATTGCTCAAAGCTATTTTCTATAATTGCAATGTGATTTTTGGATCTTGAATTGTTATGATATTTACTTGTATGAATGTGATGCCCCAAAATCCGGGGGTCCGTTGATTACCCATCAACCCGCGGAATACTCGTGGATACCAAGTAACTCGATATCGCGCCATTATGCCCCATTTATCGGGGTCCATAATTGAACAAAAATCGGGCAGAGTCTCCTTTGTACGGGGAGCTCTACCCAAAACCCAACCTGTGCAATATACATTCACATGACCCATTCGAGGCCCAATATAAAACAATGACCGCACTGGGTCATTTATCCATACTCATACAATAAAATGCCATGTTATATTAGAATAGTCCATATAAGTTTGATTACAATTCTTTTACATATATTACATGCCCAAATTTAATCACAAGTCTCATTTTACAAAAAAAATGGATTGAAAGCCACAAGTCGGCTTTTCTTCCTCCTCAAGTGCCCGAGTGAGTGCTGTTCGTCGGCGTAAAACCCGCACTTGAAATGTTTTCCCGTATAGGGTGAGCAACGCTCAATAGAGTATCTCCTACAGAGGCTACTCACCACCCTAGATGCGCATGCAATGCTCACATGCAACAAACAACAATCCATAACATTCCAAGCAAGGATATGCATTCAATGTTGGAATTTATCGTATCATGACATGAAATGAGAAGAGACTCACTCATGCAAATCAACCCGAGCCATTCCCAGCTCCTCAACACATGCAAGTGCCAAAGTGTACGGAACTGTCATTTATGTTGCACATCAAATGACTTTTACCAATCTAGGGTCTTTGTGTGGGGTGGATGTTTATGGGCTTACACCAAGGGTCTCGAACCTACTCGGAATTTATGGACTTCCACCAAAGGTTCCGTGTACACCCACACACTTGATGGACCAAGCTAAGGGAGTGCGTATCCCAACCACCGAGCCTTGCACCCGAGGGATCTTCTAATCCCTTCTTGCTAACCCCAACCCTAATCACCATGCAACCCGTGCGACTCGGCCAGGTCTTCGACCAAGCTTAATCGAGCCCACTCGTCATCCACCAAGTGTGATGTTGATGACAACCATGCACACACCCACATGATGCGATGTCACCGTGCTTATGCAATATGATGTCCCATTGCACAAAGATAACATATTATATGCTATGAAAAACATATAAACAATATCAATACATTTCATATATGTCATGGAAAAATTATATCATAAGCATATAATTCTCCACAATGTCAATATAACACAAGCATGCATATTCATTGACAATTTTCATAACACAATTCCAAGCATGTTATCACAATTTTTATGTCAATAACACACTTAATCACAAAGGCACAATATAATACATAACTACCCATGTAATAGCCCACATAACAGCCCACCTAACGGCCCAAAAATAGTCCATAAAATAGCCCCGAAAACAGTCTCAAAACAACCCCTTAAGCAGGCCACAAACAGCCCCCTAAACAAGCCATAAACAGTCCCAAATCATGCCACAAAACAGGCCACAAACAGGCCATAAAACAGGTCACAAAAACAGTCCCAAAATAGTCCCAAATCAGGCCACAAAACAAGCCATAAAACAGTCCAATTACTGCCCCATAACAGTGCACAAATTCAGCCTCATGGCAGTGCACAAAACAGCCCTTTAACAACCCCTAAACAATCCACAAATTCAGCCCCAAAACAGCCCATAACAATGCACAAATTCAGCCACATGGCAGTGCACAAAACAACCCCTAAAGTAGGAATAAAACCCAAGTAGGAAGACCCCTACCTCTTGATGCGTAAATTGAAAGGTAGAGCTTCCAAGAACACCTCCCAAAACTTGATTTTCCTAAATCTCCTCCTTTGGATCTTCGGTGAAATTCCTCGTTCTTGGTAAGTATGCGTAGCCCTCGTCGAGGAGATGAAGTTTAATTCTTGGCTCGACGGATTCCGACCGACGGAACTCCGAGAATCGCCGAAAGAAAACTTGAAAACTCACTTTTCTCTCCCTCTTTCTCCCACACATTAAAACCAGCACAACTAGCAGAAAATTCTCTGCAAAATTTAGATATTTTTCCCTATTTATAATTTTAAAGACTTGGCTCAGATCGCGCCACACGCCCCCCTTTTTCTCGGGTCCGTTTTTGCCCCGAAACGATTAATTTCATCCCGGTTTAAGTTCAAATTAATTTTATTTGAACTTTAATTCAATTATAAGGAAATTTTATAAAATTTATTTGTGGGGACCTTTGTGAGGTCAGCCGCCACCTAATCGCCTCGAAATACGTGTAAAATCTGACTATCTCGGATTTCGATGAAATTTGGCAGGGTAACTAGTTTCCGCGATACGAGTCCAATGGAAAAGTCCGTTGTGTCATCCGAACTCTAGAAACATGAGTATTTTAAATACGCGTTATAGTGGCAAATTACCGTTTTGCCATTTTTCAAAAAAAAATTCAAATTTACCCGGGTTTTACAATAAATGGATGTTTAAGTAGTTATAGCTTATGGTTGGAAATAATGTTTTCTAGGGACTAGCAAAACTCAAGTTGGGGGGTGTGATTAGCACAAAAACGTGACATATTTTGGATGTTAATATGCCGTTTTATACTTGCTTTTGTCATGAAATTAGGGAGAAATTCATTTAAACTTCGTTTTGATGGAGTTTTGTGTAAATGCAGGAAAAATGATGTAAATAGCTTGAGTTAAGCCCTCATTGAAGTGATTGAAGTCAATGAAGATGAAGGGGTAGCTTAAAGGAAGGCTTGGAGGGTGAAGAGATCAAGAAAATGCAAATTGGTTGAAAACCTTCCGGAAGGTTTTGTCTACTGGAGTGAAACCTTCCGGAAGGTTTTGTCTACTAGAATGAACCTTCCGGAAGGTTTTGCCTGTTGACTGCTTCATTTAACTGTTCATGCACAAACCTTCCGGAAGGTTTTGCCCAGACAGCCTGTAACTTAAGCTATGCCATTTGGGGGTCCCACTTACACTTCTCCAACAGATCCCCTGACATCCCCTGCACGTCTAGGAGCCTCCCCTCACCTCTACTTGGACTTGGATGGCTTTTGTATTAATGAGGAGGAGAGAGAAGTGGCATGGCAAGAGAGAAAGGCTAGGCTTGTCCTAGCCTACACCATCCCATCCCTTTCAGCCCCCATGATGGGAATCACATCACTCAGGCTTGGGGGACACTCCATGGACGTTTTTGGCAAGCTCAACCACCATTATTCAAAATATAGAGTTTTACATTGAATATATATAGAGAGAGAGAGAGAGTGCAAGGTAGAAGATGAATAGTGCTAGAGAGAGAAGTGAATTTTCTTGCATTTCCTTCCATTCATTGTCTTGTAATCTCTTGTAAGGATCTTCTAAGCTTTGTTTTAAGTCTTTAATGTCATTTATTGCAAGTTGCTTTCAAGTTTAGTCTTTCCTCCAAGTTTTTACCATTAATGCACTCATTGTTCTTCATTTCTTAGTTTTAAAATGGGTATTCAATGCACTCTCTTTTAGTTTATGTTTCCTTGCATTAACTTAGCTAAAATATTCATTGCTCTACAATGTCTTTCCATTACATTATTGCCTTTCCTTTAAGCATGAGTAGCTAAGTCTTTAAGTTGGCTAATCCAAGGGAGACCTCCTTTTGGGTATGCCATTTCAACTCATATTCTTTCCTCTCCTCAGTGTACGATGGTTCAGTTTGACTGGGTTGAGTGTGGACACGGTTGTGAGTCTTTGATATCCCGTAGACTTGTCACGGGTTATGCTTAGATCCTCACTTCCATCTCGTCTCTTGCTTCCCACGAATCAATTCGTTCATCTATGCACCATTGGATGAAGGTTTTGAGTTGACTTGGCATTCCCATTAGAGTGAACCTTTCGGATTAGCCAACACTTTTTTCCCATTTCAATTTTATCAAAATACAAATCACAAACCAAACTTTAACAACAAAAGATTTTTACACTTTTCTATTTTACACCAAAATCACCTTCAACACGATTCACCTCCTTCCCTGAGGAGACGACTTTGGAATACAATTCCAAGTAAAACACGATAGGCAAAAGTCTTCTTGCGCTTGGGAAACATTTTTGTTCACATTTCATTCATTTCACACCACATCATTCTGTTTCTCATTTCTTGCATTTGAACCCAAGTGAGAGTGACACTCACCCATACATATACGCCATATACACATCGAGGGTTCTTGTGTGACAATTGCGAATACAACGGAAACAATCAAGCATTTTTGGCGCTGTTGCCGGGGAAGGCAAGCATTGAATCAAGAAGGTGATTTTCGGACAACGGAGGTAAGTCCCGTTATGTTCATCATGGGCTGAGGTACGTTGATCCTGGTATATACTTTTGTTTGCTTACATATTTTTTTATTTGTAGATAGTTTTGTTATATGTGGGGACGGGATGAACAAAATCGATTAGTTAGACAACCCTTGGGCCACAATATGAACATTGACCAAGACACACCCGAGGATGCGGCTGACAATTTTGAGAATGTAGGTGCAAACCCAAACATGCAAAGGGGTGGGGGAGTGCCAGAGCCTAGAATTACCAATCCACGAGTGCAATTCCCCCCTCCTATGAATGAAGGGAATAATATCCAAGTTGACCCTCCGGCGAGGTCAATGAGGGAATTCCTTTAACCCACACGAAGCACCACACCCTCATGCATCCTCCTTCCGGTCCAAGCTCACCTCTTCCTAGTTAAGTCGGGGATGTTGCAACTACTTCCCACATTCCACAGAATTGAGAAGGAGAATCCCTACGTGCACATCAGGGATTTCGAGGAAATAGTTGTGACCTTCCTCACCAATCATGGTATGGAAGACATAGCTAGGATGAAATTGTTCCCCTTTTGTGACGCCCCAATTTTCGGGGGTCCTATACTAACCGTTGATCATCCTTCAACCAGCGGAATTACCCGTGGATGTCAATCAACCCAACACCACGGCGATAGCTTCCCCTTAACTGGGATCATAACTCACAAATGTAAACTGGATTCAATTATTCATTGGGTTCAACCAAGATCCAATATACCAGGATTTATACTCCATTATAGTCCATTTACGTCATTGGAGGGAAGGAAAGTATAGACCGACAATAGGGTAAAGTAGTTTAAAAATCTGAAAATTCTTGAGAGTGTACCAGTACTGTGTACCGGTACAATATCGTACCGGTACTGCGTACCGGTACGGTTTGCTTACTGGAAAGTGCGTACCGGTACCCTACCGTACCGGTACTGCGTACCGGTGCGGTTTGCCTACTGGAAAGTGCGTACCGGTACACCGTACCGGTACCCTACCGTATCGGTACACAGTACCGGTACTTTCTGTCCAGTTTTGCCTTTTTCAACCATTTTTCATTTTCAATCCATTCCAAACCTCCCAAAATCATCAAACACATGTTTGATAAGATTTCTCATATAAAAAATATAATTTGTACAAGTTCCATTACAATTAATTCCATACATTTACACATCAAAATGGAATTTCCACAAAAGCTTTACAAAATAAACCATAAAAGCCACAAGTTGACTTTCTTCAACCTTGGGGCTCGAAATGGGAGCCGTCCGCCGGTGTATGTCCCACACCTGAAATATTTTTCCCACGAAGGGTGAGCCAACACCCAGTAGAGTAGATCCTACAAGGGCTACTCCCCCCCTAGATGCTCATGCTCATGCAACATTTATTCCTTATAAGGATATGCATTCTAAGTTGGAATGCAACAATATCATGCCATGAAATGAGATGACACTCACTCATGCACTTCAACCCGAGTTCTCACCGATTCACACTACACGATGCAATGCCAAAGTGTTTCATTCCATCATTTATGTTCACATCAAATGACATTTTCAAAACTAGGGTCTTTCTTGGGGTTGGATATTCATGGACTTACACCAAGGGTCTTCCATACCCACACACTTTATGGACTCTTACACCAATGGAGTGCATCTCCCAAATCATCGAGCCTTGCACCCGAGAGGTCGTCATGCCTCTTCTTGCTAACCCCAACCCAATTTATCATGCAACCAAGCGGCTTAGCTCGGTCTTCGACCCAACTTTTGTCAAGCCATACCGTTAATCACCAAGTGTGGTGTTGACATCAACCATGCACACACCCATGTGATGAGATGCTTCCGTGCATATGCAATGCCATGTCCCATTGCATACAACATAATGCTCAATATGCCAAGAACAACACATGAACAATTTCAACATGCACATTCAACTACAAATCATATCATAAGCATATGATTCCACAAGTTAAACTTAAGCATGTTATTTCAATTCAATCAAAACAACAATTTCCACATACTCATGGCATTTCACCAAACACCTTCAAGGCATAATTTATATAATACATAGCATTCCTTTAATTTCACTAAGTTACATAGTAAATCACATGTAACTTCCATATACCAAAATCAAGCTAGCAATTAGCTTAAACCATTTCTATGCTCACTTTTCTATTTCTATAAACATAAACATACATATAAAAGTCTATCCATATGCATAAACATATCAAACCGTTAAACTATCAACATCTAAGGAAAGATTAATCCAAGGTAGGAAGAACCCTACCTCTTGAAGCTTGAAATGAAGACTAGGCTTCAAGAACACACCAAGAACAACCCCAAAAGCTCAAGACTATTGATTTCTCCAAAACTTTGCATTTTGATCTTCGGTGAAACTCCTCGTTCTTGGTACCCACGCGTAGTCCTAGTCACGTAGAGCAGCTTTAAGTCTTGGTCCAACGAATTCCGAGCGACGGAACTCCGGGAAATCGAAGGAGAAGCTTGAAGAATCAAGGTTTTCTCTCTCTTCTCTCTCTTCTCTCTTCTCTCTTCTCTCTTCTCTCTCTCTTGTCTGGCCAAACAAGAACACAAGTGGGCTAAAAATCTGATTTTCTAAGATATTTACCCCTATTTATAATTTTAAATACTTGGCCCACGTCGCGCCACGTGTCCTTCGCTTAATCGGATCCGATTTCGTCCCGAAACGACTTATTTGATCTCGGTTTAAGTTCAAATTAATTTTATTTGAAATTTAATTTATTTTTAAGGAAATTTTATAAAATTTATTTATGGGGACGGTCGTGAGGTCATTCGCCACGTAGTTGCCTTGAACGACGTGCAAAATTCAACTCTCTCGGAATTCGACGAAATTTGACAGGGTGACTAGATTTCGCGATACGAATCCAACGGCGAACTCTGTTTCCTCATCCGAGGTCTAGAGCATGAGTATTGCAAATAAGCATTAGGATGACAAATGACCATTTTGCCCTTATTCACAAAAAGTTCAAATTTGCCCGGGTTTTACATTCTTCCCCCCTTAAAAAGAATTTCGTCCCCGAAATTCACGCACACATACATGCAATCCCATGCATATGCTACAGTCACGTAATAGTAAATGACTATAAAAACGTACCTCTATCCTCAAACAAGAAAGAATAATTGGCACGTACGGTGTCATCGCGCTTCTATGTCGCCTCTTCTACTCCCCGGTGCTGCCACAACACCTTCACTAGCCTCACGGTCTTGCCTCGCAAAACCTGATCTCGGCTATCCATGATACGCACCGGTCCCTCCTCGAAGGTCCCATCCGCATCAACAACAAGCTCGCCCCAATCCACCACATGAGTCGGATCTGGGGTGTATTTCCGGAGCATAGAGACATGGAATACCGCATGAACACCTGATAGGTTTGGCGGTAACGCCAATCGGTAAGCGACTGTACCAACCCTCTCAAGTATCTCAAAGGACCTGATATACCTCGGTGACAACTTTCCTCGCTTGTCGAACCTGACCACTCCTCTCGTAGGCATCACCTTCAAGAAGACATGATCTCCCACCTCAAACTCTAGAGGTCGCCGCCGTCTATCGGCGTAGTTCTTTTGCCGACTCTGAGCCGTGAGAAGACGCTTCCGTATCAAGCCCACCTTCTTTGAGGTGTCTCTAACCAAGTCCAGACCCATAGCAGGTCTCTCTCCAACCTCTGTCCAAAAAACCGGAGATCGACATGGCCTCCCATATAGTGCCTCGTAGGGTGCCATTTGTATGCTCGCCTGATAACTATTATTATAGGCGAACTCCACCAAGGGTAAATGATCTTCCCAGCTACCCTTGAGATCTAGGACACATGCCCGTAGCATGTCCTCTAATGTCTGAATGGTCCTCTCAGACTGACCGTCCGTCTGGGGATGAAAAGCAGTGCTCATCATCAGTTGTGTCCCTATGGCTCGTTGGAAACTCTCCCAAAAATGAGCCATAAACCTGGGATCTCGATTCGAAACTATAGATACGGGTACCCCATGCAACCGGACAATCTCCCATATATATAACCTGCAGAATTCCTCCAGTGTGAAGGTCATCCGCACAGCCAAAAAGTGTGCCGACTTCGTAAGCCGGTCCACTATCACCCATACCGCGTCATGTCCCCGCGATGTCCGTGGCAAGTGAGTCACAAAATCCATCGTGACATGTTCCCACTTCCACTCAGCTACCTCCAATGGCTGGAGTAACCCTGCTGGTCTCTGGTGTTCAGCCTTCACTTGCTGACACGTGAGACATCTACTAACAAAATCACCAACTTGTCGCTTCATCCCATTCCAATAATACTGGCGACGAAGATCATGATACATCTTCATGCCTCCTGGATGAACTGCAAAACGGGAGCAATGAAACTCCCTAAGGATCTCCTCTCTCAGATCCGCCAACTGAGGAACCACAACCCTTCCCTGATACTGAAGACTACCATCCGAGTGAATGGCCCAGCCCTCGTCACCTGTACCTGCCTATACTCAGTCCCGGATGGACAATAGCTCCGTGTCCTGACTCTGGGACTCAACAACCCTGCTCAGTAGGGAAGGCGTAGCCACCAAACTCCCCAAAGTACCCTGAGTCTGACCCATATAACATAGCCCGAACTGTCCCACAGTCTCGAGCATCTGCCACTCTCGGGAAGCCACACTAGCCAGGACTCCCCGTGACTTCCGGCTGAGTGCGTCAGCTACCATATTTGCCTTACCGGGGTGGTAATGCAAAGTGAAGTCATAGTCCTCCAGAAACTCCATCCACCTGAGTTGCCTCATATTGAGGTCCCGCTGTGTAAAGATGTACTTCAGACTTTTGTGGTCTGAAAACACCTCGAACTGCTCACCGTATAAATAGTGGCACCAAGCCTTCAAGCAAAGACAATGGCTGCCAACTCCATGTCATGTGTGGGGTAACTCTGCTCGTGGTTCTTTAACTGCCGAGAACCATAAGCTACCACTCTCCCGGACTGCATCAAGACGCATCCAAGTCCGTCCTTAGAGGCATCACAATACACTGTGTACCTCTGTCCCCTTTCTGGGACTATCAGAATAGGAGCTGAAGTAAGCCTCCTCTTCAACTCCTGGAATGCCTTCTCACATGAATCATTCCACTCAAACTTAACCTCTTTCCGGGTCAACCTCGTCATAGGTGAAGCTAGTCGGGAGAAGTCCTCAATGAACCTCCTATAATACCCCGCCAATCCCAAGAAACTACGTATCTCGAAGACTGACTTCGGCCTCTTCCAATTCATGACTGCCTCAACCTTCTTCGGGTCTACGGATACACCCGAAACCGACACCACATGTCCCAAAAATTTCACCTCAGTAAGCCAAAATTCACACTTGCTGAACTTGGCATACAACTGATGGTCTCTCAAGGTCTGGAGAACGACCCTCAAGTAACCCTCATGCTCCTCCTCAGACTTAGAGTAGATCAAGATGTCGTCAACAAAAACCACGACGAACTGATCAAGGTAGGGTTGGAACACCCTATGCATGAGATCCATGAATGCCGCTGGGGCATTCGTCAATCCGAATGGCATCACTGTGAACTCGAAATGCCCATACCGCGTCTGAAATGCCGTCTTAGGGATATCTACCTCCCTAACTCTCAACTGATGGTAACTGGTGCGAAGATCTATCTTGGAGTAGACCCGCGCCCCTCTTGGCTGATCAAACAAGTCATCAATCCTCGGCAAATGGTACCTATTCTTGATAGTAACCCTATTCAACTGCCGGTAGTCTATGCATAGTCGAAGGGTTTTGTCCTTCTTCTTTGCAAATAACATCGGAGCGCCCCAAGGTGAGGTACTCGGTCTAATGAACCCCCTGTCCAACAATTCCTGCAATTGGACCTTGAGTTCTTGCAACTCAACAGGCGCCATCCTATGTGGAGTCATAGAAATGGGCGATGTACCAGGATGCAACTCTATAGTGAAGTCTACATCCCTATGTGGAGGTAATCCCGGTAGTTCATCCGGAAAAAAATCCTCATAATCACTCACAACCCGAGGTAGACCCAACTCATGTCTCACCTCGTCCTCTAGGGTAAGGCTTGCTAGCCAACCCATCAACTGTCCGTGCCATCTAGAGTCGTACACGGCTTGAGGAAAAGCATCGTGCTTATCCCCTTGAAACATGAAACAAACCCCATCTGGTGTGTAAGCAGTGACCCGCTTCCGGTCACAATCAATGACGACTCGGTGTGCCGCCAACCAATCCATTCCCAGGATTACATCGTATTCCGACATGTCCATGACCCGAAGGTCCACAGTGAGTAGAATCCCTGAGATCTCTAGCTCACAACCCCGACATATCTGATCAACTCTCACCCTAGCTCCCAGGGGAGAACTCACATGCAATGGTTCCTCTAAGGTCTCAAACTCTAAGCCCAGATCTTTCACACAAGATGCAGAAATGAAAGAATATGATGCACCAGAGTCAAATAATACTCTTGCCCATAAACGAGAGAGTAGAAATGTACCCTGTATCACCGACTGATCTACCGGCTCGGTCTGTGGCATAATGGCGTAGACACGCCCCTGGGTCCCTGAAGTCCCGATCTGCGAGCCCTAGCCTCGCCCTCTACCCATGCCCTGGCCCATCTGACCTGCTTGCGGAGTTCCCGCTCGAAAAGTAGTAGGCGCTGGTGCAGCACCCTGAGACTGGTACTGGCTCCTTTGACCCATGGTAGGGTAAGGAGGAACAAACTGTGTCTGCGGCTGTCCCACAGAAGACTGGGATTGGGATGTCCCATAGCTCTGGGATCCCTGCCGTTGAGGACACTCCTTCCTCATGTGACCCGGCTGGTGACAAAAATAGCAAGTCTTCTGACCCGTCTGGAAGGTGGTCCTGAAGTTTCCCCCCTCTTGGGAGAATCGACCCTGGCCTTGGCCTTGATAGCCGCGGCTCTGCCCTTGAGATCCTTGCGGAACAGAAGTCCTTTGCCTCTTTCCCGCACCAGAAGAAGAGGATTGACCCTCCTTCTTTTTGTCTTTAACACCCGCTTCCCGGATGTTGCGCGCGTCTTCCACCTCTCTCTCGATAGCCATTGCAGTCTTGACCATCAAATCAAGGTCTTGCAGGAGAATTCCCACAATCTTGCCTCGAATGGACAACTTCAGTCCATCCTCAAACTTATGTACTTTGGCCATGTCTGTGGCCACATAATCGTCGGCGAAACGGGTCAACTCCGTGAATTTGGCCACGTATTCTAGCACACTCATAGTCCCCTACTTCAATTCTAGGAACTCCTTGGCCTTAGCGTGTCGGGCAGCCGCCGGGAAATACTTTCCCATAAAAAGCCCTCGGAACTCTTCCCAAGTCATGGCCTCCAAATTTCTGGAGTCCTTCACCCAATCCCACCATAGCTGGGACTCTCCCTCTAGCTGAAAAGTCGCCAGAGTTATCTTGGTGGCATCGGAAATGATTTCCATAGCCCTCAAGATCTTCTCCACTTGCCGAATCCAACGGTCGGCTACCATTGGATCCGCCCCTCCCAGAAAAACCGGAGGATTATGGGCTTTGAACCTCTGGAGGTTACTCGAGCCTCCGTGTCCCATATTTGCACCAGTCTGTGCAATGGTAGTGGTTGTAGCACTAGCCTGTGCAATAGTCGCCGCCGCCTCACCAATAGCCTCTGCAAAGGCTTGATGATTAAAGGCCGGAGGTGGTTGGTTGTTCCACCTGCCGCCTCAGCGTCCTCGCCCTCTATATGCCATCTACATAAGTCAAATAGCAATATATTTTTACAAGGCATCCCAAAATAGGAATCAATACTAAAACATCAAGAGTTTTCTCATTGTCTCACTAGGGGGCATATGTCTCTCATTAGTAGACATTTATACCATGAACCCTCCTGTTCATCTGCTTTCCCACTCCCAAGGTTATGCTTTCTAACCTAGTGCGTTCATCTACATATACATTCTACAATGCATATAATCCACGTAGCACATAGCACATAACATGTAGCATTTAAACACATAAGATGAAATGCACAATGCATGAAATGGCTTAGACCCATGCCCATCAAGCCCTAGGTAAATCATATACCTATGCTCTGATACCAAGCTGTGACGCCCCAATTTTCGAGGGTCCTATATTAACCGTTGATCATCCTTCAACCCGCGGAATTACCCGTGGATGTCAATCAACCTAACACCACGGCGATAGCATCCCCTTAACTGGGATTATAGCTCACAAATGTAAACTGGATTCAATTATTCATTGGGTTCAACCAAGATCCAATATACCAGGATTTATACTCCATTATAGTCCATTTACGTCATTGGAGGGAAGGAAAGCATAGACCGAAAATAGGGCAGAGCAGTTTAAAAATCTGAAAATTCTTGAGAGTGTACCGGTACTGTGTACCGGTACAATATCGTACTGGTACTGCGTACCGGTACGGTTTGCTTACTGGAAAGTGCGTACCGGTACACCGTACTGGTACCCTACCGTACCGGTACTGCGTACCAGTGCGGTTTGCCTACTGGAAAGTGCGTACCGGTACACCGTACCGGTACCCTACCGTACCGGTACACAGTACCGGTACTTTCTGCCCAGTTTTGCCTTTTTCAACCATTTTTCATTTTCAATCCATTCCAAACCTCCCAAAATCATCCAACACATGTTTGATAAGATTTTCCATATAAAACATAATTTATACAAGTTCCATTACAATTAATTCCATACATTTACACATCAAAATGGAATTCCACAAAAGCTTTACAAAATAAACCATAAAAGCCACAAGTTGGCTTTCTTCAACCTTGGGGCTCGAATTGGGAGCCGTCCGCCGGTGTACGTCCCGCACCTGAAATGTTTTTCCCACGAAGGGTGAGCCAACGCCCAGTAGAGTAGATCCTACAAGGGCTACTCCCCCCCTAGATGCTCATGCTCATGCAACATTTATTCCTTATAAAGGATATGCATTCTAAGTTGGAATGCAACAATACCATGCCATGAAATGAGATGACACTCACTCATGCACTTCAACCCAAGTCCTCACCGATTCCCACTACACGATGCAATGCCAGAGTGTTTCATTCCATCATTTATGTTCACATCAAATGACATTTTCAAAACTAGGGTCTTTCTTGGGGTTGGATATTCATGGACTTACACCAAGGGTCTTCCATACCCACACACTTTATGGACTCTTACACCAATGGAGTGCATCTCCCAAATCACCGGGCCTTGCACCCGAGAGGTCGTCATGCCTCTTCTTGCTAACCCCAACCCAATTTATCATGCAACCAAGCGGCTTAGCTCGGTCTTCGACCCAACTTTTCCCAAGCCATACCGTTAATCACCAAGTGTGGTGTTGACATCAACCATGCACACACCCATGTGCTGAGATGCTTCCGTGCATATGCAATGCCATGTCCCATTGCATACAACATAATGCTCAATATGCCAAGAACAACACATGAACAATTTCAACATGCACATTCAACTACAAATCATATCATAAGCATATGATTCCACAAGTTAAACTTAAGCATGTTATTTCAATTCAATCAAAACAACAATTTTCACATACTCATGACATTTCACCAAACACCTTCAAGACATAATTTATATAACACATAGCATTCCTTTAATTTCACTAAGTTACATAGTAAATCACATGTAACTTCCATATACCAAAATCAAGCTAGCAATTAGCTTAAACCATTTCTATACTCACTTTTATATTTCTATAAACATAAACATACATATAAAAGTCTATCCATATGCATAAACATATCAAACCCTTAAACTATCAACATCTAAGGAAAGATTAATCCAAGGTAGGAAGAACCCTACCTCTTGAAGCTTGAAATGAAGACTAGGCTCCAAGAACACACCAAGAACAACCCCAAAAGCTCAAGACTATTGATTTCTCCAAAACTTTGCCTTTTGATCTTCGGTGAAACTCCTCGTTCTTGGTACCCACGCGTAGCCCTAGTCACGTAGAGCAGCTTTAAGTCTTGGTCCAACGAATTCCGAGCGACGGAACTCTGGGAAATCGAAGGAGAAGCTTGAAGAATCAAGGTTTTCTCTCTTCTCTCTCTCTTGGCCGGCCAAACAAGAACACAAGTGGGCTAAAAATCTGATTTTCTAAAATATTTACCCCTATTTATAATTTTATATACTTGGCCCACGTCGCGCCACGTGTCCTTCGCTTAATCGGATCCGATTTCGTCCCGAAACGACTTATTTGATCTCGGTTTAAGTTCAAATTAATTTTATTTGAACTTTAATTCAATTTTAAGGAAATTTTATAAAATTTATTTATGGGGACGTTCGTGAGGTCATTCGCCACGCTGTCGCCTCGAACGACGTACAAAATCCGACTCTCTCGGAATTCGACGAAATTTGACAGGGTGACTAGATTTCGCGATACGAATCCAACGGTGAACTTCGTTTCCTCATCCAAGTTCTAGAGCATGAATATTTCAAATAAGTATTAGGATGGCAAATGACCATTTTGCCGTTATTCACAAAAAGTTCAAATTTGCCCGGGTTTTACACCTTTTCCCTGTGAGATAAGGCAAAAACGTGCTTAATTCCTTGAGACCTTGATCCATAACATCGTGGAACCAAATGCTCTCCAAGTTTTTAAATAAATTTTTTCCGGTGCATAAAACCACTGCTTTAAAGAAACAAATTCAAAACTTTTCGGAGAAGTCCAATGAGCAATTCTACCAATGTTGGGATCGGTACAAGGAATTGCTACAATCCATTCCACACCGTGGCTTTGAACCATGGCAATTGGTGAGTTTCTTCTATGAAGTAATCACACCAGTCCATCAACAGTTCATCGACATGATGTGTAATGGGGAGTTTTTGAACAAAGACCCCGACGAGACCTTAGATTACTTTGACACATTGGCACAGAATGCACAATCATGGCACATTACGGATTCCACCGATGTACCAAGGTCTTCTCCTCAAGGGAGTAGCCAAACTCATGGGGGAGGGATTTATAACTTGAGAGACCGGGAAGACTTGCTTTCCAAAATTACCAAATTATCTAGGAAGGTTGAGAGTCTTGAAGTCAATAGGAGGCACGAAGTGTCAAATGTTTCAAAGATTGAGGAAGGATGCTCAATTTGCGAGAGTGTAGATCATTCCATATCGGAGTGCCCTAACATTCCGGCACTTAAGGAAGTGTATCATGAACAAGTCAATGCCTTTAACCAAATGAGGCAATCATTCTCTCCACATTCAAACACTTACAATCTGGGTTGGAGCAATCACCCGAACTTTAGCTGGAGAAATGAAAACCCCACTCCTCATGGTTTAAGTGCATACTCACCTCTTGTGCCCCCTAGGCAAAATCAATATCAAGGCCAAGGGCAAGCGTTTAGCTCCCAATACCCCCGGTCCAATCCGCAAGGGTATTCTTCAAACCCACCACCATAGAATTTTTCATCAAGTCCACCTCCACAAAACTGTTCCCAATGACCATCCAATCCTCCCACCTATCAACCTCCCCACAAGAGGAATTTGGAGGATATGGTTCATGCTTTCATTTAAAGTTAGACGACCATCAACAATCAAAATGCCGCAGCTTTTAACGACATTCGAGCCCAACTCACTAAGATAACAAGTTCTATGGGGGCATCACAACAAGAGAAGGGGAAATTCCCCGCTCAACCCCAAGAGAACCCTAGTGGTCAACATGTCATTGAGTCATCGGAGCCCTTAAGAGAGAGTTGTGAGCAACTCAAGGCAGTTACCACCCTTCGTAGTGGCAAACAAATTGACAAAACCATTGTGCCAAAGGTCTTACCCAAGGCCACATTTCCAAAAGAAAAAGAAGCCTTGGGTGACACCGAGGGGGGTGAGGTGAGTGATGAGGTGGTTGAGAAAGAAAACTTGAGTGATGGAACTGTGCATGTATCCCCTATTCCTGCTCCTTTTCCTAATCGTTTGAAGCCACCTGTCAAGGTGGCTAATTATGCTGATGTACTTGAAATGTTTAAGTAGGTGAAGATCAACATTCCATTCCTTGATGCCATAAAGCAAATTCCATCATGTGCAAAGATCTTGAAAGACTTATGCACGGTAAAAAGGAGGCTCAATGTCCACAAGAAGGCATTCCTCACCGAGCAAGTATGCTCAATCCTGAGGACGAACACCCCACCGAAGTTTAAAGACCCCGGCTGCCCCACCATTGCCATAATAATAGGGAATTATCGGGTGGAGCAAGCATTGCTTGATTTGGGTGCTAGTGTGAACCTCCTTTCGTACTCGGTGTACCAATAACTTCAGCTCGAAGAATTGAAGCCTACTCCAATCACGCTTTAACTGGCGGACCGTAGTGTCCGAACACCAAGGGGAGTAGTTGAGGATGTTTTAGTGTAATTCGATAAATTTTACTTTCTCGTTGATTTTATTGTGCTTGACACTCACCCGGTTGCAAATCTTAGCTCCCAAATCCCTGTAATACTTGGTAGATCTTTTCTTGCCACATCTAATGCGGTTATTAATTACAGGAACAGTCTTATGAAGCTAGCATTTGGGAACATGACTATAGACCTCAACTTGTTCAACTTGTCCAAGCAACCGGGGGATGATGAGGAGGTGCATGAAGTCAATAGGATTGATACCTTGGTAGATGAGCACTTAGAGCTGTTAGGCATGTTGAAATCAAAGGAAGAGATTGATGATCTTGAGGATGTTGAGGAGCAAGAGGAATTGGAGAGTTTGAAAGGGGTAGAGAAGTGGACCCCTACATTCGAAAAGCTCCCACACCATGACAAGAAGATTTCCCATCAAATGAGCAAAAGCCCAATTTGGAATTGAAGCCATTTCCTTCCCATTTGAAGTATGCATATCTTGGGGAAGATGGGACATTTCTGGTGGTGATTAGCTCAACCTTGGATGCAAAGCAAGAAGAAAAGCTCTTGGAAGTGTTGAGGAGGCATAAAGGGGCGATTGGTTGGATAATTGCTGACATCAGGGGGACAAGCCCCTTCATTTGCACACACCGTATTTATCTTGAGGAGGACTCCAAACCATCTCGACAACCACAAAAAAGATTGAACCCAATCATGAAGGAGGTGGTGAGGGACGAGGTGCTAAAAATACTTGACGTGGGCATCATATTTCCAATTGTTGATAGTAAGTGGGTTAGCCCCACGCAAGTAGTACCCAAGAAGTTGGGAGTCACGGTCATTGAGAATGAAGAGAATGAACTTATTCCAACGAGGGTGATCACAGGTTGGAGAGTTTGTATTGATTACCAAAAGCTCAACATGTGCACGAGAAAAGACCACTTCCCATTGCCATTCCTCGACCAAGTGTTGGAATGAGTAGCGGGATATTTGCATTAGATAAATTCTGGTAGTATTTGCATTAGATAAATTCCACTCTTACATCATTAGGTCACAAATAGTAGTCTATACTGATCACTCTATTTTGAAGTATCTGTTGTCTAAGAAAGATGCCAAACCGAGACTTATTAGGTGGATCCTCCTACTCCAAGAGTTCAATCTGACAATCAAAGACAAGAAAGGAGTGGAGAAACGTGGTGGCGGATCATTTATCTCGACTGGTGGTGCACGAGGCCGATGAGCACATTCCTATCCCAGATTTCTTCCCTAATGAACATTTACTTTCAATTCATTCTATGTGTCCTTGGTATGCTGATATTTGTAATTACCTTGCAATAGGACAAATACCACCGCAGTGGAGCCCGTAGGATCGAAGGAGATTTATGGCGAATATGAAGTACTTCTACTTCGACAACCCGTATCTGTTCAAGTGCTACCCTGACCAAGTCATGCGGAGATGCGTACCGGAGAATGAACAGCGGGAAGTCCTTACATTTTGCCATTCAGAGGCATGCGGTGGACACTTCTCTGCGAAGAAAACTTCGACAAAAATCCTACAGTCAGGTTTTTATTGGCCCTCTCTAATAAAAGATTATTTTTTATTTTGTAAGGAATATGATAGATGTCAATGTTTGGGTAGTGTGACCCGAAAGAACATGATGCCCCTCTCCCCTGTACTTGTTATAGAAATACTTGATTGTTGGGGCATTGACTTCATGGGTCCATTCCCTATGTCGTTTGGATATCTATACATTCTAGTGGCAGTGGACTACATGTCCAAGTGGGTGGAGGCTATCCCAACCAAGACCAATGACCACCGGGTTGTGGTCAAGTTTCTCAAGGAGAACATTTTTTTGAGGTTTGGGATGCATCGTGCAATGATAAGTGATGGTGGATCACATTTCTGCAATAAACCATTTGCGTTTTTGATGCACAAATATGGTGTCACACATAAGGTATCCACCACATACCACCCACAAACCAATGGTCAAGCCGAGTTAGCCAATAGGGAGATCAAGAATATCTTAGAAAAAAGGGTTAACCCAAATAGGAAAGATTGGTCAGGCAAACTGATTAATGCCCTATGGGCTTACCGCACTGCCTACAAGATTGTCTTAGGCATGTCTCCCTATCGGCTCGTCTATGGAAAAGCTTGCCATTTTCCAGTGGAGATGGAACACACGGCCTTTTCGGCCATAAAGACCTTGAACTACAATTTGAGAATGGCCGGAGAGCATAGAAAGTTAGAACTGAATGAATTGGAAGAGATGTGTATGAGAGCTCCAAATTTTCAAAAGAGCGGACTAAGATCTTTCATGACAAATCCGTTGTGAGGAATTCATTCGAGTCCGACCAAAAAGTGCTCTTATAAAATTCTCGTCTCTCGATTTTCCAAGACAAATTCCGATCCCATTGGGACGACCCCTATCTTGTCAAGGTGGCCTACCCTAATGGAGCAGTAGGAGTCACAAACCCCGAGAATGGCCAGATATTCAAGGTCAATGGCCAAAGACTTAAGCCATTTTTCGAGGGTTTTGAGGGACAAGGAGTGGAGGAGGATTTGATGGATCCGGTGTATCCGTACTTGGTGGAAGAATAAGAGTTTTTATGCTTCTTAGTGTACAGTTGCTTTTATTTACTGACTTTACTTTTATTTCATGTTACTCAATTTCTTTGTCGTATAGTGTTGTTGTTTTCCTAGTTTCAGAGGATGGTGTTGTTGGCAAAAGCTCAATTGTGAGGTGTTCTCTATCCCCACTCATCAATTTACGGTCTTTCATTGCATCTTATATCTTTTTGTTGCGTTGAGGACAATGCATGAAACATGGGGGGTGAGGTGCACCATTTGCATGTTACACTAATGTTTGTGGAATTTTTGTGGATAATACCAATTTTTGTGGTGAAAATTCACCTTTCACATAGCATACAGATTTTTGTGTACATTAGTGCAAATTATGTGAGAATTTTGAAAATTTTTGTGAAAAATATCTGAATGTTGATCTGTACTGAACTTTTAAAGTGATTAATGAAAAATGCCACAGTTGTTTGTTCTATCTTGTCCAAGTTCATTTCCTTAATTGCATTGTGATTTTTGAATTTTGGAATGTTTGGTGATATATTTGTTTAAATGAATTTTTGTAGTTTTATACTTTGTGGTTGAAAATAAAAGTTTGCTAGGGACTAGCAAAACTCAAGTTGGGGGGTGTGATTAGTACAACATATTGCACATCATTTACACATTTGCACCCCTTTTAGACTTGTTTTTGTGGTAAATATGGGAGGAATTGCAATATTTCTACAAGTAATGAGGTTTCCGATAGGTTTGTAGGCAAATATTTGGAAATGGCATGAGTTGAGCCCCCATCGTCGAGCTTAATGTCAATGGAGATGAAGGGGAGGCTTGACGATGGCATGGAAGGTGAAAAGACCAAAATTTGAGCAAAAAAAGTAAAAACCTACCGGTAGGTTTGTTCATAAAACTACTGGTAGGTTTTGTCTAGTGGAGTTGATTCTACCGCAAACTTTACGGAAGGTTTTGGCTACTGGAGTAAAACCTACCGGTAACTTTGACCATTTACCTACCTGTAGGTTTTGCTTAAAAACGGCTGAAGTCTACAACTCAAGTTCTGTCACTTGGGGGTCCCACCTATGATTCTCCCACTTGTCCCCTGACATCCCTTACACACATACATGTCTGCCCACACCTAAGGTTGAACTTTGGAGGCCCAAGCATTTATGAGGAAGATAGAGAAGAGGGAAGCCTGGAAAGTTGCAAGCTAGGCTTGTCCTAGCCTGCCCAAGCCATCAACTCAGCCCCCTATGGATGGGAAGCCTGTCACACATTCTAGAAAACCTCCATAGACGAAAATGCAAGCCACAATTCAGCATTGTAGAGGATTATAGAGCATTGTAGAGAGAGAAGTTCAAGGAGGAAGACATAGTTTTAGAGAGAGAAGTTAGATTTTTGCATTTCTTCTCCCCATTTCACTTGTAATCTTCTGTAAGACTCTTGTAAGCTTCATTTATTGCACATAATGTCATTTATTTCAAGTGTATTGCAAGTTTAGTCAAGTATCTTACCATTGTTACATTCAAGTTTTACATTTCAAGCTTTTTAGTTGGGTATTAAATGCACTTATTTTTGTAGTTTCACTCCTCTTCACTTCAATACAAGTTTAACTTCCATTTCCATACCATGTCTCTTTACACATTTTACGTCTTTGCATTTAACATGAGTAGCTAAGCCTTAAGTTGGCTAATCCAAGGGAGAATTCCTCTTGGGTATGCTAAATCAACTCTTTTTTATTCCTCCTCGTAGTGTAAGACGGTTTGGTTTGATTAGGTTGAGTATGGACGTGGTTGTGAGTTCTTGATACACCATAGACTTGTCACGGGGTATGCTTGAATTCTCACCTCCGTTTTAGTCCCTCGCTTCCTACGAACCAATCGAACGTCTAGGCACCATTGGAAGAATGTCTTGAGTTGATTTGACATTCCCATTGGAATGACCTCTTCGGATTAGTCAACACTTGTTTCAATTTCTTTTCATCAAGAACATAACTCACCAAAACACATTTCCAAAAGATTTTTACACTTTTCTATTTTCACAAAATCACCTTCAATACAATTCAGCTTCCTTCCCCGAGGAGACAACCTTAGAATACCAATTCCAAGTAAAACACGACACTTGAAATTCTTTCTACGCTTGGGGAGCACTTTTGTACACACACACACTCCCACACCCATTTTCCCATTTCTGGCATGATATCCGAGGGGGAGTGACACTCACCTAACCATATAAGCCACATACACATTACCGGAATCACCTGTACCTTATTGTACCCGGTCCTTGATGGACAACATCTCTATGTCCTACCCCTAGGACTCGATCACCCTGCTCAGTAGGGAAGGCGTAGCCACCAAACTCCCTAAAGTGTCCTAAGTCTGACCCCTGTAGTGCAACCCGAACTGTCCCACAGTCCCGAGCATCTACCACTCCCGGGAAGCTACATTAGCCAAGACTCTACGTGACTTCTGGCTGAGTGCAATGATCAACTATCGACCTAAATAGTGTTGTACACCCAAGTATAAGTGGCAAAATTGTAATATAATACTCGGTTTAGGTCCTAGGTCGAACCCACAGGGAGTTAAATATTGGAAATCAAAACAGAAATGGTGAAGTTGTTACAGATACAAAATTTAGTAGAAATAGCTTGTACTGTGAGCTTAGAACAATTAAAACAAATTTAATTAAAACTGGGGAAATGCGATAATAAAAAGGTACCCTTTAGTTCAGAGATTCCACATGCATTATATTGGTTAAGTACTGGAAATGCCACATTACAACAATTAACCCTCATTTTACTGGAAAGTCAACCGGTAGGTATGATGTATGATTAACCCTAAATTGTGTGTAAATTCAAAAATCAAAAAACTTGAATTAGTATAACAAATGCACTAAGAATTAGTACTTAGAGTGAATTAGGGTTTGTGCGGGAATAATACTAGTTATAACATTTTATCTCAAAGTTGCAGGACAAATGCTGAAATAACGCAAGACCAAGGGAGCAATGTCAAGGGAATGTAAAGAATGAAGGCCAAAGTGTAATTACCCAACGTGAAGACTCAGCATGCATGCAAGTGGCCGTTTCCAGCAAAGCACCACCGTCCGGACGGTGGGACTGCCGTCCGGACGGTCACCCTTGTCAGACTCAGCCTCATCTCTTCCCCCACTTGCCTTCATTTGCCTATAAATACTGCAGCTTCTTCTGCATTTCCTACGGCCGGACTGAGGCAGAAAAGAAGAGAGAAACAGAGAGATCTGAGAGAGATTCTGAAGTTCTGAAGTTCTGAAGAGAGAAAAAGAGAGAAAGAAAAGAGAAGAGAAAATACACTCCGGTCCGTGTTATACTTCAGTCCTAAGTCCTGTACTTTTATAGTTTTTGTGTAGCTTTCAATTCGAATAGTTGAACTGCCGCCACTTTTTCATCTTAACTGATTATAAGAGTGGCTGTGTTTCAATCGTTCCCTGCGAAAGACATTTAAATTCCGCACTTTCCTTTTTGCTGTAATGACAACTGCTAGCTCTCCTTGCTTGTCTATAGCAATGGAGCGTGAGTAGTTCCGTATATCCTCCGGTTCGAGGGGAACACATGTATAATATTGATCTGTTTTTGGAATTGCTGATGTTTTATGTATACGTTTATTATATATACAAGACGGGCCAGCTAGAATGACCCCGGCGTTCCTACCGGTATGGTTAATCCTCCACTGGAATGCTGAGGAAGTTCCACTGACGCCTGGTAGTATTATGTATATACAAGACGGGCCAGCTAGAATGACCCCGGCGTTTCCACCGAAATGCTGAGGAAGTTCCACTGACGCCTGGTATTACTATATATATAATAATATTGCCTGCTGGAATAACCCCGGTGATCCTCTCAGTATGGCTAGTCCTACACTGGAACGCTGAGGAAGTTCTACTGTCTATATATATATATATATATATAAATATTACAAGATAACCTATTGAATAATTCAAGTATGCCGCTCAAGTAACTTCACTTTCTGGGTGATATATCTAAATACAGTGTAGCCTAAGAAGCAGCTGTATTATGATTAACTACCACCGGTTGACCTGACAAGTCGCCGGAAGATAGTCTGTACCACCTGCGGATTTTACTTGAATTAATCAATTGGAACATCTAAGCCCAGTGTAGCCTAAGAAGCAACTGTGCTATATATTACCACCGGTGTAGCCTAAGAAGCAGCTGTGTTATGGTTTATTATATATATATACGTATTTGCAATCATGAGATCAAGTGAATAACTCAAGTATTCCTCATGAATGGCTTGTCCTTCTGGTTTGCTTGGGTTAATCATTTGACATAAATATACCCAGTGTAGCCTAAGAAGCAGCTGTGTTATAATATATATATACATCAGACCTGCCGGTTAGCTTGCCAGTAAAATGGAAGTTAACTGATGTGAGGTAGCAATTCCGTAACAAGACCGATGTAAAGCATGTGGGATCCTTGAACTGAAGGATATCTTTTATATTCCTGTCATTAATCTGTTTTACTTACGCATTTTATTTCTGCACCTTTATTCCACCTGTTGTTTTAGAATCAAGTTTTTAACACCGTCATTAGACTAAGCTCACACCACAAGCAATCAAACATCAAACTACTCCAAACAACCTTTTTATTGCTTTATTTTTATTTTATTTATTTTATTTTATTTTAATTACTAAAACTCTCTGTGGGATCGATACTTGGACTCAAAAACCAAGAAAACTACAATTCGACCACTTATACTTGGGTGTAATATAATAATATAATTCTGACACACTAAAAAGTGCGAATCAAGTTTTTGGCGCCGTTGCCGGGGAGTTACGGTAATTAAATAAAAAAAAAATATAATATAAAAATATAAAATAAAAAAAAATATAAAAATAGTCGTTTATTATAATTTATTTCTGTTAGTTTGTTTTTAATAGTTTATGTCTGTACGGTCATCAGTAGGTTCAATAAACCAGCCAGCTCAACCCCTATCCTTTATGCACTTCTTATATATAGTAGTCAAAAATTTTATTTCTTTTATGTTTTTATGTCTTTTGTACAGTTTCTGTGTCTATTTTTATTATTAGAATTTTATATTATAAATATGAGACTAAGGTTTAATTTAAATTAGAGAGATAGACATATGAGTTTACTTTATGAGTTTAAAATAATAGTAAGTTAAAATTTTGTTCGTCTTTGTGACTGGCAGACGTTAAAGAACCAGATAGGGAGTCAATTTTAAATAATTTTTCTTTGAGTCATTTTTATATTTTATAAAAAAAAAAAAAAAAAATGGATGAAAAATTATTTTGGTTGAGTTTAATTTTATTACGTCACTTTCCAAAAGATATACATACATTGATCATGCAAAAAGCTAAAGCTGTTCGAAATTTCGAAATCTTTGAAAGCCAAGCACGACCCCTATGTGGGAAAAGCACATATGCTAAACATCGAAGAGCAAATCGTCTCTGTGCTTGTGTAAAATGTGGTCGTACAGAACATCTAAGACAGTATAATAAGTGTGCGGAACCAATTTCTGGTCGATCGTTAGATCGTTTACGGTGGATTAGGGATGGGCAGAGCAAGGATTACCCTGAGACGCCATCCTATTCCGGCCCGATGCTAAACAGATACGTGAGATCTGAAATTAACCGTGTCACTAATGTTACTGAACTAGATAGTTCTGATATAGACTAGATATGATCAATGAAATGTATAGCTTTTTGGGAATATATGTATAGCTGTAAATAAATATAAAGAGCTATTAGAGTAAATAGGAAACCCGTAAATAAGAAATAAAAATAAACTTATATTTAATGTTGTAAATTGCAGGAATTGACAGGAAAAAGAGTACCAGTGTCAAACATCAAAGAAACAACCTGCAATTACAAACCAAGAACCAATAAAAAAATGGCAGTCAAAAAGACGGATCGAAGACCACAAACAAGAAGATCTTCAAGATATGCACAAGAGACTCAATCTTCGCAATCCGAGACATCTCCACAACCACCTCAACCGGGAAACAACTTTGATGAGGTGATATTTGAAAATTTGGAACAACGAATCTGGTATGATACAAACTACCGAACTAAAAATATTATTTCTGAAAGGGTAGTAATATATGAAGATTTTGAAAACATAAGACAAATTCTCCATGAAAGAGGATGGCTACAGTATGTTAGGTTATCTGTTCCTGCATATGACTGTTTAGTTAGGGAATTCTACAGTAATGCTGAAATTAAAGGAAAAAGACTACTGCGTATATTTGTTCGGGGAATAACTTTTCAAGTTACACCAGACACTATAGCAGAATTCTTTCGGCCCATGCGAAGACAACCCCAACCACAATATCCCTACACTGAACTACCTAGTTTGACTGAAGTAGGAAAAGAATTGACAGGAAATCCAGAATTCATTTGGGGACGCCCAAATAGTTACATTAAACAAGGAAGCCTGACAAACAAGTATCGCATCCTAAATATGATAACAGTGTACAATTTGCTTCCACGAGCCCTAAAGTATCAAATCTTTATTGACCATGCTTATTTCCTATATGCATTGGGAATGGGGCACACAATTGACCTTCCAAATTTAATCTTAGACCAAATGATAATTGCTGTGGATAATAGGAAGCTCACACTCCCGTATGCAATGATAGTTTCACAGATATGCAGGAATGCAGGCGTGATCATTAATCCAACATGGAAAACAGTGGAGCATCTTGAACCAGTGGATAAAACTACGTTAAAGAAGAGTCATGGAAGAAAAATAGGAAACCAACAAGAAATATCTTCATCACATGAAGAAGAACCATTTGAAGAACCAGGTTGGGTATCTGAAGAATACATACCACAAGAACAGCAGCCACAAGAAGATCAGTCATACATCCCCATGGATGATAGGACTGATAGACAGGTCTTGTTAGAAGTCGAGTCCAGCATTATTCAGATCAATCAACGCATGAATGAATATAAAGATGAGCTGCTGCAGTTATTTCAAAACTATTCCAGAGGAGAATCTTCTAACTCTTAAACTGACTGATCTGCTTTAAAAAAAAAAAAAAAAAAAAAAAAAAAAAAATTTTTTTTTTTGCTTTCTTTCACTCACCGTTTTATTTTATGCACTTTCAATTTCTGCACTTAAAACTTAAAGTTATGTTTTATGTTTTTTATGTTTGTGTGATTTGAACTTAGTTAAATTTTGCTTATATGTTTATGTTTGAACTAATATGTTTTAATTTTCAGTATGTTTTAAAATGAGAGCATACATTGCTAAAGTAGGAAGTATACTTCATATAATTCACAGTTAGATTAGGATTATATTCTAATGCCTTGCGAAAATACTCTCAATCTGATCTCATGAGACTTTTATATTTTAGCTGTACGTTATCTCAATATTTTTATTCGAACTTAACCTTAGCAGCACAAACAGATGTATTTATTTTTGAAAACCATGCAAAATACTACACTCTTTCTATATATAGTGGAGATGTAAAAACCAAATGCAGAATTAGAGCCATTCTTCCTTGGAGAGAAATGCTACATCTACTCAACTACGAATCTTCGATTCAGCGGTAACTTTTCTTTGAATAATCTCATTATATTTTTGCTTTGATTAACACGTCTTGAAATATATTATGTACATTGCCCTTAACTATTTATCTAGAAAGAATATAAATATAGGATTTCTGGAAAATGATCTTAGGCCATGTTTGATTAATTTTGAGCCTTAACCATTTCTTTTACAAAATTATATCATTAGTCAACCATGTTTGAGCCTAAAATAGTATAAATTCTTTTCATGAAACCTGAAAAAGACCCGAGCCAGATAAAAAGATATTAAACCTACCTGAGCTACATAATTTTCTTGCACCCTCTTTTAAATCAACAGGATACCAAAAAAGTGAGATGGAGCATAAAATGCACTCAAAAAAAAAAAAAAAAAAAAAAAAAAAAAAAAAAAAAAAAAAAAAGCATGAGTTGAGAACGGGATGGAGCGTAAAACGCACCCGTTCAACAAAAAGCGAGATGGAGCATAAAATGCACTCGCCAAGAAAGTGAAAAATGTTTTATGAGGTGTGCCAAAAGGTAGCTTTTGAACCCCATAGACGTCGTTTCTTACACCCCGACCCTTGACCACGTTACAACCTTAATAAAGTCCTTTTTGATTCCAGAAATCATATATTTGCATTCATTCTAGCAATCTAAAAAGGAAAATGTTAATAATATATTTAATACAGTGTTAATATTCTTTCATGAGATTATGTCAATTTCCAGTTTATTTAACATAACCGCTCCTTTCTATTACATGTGAAATAATTTGTTTTGTTATCAATATTCCAATCACATGTAAAATTATAAGAACAGTCACTATAACATGTGTGCTATTCTTACTGAGTGTATTCCAGGGAAGGATTGACATCAAGACTACCATGAAAGAGGGTAATATTTTCCAAGTAATTTCTGAAAATAAAAACATCACTACACACACACACAAGTTTTCATAAAAATATATAGATAATACTACACCCAACATATGATTCTCTCAAGGTGATCAGAAAAAGGAAGCATTCTAGCAAGACAGAAGAAATATCATCTTAAGCATGCATGTGAAAAATATGGAATATGCATTCCTAATTACTGAAGTTTGTAGGTAGCTTCACTGGAAACCTTCACGAGACACAACTCGTCCACTAGGGATCACCTAGGGGTTTAATGGCTTATTGCATATGCTAAATGCAATCGAACAAAAATCTACGAAAATGATTTTACCCCACTTGTATTATATTTTCTTTTTATTTTACTAGGGACTAGTAAAGTTTAAGTTAGGGGGTGTGATTAACCCTAAATTGTGTGTAAATTCAAAAATCAAAAAACTTGAATTAGTATAACAAATGCACTAAGAATTAGTACTTAGAGTGAATTAGGGTTTGTGCGGGAATAATACTAGTTATAACATTTTATCTCAAAGTTGCAGGACAAATGCTGAAATAACGCAAGACCAAGGGAGCAATGTCAAGGGAATGTAAAGAATGAAGGCCAAAGTGTAATTACCCAACGTGAAGACTCAGCATGCATGCAAGTGGCCGTTTCCAGCAAAGCACCACCGTCCGGACGGTGGGACTGCCGTCCGGACGGTCACCCTTGTCAGACTCAGCCTCATCTCTTCCCCCACTTGCCTTCATTTGCCTATAAATACTGCAGCTTCTTCTGCATTTCCTACGGCCGGACTGAGGCAGAAAAGAAGAGAGAAACAGAGAGATCTGAGAGAGATTCTGAAGTTCTGAAGTTCTGAAGAGAGAAAAAGAGAGAAAGAAAAGAGAAGAGAAAATACACTCCGGTCCGTGTTATACTTCAGTCCTAAGTCCTGTACTTTTATAGTTTTTGTGTAGCTTTCAATTCGAATAGTTGAACTGCCGCCACTTTTTCATCTTAACTGATTATAAGAGTGGCTGTGTTTCAATCGTTCCCTGCGAAAGACATTTAAATTCCGCACTTTCCTTTTTGCTGTAATGACAACTGCTAGCTCTCCTTGCTTGTCTATAGCAATGGAGCGTGAGTAGTTCCGTATATCCTCCGGTTCGAGGGGAACACATGTATAATATTGATCTGTTTTTGGAATTGCTGATGTTTTATGTATACGTTTATTATATATACAAGACGGGCCAGCTAGAATGACCCCGGCGTTCCTACCGGTATGGTTAATCCTCCACTGGAATGCTGAGGAAGTTCCACTGACGCCTGGTAGTATTATGTATATACAAGACGGGCCAGCTAGAATGACCCCGGCGTTTCCACCGAAATGCTGAGGAAGTTCCACTGACGCCTGGTATTACTATATATATAATAATATTGCCTGCTGGAATAACCCCGGTGATCCTCTCAGTATGGCTAGTCCTACACTGGAACGCTGAGGAAGTTCTACTGTCTATATATATATATATATATATAAATATTACAAGATAACCTATTGAATAATTCAAGTATGCCGCTCAAGTAACTTCACTTTCTGGGTGATATATCTAAATACAGTGTAGCCTAAGAAGCAGCTGTATTATGATTAACTACCACCGGTTGACCTGACAAGTCGCCGGAAGATAGTCTGTACCACCTGCGGATTTTACTTGAATTAATCAATTGGAACATCTAAGCCCAGTGTAGCCTAAGAAGCAACTGTGCTATATATTACCACCGGTGTAGCCTAAGAAGCAGCTGTGTTATGGTTTATTATATATATATACGTATTTGCAATCATGAGATCAAGTGAATAACTCAAGTATTCCTCATGAATGGCTTGTCCTTCTGGTTTGCTTGGGTTAATCATTTGACATAAATATACCCAGTGTAGCCTAAGAAGCAGCTGTGTTATAATATATATATACATCAGACCTGCCGGTTAGCTTGCCAGTAAAATGGAAGTTAACTGATGTGAGGTAGCAATTCCGTAACAAGACCGATGTAAAGCATGTGGGATCCTTGAACTGAAGGATATCTTTTATATTCCTGTCATTAATCTGTTTTACTTACGCATTTTATTTCTGCACCTTTATTCCACCTGTTGTTTTAGAATCAAGTTTTTAACACCGTCATTAGACTAAGCTCACACCACAAGCAATCAAACATCAAACTACTCCAAACAACCTTTTTATTGCTTTATTTTTATTTTATTTATTTTATTTTATTTTAATTACTAAAACTCTCTGTGGGATCGATACTTGGACTCAAAAACCAAGAAAACTACAATTCGACCACTTATACTTGGGTGTAATATAATAATATAATTCTGACACACTAAAAAGTGCGAATCAATGTATATTAAACCGTATCCAGTAACTAATTAGGTTAGCTGGTAGGTATATTTCTATGCAACGATCAAATAATCCGATTAAACCAGAAGGCAAGCCATTGAGGAGGAATACTTGAATTACTCAATCAGCATCTCTATACCATGCAATAGTTGAACAACTATAGTAAACAAGAAGGCAAGCCATTCAGAAGGAATACTACATTTATTCAACCGACAGGTTGATGATTCAGTGATGACGAGATTCCGATTTATCCATTGAATCAAAAGCATTGGCTATGCCGAGACTTAACTCGTCTATAACCAATCAATCAACTGTTACATAAAGCCCAATCACTTACATCACTGTATCATGCATGACATACATAATTAGTAAAGATAGTATGGTATATAGCATTAGGTATCGCTCGGTGTTCATAACCATGAGCATGTTATAAATGTAACCATCCATCAATAACGGAGGTATATATAACACTAAAGCATAGTTAAAACATCGGCATTTTCATAACTCAAACAATATCTTACATATGTTCACCCTTCACCGAAGGGTATAAGTGAACTACTCACGCCCCATTGCCATAGAAGAGCAAGAGGTGCAAAATATTTCCATTACAATGCAAAATAAAATACAGACAATCCTTTCCCGAAGAATAGTTGAAACACCACCACTCTTATCACTGGTTAGGGCACAAAAGTGGGAGATGTTCAACTCTCCAAGTAAAAAGGAATAACATAAATGTAGAATAAAGAAAAGCTATTAGGCTGGAAAGCTGGCTGAAAATAATTTGGCAGGGCTTCGTTGTATCGTTTCTCTCTCTCTCTCTCTCTCTCTCACTCTTTGACTGTTTCTAACTCTCTCTAGATTTCCCTGACTCTCTGGCTTCCCTCCACTCTCTCTGGTCAAGAACGTTGAAAATGAAACTGGAAGGCCCTATTTATAGGCACTGGAGGGGCTGGTTGAGGCGACAGAAGTTGGATGGTCAATCAGGCTTCTTGCTGCAGCATGGAACCAATGGGAGGAGGAGAGAGAAGTGAGGCGGTTTAGCCTACCGTCCGGATGCCACCACCACCGTCTGGACGGTGCTAATCCTCTGGTTTGCTTCTTGCTTTGCTTGATGAATTTGTCTGGCATTTGCACTTGCCTTCCCTGCTGATTCAAGCTTTGACACTTTGCTCCCCTTAACTTTGCACAATTTTCGCACAAAACCCTGAAAAACAACACATTTAACGCATTAATCCTAATTTATGCACTAACCCTAATTTCACTTACTTTGACTATTTTAATTCATTTTCCTAACACAATTAACCTAATAAACTAATTCATTAATGCACTAATTAGGGTTAATCACACGTCTAACCTAAACATTACTAGTCTCTAGTAATAAAAAAACATAACAAAACAAAATCACTTTCGTAGATTTCACGATTGCATTTAGCATATACAACAAACCGTTAAACCCCTAGGTAATCCCTAGTGGATGAGTTTTGCCTCCTGAAGGTTTCCAGTGAAGCTACTTACAAATTTCAATGGTTAGAATATGATAATTCATATTTTTCACAGATAAAATTAAATCACCATTCCTCTGATTTGCTAGGATACCTCCCTTCCTTGATCACTATAAGAGTAACACACATTAGTTGTGAAACTATCCACATATTTTCAAAAAAACTCGTGTGTGTGTGTGTAGTGACTCCTTTATTTCAAAAATCACTTAAGAAATATCACCACCCTTCACTTTGTCGTACAAGAATTAGCCTCGATGTCAATCCTTTAGTGAAAATCACTTAGCAAAGAACACACTCTCGTTATAGTGACTATCACTCAAAAATTACATGTGATAAAAATATTGTTAACAAAGCAAATAATTTCACATGTAATGTATCAAAAGAACAGTTATTTGAATAAAACTGGAATTTGACATAATCTCATGAAGGAATATCAACACTACATCAAACACATTATCAGCACTTTCCCTTACTCATGGATAGATGGAAATAATACACATGTATGACTTCTGGAATCAAAAAGGACTTTAATAAGGTTATAACGTGGCCATGGGTTTAGGGTTTTAGAAACGACGTCAAAGGTATTCAAAAGCTATCATTTCTTGAGTATTATGGCACACCTCTATCTAACTTCACAAAATTTCACATACATGGCATTTCCATTCTTTCATTTTCATCTTTCAATTTCTTGGCTCTTTTCTTTCTTTGCTTCTTTTCTTTTTCTTTTGCTTGCTTTCTTTCACAGAATTTTTCTTCCTTTTAACAGTAATCACCATCTTCTTTTCTTTGCTCTTTTCTTCCTTTTCTTCTCTTTCTTTTTGTTTTTCTTCCACATAATTTTTTCTTTCTTTTAATAGTAATCACCATCTTCTTTCCTTTGTTTTTTTCTTCCTTTTTCTTCTGCTCTTGCTTTTCGTATCACACTGACTTTAGAAGAGGGTGCAAGAAAATTAGATAGCAAGGGTATGTCAAATATATTTTTTATGTGGCTCAGTTTACTTATGGGTTTTATGAAAAAGAATTTATTCTTTTTAGGCTCAATCACGGCTAACTAGGGATATAATTTTGTGAAAGAAATGACTAAGGTTCAAAATTAAATCAAAGATGGCCTAAGATCATTTCCCAGAAATCATACACCTACATAATTCCAAATTGAAAATTTAAGGAAAATGCAAACCATGTAATTCAATGAGTGCTAATCAAAACAAAAATAATGAGATTATTCAAAGAAATTTATCACTGAATCGAAAATTCTTACTTGAGTAATTGTAAAATATCTCTCCAAGGAGGATTGACTCAAAATTTGCAATAGGTTTTACATCTCCACTATATATGTAAGATTAATAAAGAAGTGTAGTATTTCAAAAGAAAAATCAAAATAAGGAATTTTATGTGCTCAGAATAATGAATTTCTAGGAAAATATTAGGATAGTGCACAACGACTATATGAAAATCCCGCGCAATCAGGTTAAGGGTATCCCTGCAAAGCATAAGAATAATACCTAATTGTAACGTGAATCAGATGAAATACGCATCCTAACTTAACAAAATTTAACCAAAACATCAACCAACTATATTAACTTAAAAACCAAATTCAAAACAAATATTCAAAATGTAAATGTTGAAATGAAATGCTTAATTAAAAAGTGTACATGAAAGATAGTAGAAGTAATGACGTGGAATTCTTGAAAGGTCTCTGATCATGAAATATATGGGCCTCCACCGAAGTGTCCTTTGAGTAGCCTCAAGATCTCAGTCTAATTCTACTCATAGTCAGCCAAGCGTTGATCGAGCTGGGTGATGTTGGTCCCTAGCTGGGTGACACTGGTCTCCAACCCTAGCAAAATCTATCGGTCATACCTATTATCAAATGGTATATATGGCTGCTCCTCGTATTGCTGAGGCTCCTCTGGTGGGTGAAAATCTTCAGCTCCCTGGAATGGTCTAGCATGCGGTGTGGGTGGTACCTCCGGCTGCTCCTCAGACTTGCCTCCATGCCTCTTTCTCAAAGATGTCTTTTCTAACGGTGCAAAGTGCTTCACCGTAGGCCAAGAGGGATCTGTGATCACTCCCTTATTCCTGCACAACTTAGAAACTAACATAGCATATGGAAGTGAGGTTTTCTTTACTTTCACTGTCAATAACATCTGGTCCATGATCAAGTTAGGGAGATCAATCGTATGTCCCATCTCAAAAGCATATAGGAAGTAGGCTCTCTCAGTGTATTTTTTTTTTTCTGGGACTGGGGTAACAGACTGTTCACAGTTATCAAGTTCAATATTCGGTACTTGTCGGTTAAATCCCCCTACTTGATATATTTATTCGGCCTCCCCCATACATAGTCTGGATTTCCCGTCAACTCTACCCCTATCTCAATCATATTAGGCAATTGAGTGTAAAGGTATTACGGGTTTGGATGTCTCAGGATAGGATGAAAAAAATTTGCAATAGTGGCCGGTGTAACTTGGAAGGCCATTCCCCTAACAAAAACACGGAATTCCATAGACTCGATTTCTTTTGCATTACTTTAAAATTCACGGACTAGGCATTCATATGCAGGAGAAGTAAACTTAACATAATTTAACCACCCACGCATAGCAAGATTCTATCTAACTCCAATATGTTCAAAATTCTCGTAAATGATAGGTCATTCAGCAATAATAGTTTTAGAGAGAAAATGATTGTCATACCAGGTTTGTTGTTCAATGGTTTCGAACATCGCAATGTTAAAGATATTTCTTGCCTGGGGTTGCTGCGGGTGCACTTTGGGTTGCGAAGATTGGCCTCTCGTTGCCCGGCTCGAAGAACCTCTTGTTCTAAGTCTTGGATCATCTTTCCTTGATTTCTCTCTTGATTTCTGCTTTTAACGGATTCTGATCGGTAAGAACCTAGAAAACGGTATGGGTAAGTGTTTAATGGGAAGAAATTTGAAAGAAAAATGTTAGGTGAAGCGCATTTGAGGAGAGAAGGCATAGAGAAGCTGCTATTTTTTGTATTCTGCTGCGAGGGAAAACCAGAAACTGTTGTTCATCACGCCTGTCTGCTTTTATATAGGCAGTACCGTCCGGACGCCACCACCACTGTCCGAACGGTGGGAATAAACTGTTTCCTAGCTTTTGTGCTGCAGGCTGCTGTCCCTTGGTATTCTGTTGATTCCTGCTTCAGTTTATTTTCCTGCAGTTTCAAACATTAGTTTAATTCCACAATTTAACACATTA